>VWYO01009066.1:127126-162730 GCA_013400275.1 Rhadina sibilatrix
TCTCTTCAGATGCCTGGAAGGAGACTGTAGCCTGGTGGGGGTCGGTCTTTTCTCCCAGGCAGCCAGTGAGTGACAGGACAGGAGGATACGGTCCTAAACAACGCCAGTGGGGGGTTTAGGTTGGACCTCAGGAAGAATTTCTTCACAGAAGGGGTGATTAGATACTAGAATGGGTTGCCCAGGGAGGTTGAGGAGTCACCATCGCTGGAATTGTTTAAGGAAAGGCCGGACATGGCACTTAGTGTTAAGGTCTAGTAGAGATCGTGGTGTGTGGTCACAGACTGGACTCGATGATCTCGTAGGTTTCTTTCCCCATCTCACTGATTCTGTGATAATTCCCCTAAGCACCCGTGAAAGCAACGCCCGTGTCTTCTACTGCATCATAACCTGGAGGCTTTTCCACAAATTTGTGGTGTTAGCAGGAATGCCTGACACCTGGAGAAAGGGAAGGAAACTTCTCCATGTGGGTGACAGTGGGATAGGAAATCTAAAAATGAGGCATTAAGTGAAAGAATAAGGGCAAAATCCAGAGTGTTGTTAAAAGAACTAGGAGAGTAGGTAAGGAGCAAGAAGAAAGGAGGTGTAAATGAGCCAGGAGCAACTGGGAATCAATGTTTATAAGGATATTGGTAAACAGTTCACCTAGATCTAGTAAACTGGGGTGGGGGAAGGGAAATTACAATTGCTGCTGCGAATTTTGTAAGGCCTGTTGTGGGATAGTCTCAGTTACTATACCCAGAGAGTGTTGGTAAGATGCTCCCCTTGTGCCTGCCCAAAACACATCTTGTCAATGGATAATTCATTTCCCTCATACATCTAGTCTAGAAAAATATTGATTCCTTTGGCAGTCCTTACTTTACTTTGGGATTCAATATCAAATACATCTGCATAGCAAATTAAGTTTAATTTAGATGAGTACAGATGATTTTCTATTTCATAATTTAGAAGTTCACCAATTCTAGTACTTTAATAGGTAATGAGTGGAAGGAGGGATACAGGCTTGACCCTCCCTGCTATTCAGCATTTTGAGTGTTTTCTGTGTAGTCACAGTCATTGCTGACACCTGTCTCTTGATCCTGAAATGTCCTTTTAACAGGGGGAACTACAGTGTAGACTACTTTAGCCACTAAAATAGACCTCTCAATAATCTAACACAGGAGTTGCAGGAATCTCTGATTACCATACTTCTGTCACCACATGTGATTTTTAACATTTAACATTGCTTTCCCCTTAACCTTTAAAATGCTTTATTTCTTCTTTTTTAGCAGTAACATATGATTCTTGAGACTTGCTGCCTTTTGATGCTTCTCTAAATGAAAAGTGACTGAAATGAGAACATCAAGAACAAGCAGGTATTTCAGAAATATTTCCTCTGAGATAGATAGGAAAGGACTTGGAATTTTTTTCTTCTATAGCTGATTGAGAAGAAAATAGAATCTATGTGTAGAAAGTTCCTGCAGAGATGCTGCTGTGATAGGAAAAGAAGTCCTTGGCTTTCATTGCAAGAAGGAAGACTCAATTCAGCTACTGGAAAATAATGGCAAGGATATTTGAACATGGACAGACATCACAATCAAAGTTAATAGAATTTCTGAATGTGGCCATGAATTATAATAACATTTCTCAGATGTAGTTTAGTTACTTAGCACTGATGTACATCTGGAAAAATGAACTAGAAGACTCCTCTGTTTTATATGAAGCTGATAGATCTGATTATGAAGATAGTGTGTGTTTATATATCCAAAGAAAAATGTTTATTCTATTTTATAAATGAAATCTTCTTTCTAGTTTATAAACAAGACCTCATGATCTGAACACAAAATCAGTTAAAAAAAAATCAAGAAATTTCTCACATATACACTGAAAATCCCACAAACTTGATCAAGAGAAAAGCCAAGCTTAAAGTTATGGATTACTCATTCTGTTCACTGTAAACACATTATTTCTTTGGCCATTGCATAGCCTTATGGCACATTTATTTTATTACATAAAGTGGAGATTAACATTGAACAACGGCAGAGTCTAAGCAGACTCTGTAACAAATGCATGGGTTACAAATCCTGTAACCCATGCCTTCCAGCCTACATAGCAGCCATAATGTTGCTGAGATTTTTCTAGCAAGTCCTGATTTCTTTCATCTAAAATGAAGTTCACTTTCATACTGGAATATATACTTAATGGGGTGTTAGTTATCTTCCTAAAGAGGCTTATCAGCAGGAACTCATATGTCAAGATAGGAAGGAAAAGATCAAAGTATTTAAATGGAGCAAACATCATGTGTTGGCTGTGAGGTAATTAATCTGGTTCCAAAAATGGATGTGAGCTTATGCACAGAAGCACAAGTTTATCTTCAGTGAAATCCTGTCACAAGAATAATTTTCTGTAAACTTGTATGAAAAATAATCAATCTGGGACTCAGACTTTGACCCTCAGAAGTGCTGAGTACAACATTTTATCATCCATTGCTTATGTCAGTGCAATTTAATGAGTTTGGACATTTTAACCTAAGAGTAGCACCTGACAAATTCAAGCTTTTGTAGCACTGAGTTAGCAAATTCTGATGGAAGATTTGACATAAGATGTGTTTGTTACTTAATAGATACCAGCAAAATGGGAATTTTAAACATAAATACTAATGAATATGCCTATTTCCAAACATATTTGAATGGAATTAGTATATTTCTTGTAATTGTCTAGCCAGCTGTATATATGACAAATTGTCCAGTGGGCATTATCTTGGAAAACAACTTGAATGACAGGCATACTGTAGTACATCTTTTAGTCATATTGCTTTAATTTCCAGTCTCATTAGTTAAATAGATTCTATCAAGATAATATTTGTGTAGAAGTCCTGCAGAAAGCAGTGCTGCTGTTCATCCAGTAGATGTACATAGGTATAGTGTTGGCACATCACGGTTTGAATGACCTGAAAACTGGGTATTTTACAAAAGGTGCCCTAAAACAAAAAGACCCAGAAGCACATTAGTGACTTAGACCATCTAAACCACTTTGCCACATGAGAATAATTTCATTCATTAAGAGGATAAAGTGCATGGTATGTTTTTTCTCCCCTTGCTCTCTGCATCCCACCCAATTTTTAACTGGGGAAAGGGAAGAGATTTTTTTTTTTTTATTATTATTATTAGCAAGAAGATGGTTGTACTAATCACCAGGTTTTACTGAATAAGGAGCCCTGATATGATAGCTCTGTTTAAGAACATTAATTACCGGAGGAGGGGGGTGTGATATTTTACCCTTCTAATTAAAATTGAGAAGCAAAGCATTTATTATCCTTGAAAGTACTGAAAGAGGCTACCTTACTCATACTTGTGAACATCAGTTTCCACTGGTACAAGGTTGTTACAGCAGACCTGCACAAACTGTCATCTTGGCAACTCATAGGATAGTTAGCAGGAAAGCAAAACATAATTTTTACCTTCAGGTTTTACCTTCAGGAAAAATAAAATCTTTAGAAAAAACCTCACATAAAAATGTGGACTTCCTTGACTCAGGATGCTCACATAGTAATATAAAGACTCCCAAATGCTACAAAATCCCTTTATTTATTATGGCTAGAAATTTAGAATTGGATGCCTTAGAAGGTACAAACTGTGGTTAGTTCAGGAATACAAATGATGTGATAAAACAGTCTCTGACTTCACTGGCAGAACAAGCAAAAAGTACAACCAAATAGGAAGTTAAGATTAGTTAGAGGAGTTCTCTTGTTCAGCAGTTGGAAAACTGATAGGAAAAAATATTTGAACTGTCTAATGGTAATAGATTTCTAAGTATACATTTTAACAATAAATGTGTGTGGCCAATTGTGACCAAAAGTATTTCCTAGAAATATCCAGAAGGGCATAAAAACATAAAAAAAGTTGGACAGAGAAATGAAGGAATGAGGTTTTCATTAGGAGAGTTTGAATATTAAATAGATGCCAAGAGCAGTCAGCAGTTTTATTTGCAGCTCAAATTTCAGTAAGTGACTCGGAGCCTGCTGTTAATCAAACACATGTAACTCATGGGGAAAGGGAGAAGGTACTCTGAGTAAATAATGCTTGAAGCAATTTGCAGCTCTTTATCTAATATATTGACAAATGTCAACAAGCAGCAATACTACAGCCAAAGGTGAATGAACGTTATGAGAGAAGCAAAACTTCTCAGTCAAAAATCTCTCTTTGCTCTAATGCTTTGCTACCTTCTGGCATTTTGGTCACCATGTGTACTTTGGTTATATATATATATATTATTTTAGAACACATGGATATGAAAACAAGCGAACAGATTTTGAAAAGGATTTTTCACCTGTTCTCCCTCTTCTTGTTTCCTGAAATATTTGGCTGACCTTTATGTAACCTCAGTGGCAAAATAACAACAGGCAGTCTAAAGGCAAAGGTTAATGGTAGAACAAGGTCAAAAGTAGAAACCAGTTTCCCACTGTAGTTACACTGATATAAATTTACTATAATTACAATGAATAATTAATTTAAACCTAT
Organism: Rhadina sibilatrix; assembly: GCA_013400275.1. Taxonomy (NCBI): domain Eukaryota; kingdom Metazoa; phylum Chordata; class Aves; order Passeriformes; family Phylloscopidae; genus Rhadina; species Rhadina sibilatrix. The sequence goes on from VWYO01009066.1 coordinate 131,623, forward strand.
GGGATATGAATAAAGTGATTGTAATATTACAGTTGATTTTATGTAGGTTATTTACTCCTGCCTGTTCATCAAAAATGTTACTGTTAATAAAATGATGCAAAAAATTTGCATGAGGAAATTTAAATAGATTATATTTCCAAGCAGGCTGGAATTTACATATGATATTTTTTCATTCCTATGTCACCTCAGCTCAAGTTGGTAGTGCTGTAGACTCCTATTTCATGGCTGTTCTATGTAAGGTTTTTAAACAGTCCCACAGCAATAAAAAATCTAATTAAGAGTCCTAGTCCTAAACTGGTAACCTTGTTTGAATTGTTAGCAGAATTTGAAGACTAAATGGCCATCGATATTTGCTGCCTTGGTAGCAGGGTTTCTGTGTTTAAGAAACTGAGGAATTTGGAAGCCTCAGACTTCAGGCTTTAGGGTTTCTTCTCATATACTTAAGAAAACATTTGCAATCTTTGCTTGATTTCTTTATTGTGAAATGTAGGAAATAGTGGTCCTCTGAAGATTCAAAAAAATAAATTCACAGTTCTGATCAGGTTAACTCTCTATTGGTTGTAGCACTGTGGAAACCTCCATTAGATGGATTAGAAGTTGTACCTTACCTTCATGTCCCTGCTAAGAATCAACAAGGAGGCAAAACCCTAAGAAATCTAGTCCTGTTTTTCATAATGTCTGGTTTTCTGGGATGAATGGAATCTTTCAATTTTTGTGACTTAAGTGTGGTACATTTTATGAAGACTACAATTTTGTTCAAAGTTTGTAGTACATTTGTTTCTAATATTGTTTACAAAGTATTCAAATATTTATCTCTCATGTTCAGATTGTTTTGCCTTTTTACTGAATGAATATATAAATAGGAGCAGTACAGTTAGACTCAAGTGTTAACATGCAAATACATGTGTTCATTTGTAGCTTTTTCCTTTGTTTCCATGATGAGAGCTCTGTTAGGCTAGAATTATATTTGTGCTTTAAATCTACCCCTAAAAAAATGAGAGACAATACTTGGTCTCCTTCAGATTATAAAATGGTTTGTTTTCAGATCCAGTTCTTACTGCCTACTACCTTCTTATTCAGGCTTAGAAAATTCTTCTTATGTTCCTAAGTTTTCTAATCATAGTCGTCTTACTAAGGTGTGAAAAAAATTCCATTGCTTTACTAAAAGAAAATGTATCTTATGAACTACATAATGCCTCTGTTGTGATTGAAGATTAACAGTGCCCATCCCACAAGGTTTGCCTGTCCAAAGTAGAGGAAGGTCATGACACAAAAATACAGCTCTGCAGGACCCTGGAACCTGGGTGACTGTTGTCTGCATCATTCTTTCTCTTCACTCCAAAGGAGGAAGATTCAGTAATGGCACATAAGAATTGGTGAGAGGAATTATAAAGTCTCAAAGCAAATGAAGGTACAGATAATTCTAAAACAAAATAAATTGTAATTTCCATATGAAACTTGTGTTTCATATTTATACTGAACGTGTTATCCTATCTTATTTACTTCAACCTTGTCTTCCATAATAGTTGTATCTTCCCAAGAAGTCAGTGTGACTACAAACTCATAAAACTAAATTTTGCCTGTAGTCTAAATATAGCATATATTAGGAATATGCTTGGCAAAGCATTGCAGCAATATGTGTTGCATATAAAGAGAAGAACATTTCATCTCTTGCTGGATATAATGAACATCAGATACAAAGTCTCTGTGGTTAAAGGATTTTCTACATTTTAATTTACTTTATTTCTGAGTATTAAATGAAATGAAAAATGCTGTCCAGCAAAAATAATAAAATAAATGACAAAATGAATAAAAAAATAATGTCTTGGTATGGACATACCTTTGTGTCAGGTTTTAGTCTCATCTAGGTAGTACTTTAAGAGAAAGGACAAAGCAGTAACACATGCCTTAGAGTCTGAATGCCAGTTACTCATTCACACAAACATAATTCTTTTATTCATATTAGCCAATTTAAACTATGCAGGCGTGTGAATACAAGTTATAATTAAACCTTCATTTTGCTACGCAACATATCCTTAGGAGCTTTTTTTCTTTAAAGCACATTCTAAAGGTCTACTGACAATGTTTATAGAGGCAGATATTAAATAGGTCCTTCTTAATTTTTTTTCTTATCTCAGGTTTACCTTAGAAATCCATGGGTCAAGTTTTCACTATTTGTTTTGTCTCACAGATTTTTAAGAGGCTGTCCTATTATTGTGAGTGGAAATAAGAAAAGAACCCTCTGCAAAACAGATGATCTTCATAATGAGAATGGTTGCCCATTCTGAAGTAACAGGCAGAAATCTACTTAAAAAAACATAAATAATATTTGCATCTTCAGCATAATCTTTATGATTATAGCAATAGTGAGAACATCATCTCTCTGGAAGGTTGGACCCTTTGTCTCAGAAAAAGCAGAAAAGCCTATACTCATCTTTAAAAAGATGCTATACTTGATTTGAAGACCTAATTCATGTTTCTACTAAAATTACTTTTTTCAACAGAAGCAAGATACTGGCTACTTGACTTTCATGTAAAAGGTATTTTGTTCAGAAGTTTTCTTGGTAATTGAACTGAATTTTCATAGGTCTTACGCACTCCCTTCTACAGCTAGGCAGACCTGAAAGGAAAATACAGCTCTTGACTTCTGGCTACCCCGCATACCTCATCCATGGCCAAGAGGGAAATGTAAAGCAAACAAGTGAAGTAGCTTAGATGTGTTTATCCAATCAAAACTAAAAGGAAGTTTGGTGATATAATTACTTGTCTTATAACTAGCACATTGATCAAAAGATGTGTTTTGCACTCTGACCATGTAGCCTGTGTGTTTTTGGAGTACATATTTTATCTTTGAACTTAGGCTAAATTACCATGACAAGATCTGACACTGTTACTTTCTGCATGGAAGATTTTTTAATAAGAGCAAACAAGACACCATCTGTTTGGACATGGGCAGCTGACCCTGAAATACCATTGCTCTGACAGCTCTCTCCACTGTATCTCGTTCCCAGCCCAGAAGATAGTTCCAGTAATACTGTTCCCGAATGACTGGAAGCTACCATCCAAGGTTATAACAGCACACAGTGTGGCTTCTGAATCCTTTACGCACAGGGAAATGGCAAAAAGAACTGGGGAAAAAGTAAGCTGTAACAGTGGGATTCTGCTTGTTTAAATCCTTTGTTTTGCAGAATTCCATAGGAGGAACAGAATTAAAATTTGGCCCCTTAGACCAGAATAGACACTTTGAAGGGGTCAGAGAGAGGATTTTATGAAGTCTCAGAAGGTCAAGATTGATTTGAAATAAATGGAAAAAAATCAGTATTGAGTTTTGCTGTGGTGGAGAAGTGGCAATGCTCAACAAGTGCATTTGAGAGTTTCATTCCTTAGTACTGATTGAAAGCAGGGAAAGAAGAACTGGAATTGGCTTCCCATTTCAGTGGGAAGGATGACTGGAAAAAGTCAGGTCTGTAGAAGGAGGTGGGATTATAGAAAAATTAACCCCCAGCAGATCTTGCAAAACAGGTCACAAACACACCATTGTTTACTTTGGTTATATCTGAAAGTTAAACTTGCCCATTGTCAGTGGTATTGGTGAGAAAAGCCTCCACAGATTTCAACTGATTTCCATGAATAAAAACTGAATGGTTTGTTAGCAAGCCCTGTTTTCCCTTGGGTATCTGGAGGAAGGTCAATGAAGTCTCTCATGCCCATCGCTACCTTTTATAGAATTTTTTGTATGCTGGTGGTAGTTGTCCAGTTGTACCTTTAAGATGACTCAGCCAGTTGCTAGAACTTATAACAATATATAAATTGTGTTTTTCTTTATTGCTTCTTGTAGAATAAAACTTCTGAGAAATGTTTCTTCCCCACCTGCCCCCCGCCCAAGCAATGAAAAATAATAAAGTAAAATGCATAGAATCCTTTGGAGAAAAATATGGATTGGCAAGAACAAGACATTATTGACTGAACTAGCTGGATAGAAATAAGCTATTTAAACAATTTAATTCTGCTTATTGAGCTGTGTAAAAATAGGTGTAGAAAGCAGCTAAAGGCAAAGTCTGTTGTAACTCCCTAGTATAATAACAAAGAAATTTAGTCTTTTTAAGGGTGTAAAAGCTATCTAACCATTTGCCCATAAAAAGCATGGTGTAAAAGTTACTGCCATTTAACAAAGGACCAAGTGCTTCTGTGCCTTGGAGAAGATGGTCACTGACAGGAAAGCATTCAGTACAGAAAGAGATTATGTGCTCTGCTGTCTTGCTTTTTTTCCTGGGAAGAGGTACCAAATGAATAAATATGTTAATTGACAATTACAGTAAATGTGAACTTGCACTTATTATGGGCAAGATTAGGTCTGCATTAACTGTTTTGTTTTGTTTTGGTTTTTTTTCTGAGATAACCACAATTAGTTACTGTATTAACCACAGAATTAGCACATTATTAAACTCACATAATATTTTCCAGCTAAAGGAATTAAAAGGGACAATGGACGTGCCAAATATTTCATCTTCACTATCAGTAAGGAACCCTGAAAGAGCTATCCTGCTCACAGGCAGAAGCAAGTTGCTGTGAATCAGGGTATCTCTCAGCATTCTTCATCACTGCCACTCATTTTTCAGGCTCTACTAACCTGCTTTGGGATTCAGGATGGGGAAATGTGTGACTAGATTTCTGTCGAGATAAGGCTCCCTGCTGACAGACTTTGTGCAAAGGTCTGTATCATTAAATATGCATTAAATTTTGAAGAGACTCAGGAATTAAACTAATTCCATATACTTATAGTAAAATGTAATTACAGACAGGAATAGGCAGAATGCTCATTTTACAGTCTCCTTATCTTATACAAACTCTAAATCACAAACTAAAATTCCATGTTATTATTTACAGGAAACTGCAAGTATATAGTTAAAAGAGATAATCACAGGGCAATAGCAACTATGCTAATGGTAATCCTGGGTAAAACACAAATCTTTGTTGTATGTTTTTCACATATGCATTTTTACATGTTAGCATATAGAGTCACTTACCTCTCTTACTTTCACTGCAACATTTTTTTTCTGTTAATGTCCAGCTAGTGGCTGAGGTTTATTTTTTTACTCTTTCTACAGTATAGGTATTATAAAAATGAATATTTAATCCTTTTTTCCCTTTGCTCCTTTTCAGTCCAAAGGAATGTAAAATTCAATTTCAATATGAACTTTGCCCAAGAGAGGGCTGAAAGTTGAGTGTACAGTTGTTAATTTTAAATCAAACTCAAGCAATTTCATCCTGTAAAAGCTTTTTGTAGACAAAACCCACTAGCAGTACTATAGTATGATAAGTCTATGAATAGGCACTTTTTTGTATTTTCTTTGCACACTAATGTTCTACAGTGAGTAAAACAAAAGCAAGAGCCTTGCAGAGGACAATACAGTTATATTTACTTTACCAACAGCAACAAATGGTAAATCTGCTGGAAACGTCTTCATTTCTATTCAAATGCAACCCTTTGACAAACTTTAATTACTAAGTGTTTTCTTGGGGTTTTCTGTATACTCACTCTCTACTTGCTGTATCCTTGTAACATCAGATGCACAATAATGACGCCCAAGCAGCCACTCACTAGCAAGTGACATACTTGGTGCCATAGTAAGGCAGCTGGGAAAGCTTACCCTGTCCATTAAGTCTGCCTCTGATACTTGAGTCAGCAAGCTGTTCTTTGGTTTCATCAGGAATGTCAAAGGTGTGTTCACACTAAACTCAATTTCTTCTTTGTCACTAGTGGTACATCTTCATACTTAAAATTTTTGTGATCCTCCTCGTTTGCTCTTTTTCCCCCTGAAAGATTCATATGATACCTTGTGTACATTTTTGCATATGTATATCAGAAGACACTGTTTCTCCTAAAAATAGTAATAATCTAAACAAGGGTATGATGCTGATACTTGTTCCTTTACTCTTTGAAAGTGGAATAAAAAGTCTGTGTTTTACCAGAAGCCAAAGAGAAAAACCCACCCTAGAGACAAGAACCAAATTGGATTTCCTACCTCCTGAGGCAGTGCCCTAACCAAAGTCCAGCCACCCTTTCTTGCTAATGCCTTGGCAGCTGGATTATAAACATATCTTGTCAGTAATAAAACCAGTTATTGATAATCATCTGAGCAGCACAAACAATGCTGCAGACAAGCTAGGAATAGTCTCGTGTATCCAAGGAGCTCAGTTGCATTAGAGACGAGAGTATGGGAATAAATACAAGAGAGAGCTTACACTCTTGGAAATGCACTTCCACTCAGGCAATTTACTGTGTGACTAGGAGCTTTACAAAAACAATACCCCTTTTTCTCACTGTTCTTATGTGTTTCCAGGGCCTAAAGATAGCATGTGAATTCAGCCACTTCAGTGCAATTCTTTCAGGTAAATACAACTCCAAAGGGGAGGGGGAAAGGGTGTGAATATTCTGAGTCCATCTTGAAGAATTCTTAGGAATAAACTTTGTCTTTTGAACATCCTCCACATAGTCGTGAGGATGGAAAAAACTGGCAGGAGAAGCTGTGCCATGAAGAAAGGTAGGTGACAGCCCAGAGATTGGCTCCGTTGTCTAGAGCATGGTGTTATTAACACCAAGGTTGTAGGTTCAATCCCTGTTATGGACTATTTATTAAGAGTTGGACCTGATGATTCTTGTGGGTCATTTCCCACACAGAAAAAATTCTGTGAATCATGGTTTCAAAGATGCTGATGGTTTTCTCAGCCAAACTGTATCTCTAATCACAAAAACAGGTTGAAATATGGAAAGGTTGTGTAGAAACTCTTTTAAGGGCTAAGTATTTTATGTAGTAACTAGATTTTAGCTCTTGAAGCAAGTCCAAAGCATGCTTTACAGGGCTGTTTGATTGACCCTCATTAACCTATTTTAGATTTTCCCATTGAGGGAGAGACCAGCAGTCAAAGTATAGGTTCCTTGCCTTTAACCTGTCTGAAGAATATGTGAGAAGGAATACCCGTTGTATCTTATTTCTGGTTTCCTCTAGCATGAAGGATATGGATAGATCTGGATCATACATTATTTTTACAGTCCTGGCTAAGCAATAAACTACTTTTCTGTGTAACTAACATGAAATTTGATCTCTTGCTTCTGTGTGGAGGGTTTAAGAATAAAATGAAGGTGAATTTGTTAATTTATTAACGTGTAATTCTGTTAAAACTTACTCAGAGAATTAAAGCTAAATACTGTTGTTATTCTGAACACATAAAACCCATAAGTAATGGTACTAAACTATCCAGATACTGGGAGATCCTTTCAAGTAAAGGTTATTCCGTGATCAAAAAGCTCTGTCCACTTGTGCTTAGAGCAAATGATTCTTAGTACAGTTGATCACTCAGTTCATTTTCACCCTGCCAGCAGTTCAGCATGCATATTAATGCATAGTCTTAGAACTGAGCTTGAGACAAAAAAAAATGTTTTTCACATACTCGCTGTTTTACTGGCTAGCTTTCAGAAGACTAAGACATATTACTGTATACAAACAGATACTGGTAAAAGTCCCAATAAATTCTGTGGTATATAAAGAGACTTACAATTTAAACATTTTAACCCAAGTCTTACGAAATCCAGCCTACATTTCCTAATATCATTCTGCTGCAGATGGGGGAGTTCTGGTGTATCTCTGCTGGGACAGCAGGCAGAAAACACCCAATAGATTCAGTCTCTAGACAGGGAAGTGCCAAGAGGTTTCATTTTACTGCATCAGCTGACTTGTAATTCTCAAGAAAGAGAAGCAGACAGAAGTCACAGCTCTCAGTACTCAGATCTAACTTCACTTTTAAAAACTGTACATTACTATCTGAATTAATTTCCAAATGTGATTCTATCCTTCTGCATATCTCACACCCTTATAGCAAATTGTGTTCCATGCTGAAAATCAAAGAAGAGGAATTGAAACCTAACAGTTGTGGCTGTAGTGCAGTAAATTTTTAAAACACTTAGAAAGAAAATGCTAAATTTCAGATATCTTGTGCATGTTTATTTCAGCCTGCACATGCCTGTATATTATAATGTGCTGTCTGATTATATAACTCTACTGTATATTTTTCAGAATTAAATTTTCCTTCTTTTTTACTATTTAGTAAAGAATTATTGTTACATGTAGCCTCATGTTTTTCTTATTTTTTTACTCACCACTTGATAAATTCTGAGGACAGAAATTCTTTTTTTTTTTTATCCCATAATCTGACACTAATTTCTTCACATATACTATGTTTCTTAGATTCTATGATCCTATGATACTAATCAGTTCACTTTCACAACAGTCCACTAAGATGAGACATTATTATTGCTTTCTTTCAGGAGCAGGAATGAGGCACAGAAAGTTAAAGGTCAAAGTATCTATTGATTTTGGGTACCTAATATAAACCAGAAAGGATTCTGTAACATGTAATATCCAGTAGCTACTGGCCAGACCACTTTTAATATTTCCTGGAAGTACAGCTCTGAGTGCCTAACACTGCTGTAGGTCTTGACATTCCAGCTCAGACCTACTGTAGTGGAACAAAGCATGGGCTAACGGAGCAGGTATTTTCTGCTAGCCTTTCTCCCCACATCTGGAGGTAATAACTGCAGGAGTCTGTATCCAGTAACACAAGACATCAGTCCAATTTTTTCAAACATGCAGGCAATCAACTCCATATCAGTTGGTACAAAAGGCAGAGCTGACACGTGGCAGCCTCATATGCCAGCCAGTTTGGAGTTGCAGAGACAACTCTTAATGAACTCACCCACACAGGAGATGAGAACATAAAGGGTAACCAGCTGTTGGAGGCAAGTGACTGCAGCAACTACATTTTGGAAGGGCCTAAGGGCTTTTGGTCTGCTCAAATATGACTGAATTTTACAAGTGGTCATGCACCTGACATGTAATTAACAAGCATGTTTTGTAACCACATTACCTAGCTGTCTACATACTTGCTTCATGCTTGGATATATGGTTAAAAATAAATACACAGGTGAAATCAATGTGTGACATTTGAGACCAGAAAATTAAAATTATTATCAGAGTATGTAAAGTGGTGTTAAAGATTGAAGAAAATGAATTACTGAGAAAAAAATATTAGCGTCATGATTCCACATAATCAGAGTGTAGAACTGCAGCAGAATAACTAAAACACACTTTTCCAGATTGCAAAATAGTTTGGTGTCTTTTTATGGTATCAACAGGACGCATTTTTGACTCTGGGAACAATAGGAACAGGAAACTGTATTTGATTTCTCAAAATAGCAGCAGCCTCTTGCACTATTTAAGTACCTAAACTTAGGATGCCGGCTTCCTACGGTTCTAGACTAGACCTTAGATTACAGAATTACCAATTGTTTGTATATTGGTACCAAATCTCTATTGCCCTGCAGTCTGTGCATATTAGCCTTCCCACAATTATAGTTCATAGAACTCGTTACTACTGTTTGCTCACTGATGGCTAACTGCTTTCTATGGCTCACTATACAAAGGAAGAATGAAGCATGATTTGGCATCTGATTTGGCCCTGACTCTTGTTCCTGAGCAGAAAAGGGGCCTGTCTCCAAACTACACAGAATGAGGTGGGAGAACTAAATGAAAAACATCATAAAATGATATCAAAGTAGGGAGGAACTAGAAAGTATCCCTTCCTCCACTAGGTCATGTTATTAACCCTAAAATGTTGTACATTAAAAAAAAATAAAAGCCAATGCCAAAAAAAATCTAACATTGCACCAGTGGAAAAAACTGCCATAGGCTGGGAACTACTGGTATGTGATTTAATAGTCTGTCATTGTTCTTAATCCTGTTATTGTTTTCTTTGCTATTTGTTTCCACAGCAAAATTCCAGCAGTGGTAGAAAATGAATAGTGGTGAGACAGCTTGGAGTCTATCTGAAACTGTCTAGTAGTTTTTTCTGTCCTGGATTTTTGCTAGAATAAGATTTAATCCTGCAGCCTTTACTTCACTGATATCCTCAGTGAATGCTCCGGGAATAGCAATGAGAGTAGGGAGCTGACAGATATTGACAAATTGGACAGATAACCACGAATTATTCAACATCCAGCTGCCTTTAGCTACTATCACTCAGTACAGTTTGCTGAATGACAGTTTGCTTGTACACTAATAACCAAATTTCCTTGTGTTTAGAACATTTTGTCTTTCATTCTACTTCAACATTCTTTATCCATCCATCACTCATTCTCTTTGTAAAAAGGAGTATGTTTTGAATTGATAACAAAATGTCAACAATGCTAAGTCCTTTCACTGCATGTCAAAGCCCCCTCGGTAGTTTTGCTTATGATTAACTCTTCTGAATTATTTTCCTGTGGCTTTGTTCGTCCCTGCATAAAGAGATGAACATCCCCTCTTCACTTTAACAACCATAGTCTGCCTTAACTGGCTTTAATCTGTAGTAGCTTTAACTGGCTCCAAAGAAAACTACAACCTATATGGAACAGCTAAGTAAACATTTATGCCCAGTAAATACAAAAATTATTTTTCAAAATTTCTCTCCAGGACTAAGTAATCACATTCAAATACAATTATTAATTAATTCCTAATTACTAATCTTTGACTACAGAACTACCCCATTAGCCTACACAGACTCAATTTACCTCCTTGGTACAGCAAAGATTAATATGGAAGAAGGAGCTTCTATTGTGGAAATAAAATGGTTTCTATAATATGTGAGCTAAATCTGCCTTTATAAATATTATTGTGCTCTCATGATCTCACTACAAACATTTTATTTCTTGCAGAGCATGCTATGTAAACATAAACCTTGGCAAAATAAAGTTTAATTAAGGATCTTCTGACCTTCAGTAGAACAACGCACAAGCAACAGATTTTCACAGCAGTTCTGATCCTTGTTTTAAAAATAGCTGTATTGACAAATATGTGTTGGGAGTAAAGTATTGTAGTAATGGAAAGAAAGTGCTAACCAGGTTTCTGGTCATATTAAATAAATGTTTACATTTACAGAGATCTTTGCTTACAGGGTATGGCAAAGACTGAGTGAGGCTCTGCCAGTATTATAGGATACAAAGACTTTTTTAAGAAGAAAAACAAATCTCCGATTTTTTTCTAATATATATGGTATGGGGTCTTTGCAAATACACATGTGTACAAAACATTTTAGATTTTTCAAATTCTAACAGAAGATCAAATAAGAGAGAGGAGAAAAAGAGTTCTAAATTTCAGACCTAACACTCCTTTAAAGCATTCATGACTCACGCATGTGGAACAACCTACCTACCCATGTCCTGTAAATCAAGGTTCACAGTAAATTAATTGGTAATCTCAAAAAAAAAAGTCTGGCCAAATTCTGTCTTCTGACATGAATGCATACCAAGGAAGAAACTGTAATTTCAGAAGTAGTATGGATGGTGTAAAGATTAAGGATGTAAATTCTGCACTGATATACAGTTAAGTGCAAGTCCAGTAAAGATAAAGGATTATGCAGTTTATGTATCAAAATTTGTTCCTCATACTTAACTGAAAACTATCTACAGAAAAAGATTTCTAGCAGCAGATTTTACCACATCTGCAGCCTTCCTGGCATTGCCAATGTCAGGAAATTAGAACAATATGAGACTATTGTTCTAATTCCAACACTAAAGGAAAAAACAGTTCTGACATAGGAGCCAGATTTTTGTTGGCTTTTACCATTTGGAGAGGCAAGGTGAGACAGTATTTTTTGCCAATGAAGTATTCGCTTTGGTTCAAAGACTGGAATTTCAGTCTGGAATACATCACCATATCAAGACAATAGCCCTGAGACACCATCAATTCCCTACCAATCATTCTAAGTTTGAGACTTTGGGGTAAGCCTTCCACTCTCATTACTTACACAGTCAGTCTCCAGCTGCTCCTTTTCAGCTAAAGATGCTTGACACAGTAGTTAATTCCCAGGGTACATTGATATCAAACAGCATATTTTTGTCATTCCAGAAAGGAATTGGTCACTAACCACAGCAAACTCTTCCTGTAAATCCTTCACAAATCCCAGCAGTTTCTTTTTAAAGACTTTCTGGATGAAGTACTTACTTCTACCCTAGGATCAGCAGCCAGTCACCTTCCAGACCAACATGTTCTCAGATGAGTTCAACTCAATTCCCTCAATGCGTTCTCAGCTGAGTTTTCAGGGATTCTTTGTACACAGAACTTCCCAAATCTCAAAATTCATTTAGTAAGTTCAATTATATTCTGATAAGCAATTACTTTGACACATACATCCAGAGGATCAGTACACCACATATCTTCACTTTGTTCTTAGGAAAAAGAAACAAACATAAAAAACCAGAAGGTGATAATGGGTGTTTTGTGCTAATTATATGTTAGCACGTTTTATGTGTAATGTAGGACCTAGACAATACATAATTTTAAAGAGCATAAATTTTGCTATTTCCAGATCTTCATAGGTGAGATTTTCTATACTTGTATTATTTTTACTAAACTGGTCCACATGAAAACATGCACAGCTGAAGATGTTCTCATGGATAGGGGTTTCACATCTTATATGTGCATGTCAGCACTAGCTATGAAATTTTAACAGGTCCAAAATACACACATCATTGCCTTGAGTTACTCCTATCAAGTCTCAAGTAAAACCCTCAGCTGAGGCAGAAGAGGAGTAAACACGAAAATTGGTAATCTTCTTGGAACAGTAGTTGATTTTTAACTCGTTTCTACAGCAAGAGTGCTTTGGATCCTGACTTTCAGAGCAAAACAGAGCTTTCGACCCCCTAAGGCACATTGTTCTCTTTTAATTGTTCATTTCCTCACTACTGTTTTGTCTGCAGGAATTGAACAGATTATTATCACTCTAAAGAGCTTGCTTTCTATAGGAATTCCTCAAGAATTTGTGAGGCAGGGATGCATTTGCCTCTAGCATACCTACAAATATTTAAAAACAAGCTATGTGAATAACAAAGCCAATTTGTGTAAAAAGTTGCATGACATCACTTTAAAGTAACTTTTATACTAATTTGAAATTTTAAAATCATTGTTATACATATTGTATTTCATTCCTTCACTGTTCTGTAAGGTTGCTCCAACAGCAGCTGCTGTGGCTCTGTCAACCCTCATCTGCTCTTCTATCATCTCAACATGGTCAAGAAAAATTAATCTTGTAATAGTGGTTGCAATGTGTCAAAATGACAGTCTATTTCATGATTACTTATATTTCTTAGAATACTTCCTAACAAATGAGCAAACACTTGATTCTTAGTACAAAAGCTGGGATTAGTTTTCCACTTCTTAGAGGCCCATAAGTTACAAGAGAGCATCAGTGCCCTGGAGAGATTTTCCAAGAGGTTGGGCAGATCCAGCCTTTTCCAGGTTTTGAAGGACATGACCCACAAACAGAAGTCTCCCTTCAGTAAAGCCGGCCATGTAACAACACAGTCTTTACTACTTGCATGAATTTTTATAACACAGCGTGAAGTCTTGCTGCAGAAAGAGTTATGTTGTGATTCACTGACCAATATAAACACCATGTGATTGGAACAGGACATTACTGAAAAAAAAAAAAATCCCTCAATATTTATTGAAAACAGAACACTTAGTATCTGCTGATTAGGCACTTGCAGGACTTGTGGTTACACTGCTGATTTCTTCAGCTCTTAGACAGATCCAGATCAAACAATCACCTAAAAAGACAGCTCATAGCTTTAAGGAGCAATGGATTCAAAGCGATGGAAGTAAGAGATGGTAATTTTCTCACTCTAAACAAATATATTAAATACCATGTGGAAAATAGTTCTTTACCATGGATTTTTTCATATGTATCACCCCATATTACATTGTCACATACATTTTATTTTAGTATCTAGTTCTTTGGTACCACCACAAAGCTTGTATTTCCCTATTGGGCATAACAGAGCACTGGTAAGACCTAGCAAGTCCTGTTTTTTTTTCTTTCACTTCATATATATTGCAAAGTCTGAAGTGACAATATCTCTTTTGAATGACATGTGAAGTAGATCATGAGTGGCAACCCTGGGTGCATTGGTAAAAGTAACTGCAGTGCTTCATCTAGATTCATTTGGATAATTACATGGCCCTGATGTGAATTTAGCCTGTTAGCTCCTTCTATAAGAGTTCTTGTTCAATTCAGCCTGCCAGCCTTTTCACATTTTTCCCCTTTCAGCAGTTACTGAATTTCAGTGGTAGTTGAAATACAAATTTCTCTTTGGGGAATCAAGCACACAGAGGATTGTGTCAGGGTAATCTATTATTTTAAAGTTGTGTCAAGCAGGATGAGCCTGTATTTATTTAAGAAATGCATCAAAAATGTGTTACTCTCATGATTTTTTGCACCTCAAATTTTTGCAGTTTAAATTCAGCTTTACCAGGATGCCTACTTTATGTATTTAATAGCATCACAGAATCATCGAAAGGTTTGGATTGAAAGAAACATTAAAAATCATCTAGTTCTAAGCTCCCTGCCATGGGCAGGGATGCCATCCACTAGATCAGATTGTTCAAAGCCCCATTTAATCTGCCTTGAACACTTCCAGGGATGAAGCATCCACAACTTCTCCAGACAACCTGTTCCAGTGTTTCACAACCCGCAGAGTGATGAACTCCTTTCTAACACCTAATCAAAATCTACTTTCTTTCAGTTTAAAGCCATTCCCTCTTGTCCTATCACTACGTGTCCTTGTCAAAAATCCCTCACCAGCTCTCTTGTAAGCCCTCTTCACATATGGGAAGGCCACAACAAGGTGACCCTGGAGGCTTCACTTCTCCAAGATGAAAAACCCCAACTTCCCAATTGTCTCAGCCTGCCTCTACATGAGCGGTTCTCCAGCCCTGCGATCATCTTGCTGTCCCTCCTCTGCACCCACTCCAGCAGCTCCATGCCCTTTTGATGCTGAGGACCTCAGAGCCGGATGCAGCACTGCAGGCAGAGGGGCAGAATCCCCTCCCTCGACCTGCGGGCCACGCTGCTTTGGAGGCATCCCAGGACGTCAATGAAGTATATTTTCCGCTACCCCTTTCCAAAACACTGGGAAAAGTCGCTTATAGCAGCGTGAAAGAGTTTACAGCGGTTACCTCGCGTTTCCCGCCGCAGAGGTGCGCGGCCGGGCGGGGCGGGCAGGGCCGGGCGGTGGCGGTGCCCGGGCCGGCGCTGCCCCGGTGCTGCCGCCGCTGCCCGCCCTCGCCAGGAGATGTCGCTGTGCCCCGCGGATCCGGCGCCGCGCGCTCCCGGCCGGCCGTGCCCGCGCATCCCGGCGCCGTTCCGGAAAACCCGCGGGAGAGACGGACACCGGGAAAACGGGCGGGCAGCGAGGGACGGCGTGGGCTGCCGCGATGCCCGGCTGCTGCTTCGGAAGAACAGCTCTGAAGTGCTTTCCAAGGGAGCCGGCGGGCTCCTACTCGCACGGAGAGAGGCCTTCGCAGGCACGGTAAAATCAGGAAACAAGACCTGAGGCACCGAGCTGGTGATTTAGGACATCGCTCCTATCGGATCAGCTCTAAAGGTTTAAAAAGACCATGGTAATCAAGTGTTATTAAAACGTGTGGCTGGACTGAATCCTGCTATAGGTATTTGAAGAGTACCGCACCATAAGCATCAGAAGTGCCTCAGCGTTGCGGCACCGCGCCCATGTTTAAATTTGAAAGCCACAAATGAAGGGTGTTTGCGTGTCGTTCACTTGGCATAATCCTCCTGTTTGCAGCAAAGAGATAAGAAGCATTGTGCTAATTCATGACCCCACAGGTGACAGAGAGAAGGGACTGAACTGAGGAGAGGGCAGAAACAGCCTCCACGGCTTCATTACCAAAATCTTTCTTATTTCTTGTCCTACAGAGTAGAAAGGGATCCTATATAATCCTTCTGCAGCATTTTGCATACAACATGAATTTAAAGGTTATTCAAAGCATCTTTCATGCTAATTAAACCAGACAGTTTCAAGTATGCTTAACACAGACATTTGAAAGACTAACACAGCTGTTTCTGGGAATAGATACAGCTGTCCCACAGTGACTTGCTGTCCCACAGTCACATGGTGACTTCTGGTTTCATTTGAAGTGCGACTATGAGTAAGTGTATCTTTTTCCAGAGATCATGGGAATAAAAAACCACAAAATTTAAAAGTGATACTCCTGTACAGTACATTTATTGATGAAGTGCAAAATTGAAGTAAAATAAGTCAGGCTACCATCACAGAATTAATTAGGGTCAGCAATAGCTTTCAGCAACCTGTAAAAGCATATCACAACTGTCCAGGCATACTGCTTCACCTCAGGGTTAAAGTTTCCTCATCAAGTGAATCATTTGCTAGTAAAAGAGAAAACAGCTGCTGAACAGATAACAGGCAATTCTCCAGGCTGGTTTTATCACTATTTTAGTCAGTCATACATTCAGAATTGCATTTTTAAATTATTGCTGGAGGACAGTTTAACAAGAGAAGAGCCAATAGCTGAAGCAGCCTAACTCTCCTTACAATACTCACAATACTCCACTAAACAGTTGGCCATTAATGCTAGTTATCTTGAACTTTCGAAAACTTTCTTACCTTCCAATGCAGCGTTTCTAAGTCTAAAATAAAACGGCAGCCATAAAGCTTTAATTACACATACATCTGGTAATCCTGCCCTGCTATTGATGCAATAAAGAAGTCAATATCTGGTAGGTATTGAGGTTTAATTGCCTCTTTCTTCATTACTCCATTAGCAACCAAAGATCCCGTATTAACTATGGTAATGGAACATGTAAGGACAAGGGAGAGACCGAACTCTGAACAATAGCCAAACAAAAAGGAATATAAGGATCTTATTTTTTTCTACCACTAGGGCAACTCTTACTGCACTAACAAATCAAATAAAAAAATCTTCACCATCAGTTGCCGTAATACATTCTGCTTTACATTACCAAGCTCAGCTACAGCAATTTTCTAGCAAACATACTAAAATTTAGAAATTATTTACCCTCTTTATTGCACTTTTCTCTTAGCTCTTGTTAAACAAACTATTGACCTTTGTAGGCATTATCTGCCCTACAATTATAGAGTAGCAAGAAGATTACAAGCCAGAGGTTGTAGAAGCTCCTTCTCTAGAGATATTTGAAACTGACCTGGATGTGATCCTGTGCAACCTGTTCTAGGTGAATCTGATTTAGCAGGGGGGTTGGTCTAGATGGTCTCCAGAGGTCACTTCCATTCCCAAACATTTTATGATTCCATAATTACACCTCAAAAAGCCTTAGAGGTCATCAGTCCTGCTTTGCAGACACATGCGGTAGATAAAAACACAGGTTTGAGCTGTTAAGCAACAGAAGATGAAAATTAGTGGGACAATGTGATAGCATTAAGGTTTTAGAATTGCCTTTACTATAGTGCTGGGGGGAAATAACTCTCCCCTCTTCTGGAAGCTCTGAAACATTTCATTGTCACTCTCTCTGTACTCTTGTGTATGACTCCCTGACATGCTAGAAATGTCTCTGCTGTTTGTAGGTCACTAAGATTGCAGATTCAGCCTTTCAGGCTTCCCCTTTTTGGGCAGAGATGGTTCCCTCCTCCCACCAGTAGTGGGACATGGTGACCATGCCCAAATTTCACGTATGCACAGCTTCTTTTCACATTTTCACAGCATTTTCACAGCATTTTCACAGCAAAAATGTCCAATGCACTTGCTAACTCTACAGCTTAAATAACCTGAAATCTGCTCCTTTCCTGCAGCCAAGGTAATTAAACTTCCTTAACTATCTCCACATTTCAATCAGAAGAAATAAAAAGTTTGTACTTATTGCCACGTATCCCTTGGAAAAACAAAAGTATTGAACTTCCATTTAAATAAAAAAATCTTTCACATTCACACCATTATTCATAATTATAAACAGCATATTATTGCAATAAGAAGAGGCGTATTAAAGTTTTGCTTTTACTACTCCTGCATGAAAGCCGTGCATGTGTTGAAGCCACTCAAGACTGCAGCACTATAAATAGTGCCCTATTGTTAGTGGATAAAAGATGAAACAAGTCTCACCACACTGGAACACAGGACACTGTATTAAATGTTAAGCTCTGCCTGTTCTAAAAGTGAAAGACGACATCAACTGATAGACTGGTCTGTGGGTAAGACACGCAGCTGGGAAGAGCTCAGTCTGACTCTGCAGCTTCCCGACACAGCAGGAGTAGCTGCTGATATTTCTGCCTCAGCAATGGCAGAAGCTGTCATAAGACACTGGGTGGAAACTCCTGTACGCTACCAGAAGCAGTTTGTTGACCAAGAGCTGGAAGCACACAAACTGAACCACCTTTTATATGCTTTACCTGGCCCTGCCACCACTGCACCGAGCAACCAAAGGTGCGCCGCAGAAAGCACGGCTGGGGCCGGAAAGAGTGGCCAGGAGGAGGAAAACACAGACTTTCGGGTCTTGCTGGATGTTGTGCAGTTCCGTCCTGAAGATATCATTATCCAGACTTTCGAAGGCTGGCTCCTGATTAAAGCTCAGCACGGACCCAGGATGGACGAACATGGTTTCATATCCAGAAGCTTCACCAGACAATACAAATTACCTGACGGAGTGGAGAACAAAGACTTGTCTGCACTTTTCTGCCATGATGGCATTTTGGTTGTTGAAATGAAGAACTCAGTGGAAAAGAATTAGAACCATGTCTGTAGTTATCGGTGAGATAAAATCATTCTTAATGTAACAAAATAGTATCAGTCATGCGATGCTGTTGCATGTAGTAAGCATGTAGCTGTATTTATTAAAGTAAAAGAAATTTTTTGTATATATTTTTCTGTATGCTGAGTTTACTCTTTGATGTGAAATGTTATTGCCTCCAGCTACACATAGGTTGAAAACCCAACCTGTTTGAACAGTAGCAAACTTGGGCTAGTCTCAGCAGGAGAAAAAAAAAAATCTATTTGATAAAATATTTAAAATAGAGCACAGTTTTGAGTTAAGTAGCAGGAATTGTATTTCTAAGGAATATGCATTTGTCATACATAGTCATAAACATTGAAGAAGGAATGGTTAAGTTGTGAATATTATGGAAATTTATGTACCAAAAAAATCTATTTTCTAATTTTTGAGATTAAATTCTTCTCTCTGGAAAAGCACATGAAGTGAAAAGATACTATCAAGAGAAAAATCCCTATTTCCACAGTTCAAGGTTTTATACCAAAAACTCTCAAGAGATTACTTTTTAGAACTGTGTTGCATGTTTCAAACGATAAGAAACAAGAATTTATTTGCTTGACTTTATTTGCTTGGAAACACAAGAAATAGAAATTATACTTTCTGACAAAGTAGTTTGAAAGGAAACCTTTAAAGACATTTTAGAAAACTGGTTTGTTTAACGTAACAACTGAAGAAAAAGTTTTTGCTTACAAAAGCACCAAATTCTATGTGAAACCTCAGTAATAAAAAGACATTGCCCTTGCACAAATGCCTTTTTTCTTACACATTTTAGGTTGTCTTGTTATTTAATCAGATGGGTATTTAATTATCTATGTTGCTGGATAATTTAGGCTGAAATCCCCCAACTCTGTCCCCAACCCCCAAGAGCCAAATTTTTCTGCCAATCCCCCTCTCCCTGTAGGAACATGGGCTCTACATGAATCTAATTTTAAATACAGGGGCTCCTTACTGCAGACACAGCTTTAGTTTCTGTTCCAGTGTCTCACATTTCATGAGAGTGGTGAAGGTGAAAAAATATCCACCTTCTATATCGAGTATGAGGTCTTCTCAATATTAAGAAGAAATAATGCCATGGGTTTGAAAATACACATTTGAGGGTAACTGCATCTGAAAGTCGAACTGCCTCCTTTTATGTGTACTGCAGACTGGTGTGCTATGAATAGTAAAGGAATGTGGAATGGAAAGTGCCAAGTTAAATACAGACGCTTTATCACAGCCATCTGCTGTTTGGACAAATCAAAAACATATTCAAATGAAACTGAATACAAATACAATTTTAAGAATACAAGAAAACTATGATGAACAAAACCTGGGCTCTCACTGGCTGAAGCTAGAGAGCTCTTTTAGTTTCAAATGAAAAATGTAGGCTTGTATATCTGCACATGTTCATTTATGACAAAGATTTATATTAAACTTGTTTTTTAGAGTTCAAGATATTTGAAGCAACTGATTTTAGAAAAGTGAGTAGTACAATTCTTGTATTTTACCTATTAAAACTCACAAGAAATTTGCACAAGAAAGGCAGAATAAAGTCTGAATTGTAAATTTCCATCTCATGTAGTTATATTTTTAATATACCAGAAGATAAGAGTGTAATGTTTTCTAACAAATGAAACCAAATATAAAACATATGTCCCTACATTTCCACTCAGCCCCACACTTTTCCCTCATATTGCCTGTGTTCAGTTTGCATATCTGTTTAAGATCAAATAGCAAATCAGATCTAGACTTCTACATCTATGAGTTTCATCAGACAGCAATCTGGTAGAAGACATAACATGGATTTAAGAAACTGAATTCTAGATACAGGTCTGGATTCAAACTCTATAAGGCCAGATTTATAAAACGTGTACAAGCTTAAACCCATGGTTTCTACACCACCTTATGGCACAACTATTGGGATAGTGTTCAGGATCAGAAGTAACCAATCCACTTTGGTGATCTTTGTTTACAGAGAGTTTTATAAATTCTATCATTTAAACTTAAAAGTTATTATAAAAACTATTCTAGCTATGATTGCAGTGATGATATTCCTAGCCCTATAGATGAGAAAGATATTCTAAAGAAAACATACCTGATTAAATTATTTCAAATTAGATCATGGTTAAACTACTGGAAACTTGGCAAGGAATTAGACCATACAGCCAAAATCATATCATCTGTTCTATATATGTTAATACCATGGTTACACACAGGCCTGCTTATGTACACAGGCCTGCCTCAGAAAACTGGATGGAGAATGTGACATCTGACTGCTCTGTATTGCAGGTCTCTGCATCACTCTGTGCCCAAGCTTATACTTGCTCACAATGTCATCAATCAGAAATCACTAGAACACCTTGACCCAGACATGGCACAGCTGGACCCAGCCAAACTTCACCTTCTCTTGTAGACAGACCTTTATAAAAGCCTACATATCCATGCTTCTTGGTAAAAGGGAACTTCCCCTGACCTGCCACCTGAATGTTCATGTAATAATACTACCACACTTGAGTATGGACCCACCACTAAATTCCTGCATTTTGGCACCAAGAATATGTTCATATGAAAATGTTTCCCTCCTTTTTTTAGTGGTGATTTATCAAAATATCTTGGATGGATGATTTTTATGTGTTTACCAGCACCACCTCAAAGTACTTGGCAGACTGTTTCTAAATAATCTGGGAAGAGCTGTTCTCACATATTTTATGATATTTTACTTTTAAATGTGATTAGAACTGAATGTGAATGTCACATAGAAAGCTGCTAATATTGCACATGGGCAGCGGACTGAGATATTAATCAAGAGCAAAGGCTTTCAGAACAGCTACAGCTTAAGACAGGTTTAAGACATGCTGATGTGGTTAACTTAGGAACCGTGAAATTGGCTGTCTATAAAATTCTGGCACAGAATAAGTGATAAGCCTGTGCAAGCCTTGCAGACCAAGTGTTACCAAGCCTTCTCAAATTACCTTTGTAACTGATCAAACTGCTTCTCCAAATGGATAAAGATGATTTCATGCATGAGTCTAAGCACTGTGAAAAATGCCTTCATACAGAAGAAAATGTATCAATATGGGACTAGTCTCCGAAAACAAGGTTAAAAAAAAAGAGAAAATTTCTATAAGATTCTTGAGGGCAGAAAGCCCAAAAATGCCTTTCATTGCCTTGCTGCCTTTTTATAGTTTCTGCTGCACCCAGGGCAATTGAGAGCTCTCTGCAGAGTCCAAAACTGGTAATACAGTAAACCAAGGATGACATGATACCCCACCAGTCACTCAATAATGACTCAGCAGCATTGGAAAAGAGAAAAAGAAATCTCTAGAGTGGCATGGTGGCAACACTCCTGCCCAGATGGGAAGGTCTCACATTCCTTACTTCATAGCCAGGAATCAAAATGTCCCTTTTTAATCTCAGTTAACAGTACAAAACTGGTTTTTAAAGTGAGTAGGAATATTTCTGAAAATATTAGGTACACCCTCAGCTGTTTGAAAGAGATCCAGGCCTCTGTTTTGCCGACTACCAGAGACAGTGGCTGGCCCCTCTCACCCAGAGGAGAGCAGCTCAATAGCCCTACACTGTGAATACAGAAGTCTACAGAGTTACACCTGTACACTGCATTGGAGCAGTGAGCTGGCCCCACTTGCACTAACTCTGGAGCCAGAAGTACTGTCCCTGTGTGCCAGCTCAGGTCCAGAAAGCTCAGACTATCTACTGCTGTGCTCAGGCTGAAAAAACATCCCTTATTAAAATAAAGCACTTGGACATAAAGAGAGACAGGAGAAACATGGCACTCCAGCTCAGAACTCCCCATTCCCCATTAGTGCTAGTGGAGATTTCTGCTGTCTGTGCCATGGTGGGCTGCATTTTCACCACAAATCCCATCAATCTCCTTTAAAATTAACCCTCTTTAGCCACATGTTAATACCACTGATGCCAGCCTTTTCAAGGGGAAGTATGTCTAGCAGCAGCTTGCACAAACAGAATTGGTGCAAATAGAGAATAACTTGCAGTTCCTCTTATGCTTCTTAGTGTGTTTACTGTGCTTTGGGCTGACCCCAATGAGCTCTGGTGATGAAGCATGCCACTGCTGAGCTCTGCTATGTGGCACAGAAGCAACAGCAGGCAGATCTGTGCATGAGGAGGAGACAGAAAACTGTAGAACCAGTAGGCCTTGGCACACAGAGAGCAAGGAAGTCCACCAGAGGTGTCTCAGGAAAGGATGGGGAGCAGGAAAAACACTCAATGTGGTTCAGATTATATGCAATACATACATATATAAATATAGTAATGGCTTAACCCCAGCTGGCAACTCAGCCTTCTCCAGCCACCCGCTCACTCCCCTGCCATGGGATGGGTGAGCGAACAGGAGTAAAAGTGAGTGTATTCATGGGTTGTGATACAGACAGTTTAGTAGGAAAGGCAAAAGCTGCATGCACAAGCAAAGCAAAAGGGACTGACTACCTTTCATGGGCAGGCAGGTGTTCAGCCACCCCAGGACAGCAGGGCTCCAACATATGTATGTAACTGTGAGCTGGGAAGACAAATGCTATCATTACAAATGCCCCTTCCTTCCTCCTTCTTTCTCTGCCTTTATCTGATAAGCATGATGCCATGTAGGATGGAATATCCCTGTCATCACTTGGACTCAACTGCCTCTGCTGTCTCCTCCCAGCTCCTTGTAACCCCCCTCCCCTGCCACTGGTGGGTCACAGTGAGGAGCAGAAAAGGCCTTGACAGAGTCTGAGCACTGCTCAGGGAGAGCTAAAACATCCCTGTGTTACCAACACAGGATGTTTCCAGCAAATCCACTCCACAACCCTGTAGCAGTTACTGTCAAGAAAATACACTCAATCCCAAGTCAAAATCATCAGAAATATTTAGATTTGAAGACACAATATTTAAACCTTCTACAACAAATATTTGACTTTTTGTAAAACAAGCATTTTTAGGGGCTGAGAAAGACATTTCAAAATCACTTTCAAAATTTCTGATTGTTAATAAAAAAGGAACACGTACATGGACTGAACCCTTGGTATGCTAGGCTGAAGGAGTATCTTCAGCTACTATTTTTAGCTATGTTTCTTTCCAACTGCACATCTCTTCAATTTTCTTATCTATTAATTGTACATTCCATCATGTAAGCAGATAGCATGTCAGAATCTCCAAAAGTTTCATTTGTTCTTAGCAGAGTTGGGTAACATAAGGATGAAAGTGGGAGTGCTCTGCCTGAACTAGCCACCCCAAAATTTCTAGTCAAGTCCTCATCAGCTCAAACTGGTTTACTGAATCAGTATAAATTAGTTAACTTGTGCAGTTGTCCCCTCTCACTGGCTCTGCATGGAGTTGGTTTGATCCATCAAGACTTCCTAACTCAGGTGCCAATGTGCAGCCTCCAGTGCTGGCTAGAACTTTTCATTCTTCCACCACAGTACCAGGAATAGAAGCTGGCTGCTCCTGCAGCTGATTCAGATGCCCAGAGGGACCACATGAGTAGTTCTCTGTGTGTGTCTGACTTCCCACAAGAGGTAAGATGGGATCTGAGAATGTTTTGGGTTGCAGTGGCACTAACTTCTTTATTTTTAGTTCCACTCCTCATTTTCCAGGATATACCATTCTCCTCTCAGCTTGGACACAGGAGTCATCTGTTCCACAGACATCACAGTAGCACACTGGAGTAAGCACGAAGAGTAGGCATGGCTTGTGTCTGTGAATAAGCTAATTTAGAATTTGGGTGTTGGGCTTAAATAAGTCCAACTCTTAACTAAAAATTATTCCATTGATCATAGATATAATGAAAAATTAATTAAGGGGAATGATTTTCAGAGCGAAGTGTGACTAATAAAAACGTAATTCTTGTACTCTGTCTTATAAGGCAGACAGAAGCTCATAAGCTACCTACTCTGGTGACAGCTGTATGCATTTTAATAACAGTTCAATTATATTTTGCAACTTTACCACAATTACCCAAGCACTGTTGGCATGATTAGTATGTACTGCACAAGACACACCATAAATACAATCTCTGCCTTAATGTATATATGGAGCCTCAGGACTTGATCCCAGAATGAAACTGAGAGACTCAATACAGATTAGGAGACTATGAGACAACTAAGTGAAGAAATATGAACTCTAGACCCTATCATAATAACCATAGCAATATTTAACTTAAACCTTCTAGAAACTTCAGTCTGAAATGGCTAGTGTCAAGACAGATAGGGTTTCCAAATTTATTTTATTCCAGATTTAAAGGTCAGAAGGATCAGTGATGATCCCGAGTGTGATACCCTGAACAGCATGCACATTATCTCACTTGATAATTTCCTCATGAAGCCAGCCCGTAATACGTTTGAAAAAGAACATGTATTTCAGTAAGAGATCAAATCTTTATTTAAAGACTTCAGTTGATGGAAAACTCATCATAGCCTCCATCAGTTGTTCAAGTGTTAATAATCATCGTGGCCTACAAAGAGCATGTTTTTCCTAGTCCTCTGAGATTTGCTCAGTGATAATCGTATCCTAAAACTAAAACTCTAGACAGGTCTTGGGACAGTCTTTCTACCATCCTGTTTTTATGAGTTACAAAGACATAAAAGCATAATGCTTCCTATTAAACACCCTTATTAGCTACTAACAGAACACAAGAAAATTCACCAACATGAAAAACTGTAAGCATAATTTTTTCCACATAGAGCAGAAATACATATTTAATAACTTTGCATATATTTATTACCTTTGTACCCTATGGATACCTGCATCGTCATTGGTAAT
The DNA here is from genome assembly GCA_013400275.1 of Rhadina sibilatrix. Classification (NCBI taxonomy): domain Eukaryota; kingdom Metazoa; phylum Chordata; class Aves; order Passeriformes; family Phylloscopidae; genus Rhadina; species Rhadina sibilatrix. Next base: position 157,021 of record VWYO01009066.1, read on the forward strand.
TTTGCCATCTTCATTTCCTACTCGCTAAACTATTGCTAGGATTCTGTTTCTTGTTGAATTAAGTCCTGACCTTCCACTGACAATATAATTTTTAATATACTTTGAGCTTTTTCTCGTATCAATTGGTATTGCTTGCTACCAACTTCTTGTTTTTCCATTTCTACTTTCACTTGCCCTTTTATAACACTGCATTTTAAATTTGGATAATTCTTATTAACTGAGCTTATATGAGCACAGTTCTGTATTTCGGGTACCGGTAAACATTCTAAATGCATATGGAACAACCAGAACCAGCTTCTGACACTGTTTCTCTCAGCAAATTACAATCTCTTAAAATCTTCCTAATGGTATGGGATGCCTAATACATCCCTGCATTGAACTCCCTCCTAAAACAAATGTGCAAAACAAGGAAGCACCAGGCAGCACCACCTGTGCAGGGAATTCCTGCCATTCCCTTTCTCACTAATACATGGCCCTAAGCAAGCGCAGCAAGAAACTTCCCCACCACCTCAATAGTTGCAGACCAGCAAAACAGAGAAGCTAAAACAGAGTAACATTTTCAGTCACTCAGCTTCTCAGAACTCTCCATTACTTGAGCTGACACAGACAAATGAGTAACTCCTTGGCCATCCTTTGAGTAGTCCATGTCCTCAAGTATTAATGTGAACAAAATTTTCCTCCTTGGAGATAAAACAATCTCACCCAAATATTAATTAACCTTAATGTAAATGCCACTGTCTTCTGATACAGAATGCACTGTCTCAGCTTAAACACAAGCTCTGAGAAAATAAAAGATACTTTGATGATCAAAATGACACCAACACTGGTCTGTTGCCTAAGTTAGGGAGCATTTGTCCTGGTTTCCAGGCTGAGACTGAGAAGTCACTCTCATAAAATTCAATGATGGCAGTAAAAACTCATAAAGTAGTGTCAAGGCTCATCCATCCTGATCCATTGACAAGTATAACAGAGGAGCTCCCAGTGACCTTCACTCTGCAACCAGCCCCTGCCAGGGACCTTTCTGAAATGACCACAGCAACTCCAGGATTGACCAGAGCAACTCCAGCCCAAGTCCTGTGGATTTTTAGAACCCATCAGCATTTATTTTCCCATGATAAACCTCAGTGTTAACACAAGCATAGAGTCTTCTTTCTCCGTCCTGGAAGAAGACTTGGACACTTGTGTGCAAGAAATTTACGAATGCTCAACTCCTCATTCTCACTATACTATGACTTATTCACACTATACAATGGTTTATTGCTGGGATAACTTCACTTTCATGCCACATTTATATGGCACATGGATATAATGCTGGCTTCAACATCAGCTACCCACTTAGCTCTTAGTCCTGCTTTTTATCTATTATTTGTTATCAGTAAAGGTACTGGACTGACAAACGGAAGAATGAGATTATTCCTTAAGGATTTATGTAGCTCAGGACAAAGTACAGCCGGCTCAGTCACCCTCTTCTGCTGTCTCAGTCTTTATTCAGCAGGTAAATTCTGCCTGTATGCACACCAAGGGACTGGCAGTTGGCATGGGCCCATTTGTCCATAACCAGCAAAGACTCAGCACTGTCAGAATGTCTACCTAGCACCTAGCACCCCTGCCACAGCACAGAAGAACTGCATACATAATGGATTTATCCTGGCAGCATTCTTGGGTGGTTTGAAACATTATCCCTTCAGACAGGAAATGGAGACAGACACACATTCCAAGTAATACTAAATGGAGAGTGGAGAATAACTGAGTAACAGCCACCTATTACACAGATTGGTAATTCTGATCAATTTTCCCTAATATTACACAGCCTAGTTTTGAAAAAAGCAATGCCACTTCCGTTAAATCAATGCTTGTGATTGAAAAATACTTAGTTTTCTTCTATATCTCACAGCATCTTTTCCTAAATTTCAGTTTATATAGTGAAGACACTATGAAGTGTCTTCATTTCTCTCCGTTTTATGTTTTCAAGTAAGATTTTATAAAACATTTCAAATAAAATCATATCCCATCTCTCAGGAACTGAAAAAAATACCACTAGAATAACATTTTTGTCAAATTATTGCGTTTTCTTTACTGGTTTGATAGTTCAAAGTCTTGCCTTTAGCGTTTTACTTTTAGCAAGTGAAATGTTTAAACAATTTTGTGTTTAAAATCATTTTGTGCCCTCTAGTGGCAGCCCTGTCAGGGACCCGAATTGTGACCTTCCTGTCAAAAGATGACACAAAAATGGAAGAAAAACAGTTTATTCCCCTATTAAGTGAAATTTCTTATCAATCTGTATGGTTTTAAAAAATTACACTCAGCTCTAGTTATGATGAGGTAGTACCACCAGCTGCAGATAAACCACAAATCTCAAAACTCCCAAAAATGACACACTGCGTAAGCATTTCAGCAAATTTGCTCTCAGAAATTATACTGATGAAAACTGACCTGTTTGTAGCTATTTTCTTGCACAAAGCACTATTCAGTGTATTTCTTATCAGAGCATTGTTCAATGTCCAGACACATGGTTTTTCCAGGATCCACAATGGAGTATGATCATACAGAAATGGCTCGGTGCCACCAAAGTTCCATCTTTTCTAATAAAAATTTGCTTTGCCATTCTTAGTAAAACAGCAAAATAACAGCATAGAGGAACAGTAAAAAAATAAAGATGGAAAGATTTGACACCTTCAACGAAAAGTTGCACAGGGCAATATAAACTTCCACTGCCATTTGAGTTCAGATCATCTATTCATTCACTTTTTCTTAATTCAAGATAGATTAAATCCATACATCTTTTAAAAAAAAGTTTAAATGTTTCTAAATGTTTAACTCTAATTTTATGCACCTGATCAGCAAAAAAATCATGCTGTTTTCAAACATCTCTTTTAGCACATATTCATGGTGTCATGAGACAACTAACTCACATACAATGAGATATGCCATATATAGTCTTTGGTAGGCATTTGGTTTTAGTCTGGCTTTCAGCTTTACTCCCTCAAATTACAGGTCCATAGGAACACAGTAAATAATAGACATTTTCACTGAATTATAGGTTATCAGTCTTTATAATAACATTCTGAAAATTCAATTCCCAGTGAAGATGGTAGAAATTCTTGACCAAGCAAAGCATTGAGATAGCTGCCCAGCTATCTGCTTTGTGCAGCTAAAACACTCTAAGTCACTAAGTGCCATTCTTACTTTGAAACTGTTGTCCCTCCTAGTCCAAACAGCAGAAACAAAGCTCAATCCAGCTCTTCTGCTTGGCACTGCAGATCCTTATTGAGGACTTTGGAAGTCGGTTTTTTCAAACATTTAAAAAATGTTTGTTAGAATGGTTTCTAATTTTGCAGGTTAGCTTTCCTGAAAATAACTGATATAACTAAATAACTAAATAGTTTTAAAATGCTATTTATAATATCCATAACAGAGTGCCTCAGCACTGTGATAATCAGAGTTGGCTCACCAGTGGGAAAGCATGGAAAACGTCATTTGTAACCTTTTTATTGTTCCAAATTCTCTTTGCAGTTTTGATCACTAGGAAAATAACATAGCACACATTTTCCTTTCATATTTTTGCCTTATTGAAGGCATTGGTGCTGGAAAAACCATGACTCAATACCACATAATTTTTGTTAAAGTCTTCAGATACAACTGAAAAATGTTATTGAATAACTACTTAAAAATTACACCTATGTAATTAAGAAGTATTATTTTCATTAGCTTTGTAGATCTTACACCTTCAAATTCTCCTGGTAACAGTTTTTGTCCCTGTTGGACTTGAAACCTTTGCTTCTGTTCATCTGAGATGCAAACATCATGCCAATACTCACCAGAGAAAAATCAGGCAAAAAGCACTGAGGAGAGCAGGAGGAAGTAGAACAGCTGCCATCTCCACCAGACCCAAGGAAGTAAGATAGATGCCCAGCTCAAAGTTGTCCCTTTGTCCTGCCCTGGCTGTGACAGCCACAGCATGACAGATACTGTCAGCATGACAGACACTGTCAGCATGACCACTTGGAGCAGGAAAATCCCATTCCTGCACCAGCTTTGCATCTGTGCAAGACATCTGTTTGTCACTCCAGGTTGACCAATGAGAGCAAATCTTAAATATCTGTTTGAAACAAATCAAGTTGGTCAGCATCATGTCTAGTACCATTCACTCCATGTCACAAAAAAAAGAATTTGTCTATTCAGAGAAAACAACATAATTAAGAAAACTGAAATTTAGATGAATAGGAGTGAAAAGTTTAGGAAAGGAGTTGGATCAGGTGCAGTCAAATATATATAATGCAGTAAGTAGTATAGAGAAGGCAGATCAAGGGCTATTCTTCTGTAGTTTGACCTGTGAGGATTCACATGAATGCACAAGACTTCCCAGATCAACGTTAGCAGTAACTTTAGAAAGAATACAAAATCACTTATCTTGGTCTGCAGCAGTCAGAATTTGGGATGAAATCTGAAACCCAGGTTAAACTGATCCACATCTACCTCCTAGGGGGTTTTAGTCCTTACTCTAAGTTGCCACGTGGGTGGAGAGCAGCATGGTGGGCTGTGGTCCAGCTGCCACAGCAATCCCTGTGTTTTGCAGAAGAGAACCGGACCAGTGTGAAAGGCAGACAGTGACAGTGCACCAGCTGTAGGAGCAGAACGCTGGCTAATGGAAAAAGAGCTCTGGTGGCTCTAAGAGCACTAACAGGTGCTAACTATGCAGGGCTTGAGGATCTCCTCAGGGCCTGCTGGTCAGGGGTGAGTGACCATGACCAGGTCAGGTCAGGGTGTTTCTACCAGCTGCCACCTCTCTCTCAGAAGACAACTGATGCTTCTCACCTTAGCACTGCTGTAGACACTCAGAACTGCTCTCTCTAAACTTGCTGCAACATANAAAAAAAGTTGAGTAGACAAACTGAGCAGCAGTAACAGGAAAGTACTGTGATAATATGTGCAATAATTTTGGAGAAAATGAAGGTCCAAAGAAAAAGTGGAAAAGTAAACCCTAGGTATCAAACACTAAAACCAGCAATGAAAGGAAACAGTGGGTCTTGTTGCATTCCAGTGAATCACNTGGGCGCTGTAACTGGTAGTCACTAATTAATTAAATTAATTGGTACTTAGTAATTAAAACAGACTTCCAGACTTAAGCATTAAAGGAGTTTGGGGCTAACATGCTGGACTGGGGTGAGCTGACATATTTAAGGGAAAAAAAAAAAAAAAGTTGAGTAGAAAAACTGAGCAGCAGTAACAGGAAAGGACTGTGATAATATGTGCAATAATTTTGGAGAAAATGAAGGTCCAAAGAAAAAGTGGAAAAGTAAACCCTAGGTATCAAACACTAAAACCAGCAATGAAAGGAAACAGTGGGTCTTGTTGCATTCCAGTGAATCACTCCCAAGTGAAGAAAAATTTTTGACACAAAGATCCATGAAGAACATACTCCCTAAACTACGGCAGAGAAATAAGCCAGATATCCGGATGCTAACGGGAAAACGTGAAGAACTGGGGACCTGAAACTGGAACATTTCCTCTGAGAAACTTCTTTCAATTGCTTGTAAACAGGTAGAAATTTTGAGAGAAACTTGAACCTAGGGATCCAGAGAGGTCAAAGATGATTAACGGGACGGGATCCACCTGGCTAGACAACACAGGACTAGGAGGAACACGTGAGGAAATAACCACGCAGGGAAAAAAAAGAAAAAAGAAAAAAAAAACAAAAAAAAAAACAACA
>VWYO01009066.1:163450-193412 GCA_013400275.1 Rhadina sibilatrix
TACCGCCTGTCCACCCGCTCCGAGCCGTCCCTGGGCCCCCGCGGCGCGGGGCACCCGCCGGGACACCCGCACCCGCCCGGCGGCGGCGGCGCCGCCAAGAGCTCGGCCACGGTGAGCCGTAATCTCAATCGCTTCTCCACCTTCGTCAAGTCCGGTGGAGAGGCCTTCGTGCTGGGCGAGGCGTCGGGCTTCGTGAAGGACGGGGACAAGCTGTGCGTGGTGCTGGGCTCCAGGGGCCCCGAGTGGCAAGAGAACCCCTACCCCTTCCAGTGCTCCATCGAGGACCCCACCAAACAGACCAAATTCAAGGGCATGAAGAGCTACATCGCCTACAAGCTGGTGCCCAGCCACACCGGGCAGCAGGTGCACCGCCGCTACAAGCACTTTGACTGGCTCTACGGGCGCCTGGCTGAGAAGTTTCCTGTCATTTCCGTGCCCCACTTGCCAGAGAAGCAGGCCACTGGCCGCTTTGAGGAGGATTTCATCTCAAAACGTCGCAAAGGCTTGGCGTGGTGGATGGACCACATGTGCAGCCACCCCGTGCTGGCTCAGTGTGATGCCTTCCAGCACTTCCTCACCTGTCCCAGCACGGATGAGAAGGCCTGGAAACAGGGCAAGCGCAAGGCTGAGAAGGATGAGATGGTGGGTGCCAACTTTTTCCTGACCATCAGTGTCCCCACAGGCCCTGGGGCCAGCTTGGACTTGCAGGAGGTGGAAAGCCAGGTGGATGGCTTCAAAGCCTTCACCAAGAAGATGGATGAGAGTGCCCTGCAACTTAATCACACAGCCAACGAGTTTGCCCGCAAACAAGTCACTGGTTTCAAGAAGGAATACCAGAAGGTGGGGCACTCCTTCAAGTGCCTCAGTCAGGCATTTGAGCTGGACCAGCAGGCCTTTTCAGCTGGCCTCAACCAAGCCATAGCCTTCACTGCAGAAGCCTATGATGCCATTGGGGACCTCTTTGCAGATCAGCCCCGGCAGGACCTAGATCCTGTGATGGATTTGTTAGCGCTATATCAGGGGCATTTGGCCAACTTTCCAGACATCATCCATGTGCAGAAAGGTAAGACCTTCATGTGTTTTTGAAACAGTTTAAGTTCTGTGTATCAGTGATATGCTACTGATATAGGAACCAGGGGCTAAATTTGTCCTGTGCCTGGCTTAATGACCTTGTGTTCAGTCTCCCTGTTGTTTACTCAGGTAAACTCTCACTAGAAATACAAAAACCACATCAGTGACAGTTTTTGTTTTGTGCCGAAGGCCTAAACATAGCTGTGAGTTTTGCTGGTTGCTGTGTTTGGCTGCATAGCTCTGGACGCAACCACGTCTAGCTGCCTATACATTAAAGATTATTTGGCTTGTTTGTAAACTCTGGAGATGAAGTGGTATGGAGACATCTATTAATCTGAGGTATGTGAGGTATCTTAAACCTCTTGTCTATTAGGTAATGAACATGAAGTAATATGAGGATGCAGGTACTGGTCTGATTGACCACCCTGTTCAAGTTGCATGTGGAGGTGTGTGTTTTGCAGCATCAGTCTGATAAGATGTTTAAGGCTGCTGGGGCATCTTTGTTCAGCCAAGCATCCTGTGGTGTCTTTGAAAGAGTAATGGTCAACTACGGTGTTCTTAGTTGGAGTTGTTCAGCTTTTTCGTTTATTGTCATGAACAGATGTTGCTCACCTGTTATCCTTTCAGCGTCTTTGTAGCTGAAACATCCTTTCTAGGTTCAGGTTGCTGGTTGTGAGGTACTTTGTGGTGTGTCAGAAAGAAAAACGAAAAAAAAAATCTGCTATATAACTAATGACACTTGTTCAGATAAACAGAAGTTTGTAGTGCTGTGTATGTGGAGATGCTGCTGTTAAATTATTGATAGTCATGCATTCTTTACCATTGCAAGTAAAGCTGGTAAGTCCATCATTAGTTCTTTTTTCTGTTATCTTCCTTACTTGTAGTTTTCAACTCAAAGTTCAGGAGAGTGTGGGGATTTGAGCTGTAAAAGAGACCAAGAAGACATCACATATGTTCTGCAGAAATGGGTATCCATAAGTTACCCAAGAAAATGCATGAGCTTTGTAGAAAATTATTCTGGAGATGAATAAGTAGTGTTCTGCGTCCCAAGTAAATTGTTACTCGGGGCAAATCAGTCTTTTTGTCCTTACATGACGTTTCCAGGGGTTCTGCATCTGGAAAAGTACATTAAGTTTGGTAAAAAAAAAAGTTGGGAAAATTTTTTCAGCAGAGCTAAAAGGCAGGTGTCCAGAGATATGCATTGCTGGGAACATCTGAGGAAGGGGAGTTGCTACAAAGTGCATGAGTTCTTGATATTTAAGAAAATAAGCTTTTTATAAAAATAGCATGCATCAAAGTCAGATTTCGATTCTGCTGTTGGATTTTAAAAATTTCAAGTGGAAACTTAATTTTATGTTGAAAAAGAAAGAGAGGTGTGAAGGTTAACATTGGAGGAGTTGCTTTGCTAGCTGGTGTGGTATTGTGTTTTGATAACAGCTTTCAGATATTTTAGATCTGGGGAGATAAGTGGCCTTGGCAATGCCTCACGTTTGGGAGCAGAACAAGTTAAAGTGATTTGTCATCTAATAGGATTATCTGTAAGCTTCTGGAAAAAATAAAGGGATGGATATTTTTATTAGGGGGAAAAATCCACAGACTGTATATACTATTTAAATAATACATCCTTAAGCTTTAATGGAGGTCTTCACGGAAGTATTTTTGGAGACAAGCCTTTGAAGAGAGGATTGGGAATAATAAGATATGTGCTGAAACCATCCTTATTTGTTTTGTAGTTCTATTTGAATTTACACTTACTGGTTATGTTTACCTTGCTGAAGGTTTATGTAAATAACTAGAGCAGTGCATAGGCATAAAGTATGTAGATTGATTGATTTGGGGCTAGAGCACTGTCCTGGAGAAAATTGGGGAAATGCCCAACACCTCCTGAATGCATCTATTAATGCTCCAGCACCTCTGAGCTAGCACTGTGTTCACAGTACATACTAGTCATAGGAATATGGCAGGGGCTTGAGAGGCTGGTCTCTTGAGTGTCCATGATCATGACAGGTACTGAGTTGTGTGGGTTCTGTGTTTGTTGTTGTTTCTGTTACAAGACAGCAAACTAGAGGAAAACTGAGAGTCATCTTTTGCACTCCACATATTGCTGGTTTATTACTCTTAAGAGGTACTTTTAAAAAGATTGATTTTTAATTCCAATCTGTAAACTTCAAATGAAAATATAAACTGTTTGGTGTTCTTGCAACATAAGGGCTTTGTTTTAAATTTACTGTCTGGGATGGTTGCCAGTTTCATGAAATAATATTGTCCCTATAGACTATACAAATATCTGTTTGTATAGTCAACAGCTATGAAACAGTGTTTGTGATAAGAAATCGCTCTAAAAAATAGAGTTGATATATCTTTCTTCAAGGGTTTTATTTTCTAGTGAACAACCTCACTGAGCAGTAAAATGACACCAAAGTGCCCTTATAAGTGGCAGAAGCAGCAGCCTGATTGATACATTGATTAAATGGCCATGCATCTAAAATTATCAACCCTGAAATTAGGAGTAGTGCTCTCTTTTTTTGCTATTAATGCAAATATATTGTTTACTTGGTATAAAACACAAGATCGTATTCCCTTGGACATGAGACGGATGGAATAACACAGGCAGCTGTACCAAAACATGTCTGTGTCTGTGCATAGAGCTAGAGGACCATGAGTGTGTGAATGACACAAATTCCACTCAACCCTCCCAGCTCAAGCTGGATCCCTGCAAATCTATGGGGCCTGATAGGATTCATCCAAGAATCCTCAGAGAGCTGGGTGATGTTGTTACAAAACTCCTCTCAATGATTTTTGAGCAGTCTTGGAAATCCTGAGAGGTCCCAGCTGACTGGAAGCTGGCAAATCTTGTCCCAGTTCTCAAGAAGGGCAAGAAGGAGGATTCCTTCCACAGACCTGTCAGTCTCACTTCAGTGCCTGGTAAAGTTATGAGAAGATTATTCTGAGTGGTGTTGAAAAACACTTGAAAGACAACAAAGTCCTTGGTCACATCCAGCACAGCTTCATGAGAGGAGGGCCCTGCTTATTGAGTCTTCCTTTTATAACAGGGTAATCCCCACAGCTGATCAAAGGAAGCCAATTGATGTGATCTTTTTGTATTTCAGTAAAGCTTTCATTGCTATCTCTCACTATATCCAGCTCACAGCTGGACACACACATCATGAGATGGGTGAGAACTGGCTCATGGGCTGGGCACAAAGGGTTACAGTGAATGGGGTGACATCAGACTGGGGACCTGTCACTAGGGGGGCTCAATCCTCAGCCCTGTGCTCTTTGACACCTTCACACATGACTTGGACAAAGGATGAAAAGGAATACTAAGTAAGTGTGCTGATTACACTGAATTTGGAGGAGCTGTTGACTCCCTTGAGGGCAGAGACCTGAAGAAATTAGAGATGGGTTATCACCAACCACATGATGTTCAACCAAGGCTGGTGCCAGATTCTGCACCTGGGATGGGGCAGCCCTGGATGCATAGACAGACTGGGAATGAGAGGCTGGAGAGCAGGGCCATGGAAAGGGCCCTGGGGTCCTGGTCCATGGCAAGTTGAACATGAGCCAGCAGTGCCCTGGCAGCCAGGAGGGCCAAGCGTGTCCTGGGGGCATCAGGGACAGCAGGGCAAGGGAGGGGATTGTCCTGCTCTGCTCTGCACTGGGGCAGCCTCACCTCCAGTGCTAGGGGCAGGCTTCGGCACTGCAATATAAGACATTAAACTACTAGAGAGAGTCCAGAGGAGGAGTCCATGAGGGTGTTGAAGGTTCTGGAGGGGAAGCCTGATGAGGAACAGCTGAGGTCACTTGGTCTGTTCAGCCTGGAGGAGACAGAGGGGAGACCTCATTGCAGCCTGCAAATTCCTTGTGAGGGAAAGAGGAGGGGCAGGCACTGATCTCATCTCTGTGTGACCAGTGACAGAACTCAAGGGAATGGCCTGAAGTTGTGTCAGAGTAGGCTGAAGCTGGATGTTAGGAAGAAGTTCTTCACCCAGACAGTTTTTGGGCACTTGAACAGGCTCCTGAGGGAAGTTGTCCAAGCACCAATCTGGATAGATTTCAAGAAGCATTTGCACAATACCCTCAGGCACCTGGTGTGACTCTTGGGATGTCCTGTGTAGGGCTAAGAGTTGAACTCAGTGATACCTGTGAGTCTCTTCCAACACGGCATATTCTGTGAATCTGTAATTTTAACTGTCTTGTCCTGTTATGCTTTTACTGTATTGCACTTAGCTGAAGAGCTGCTGAATGTTATTTCTAAGTGTGTTTTGTGCTATCAACTGAGAACTCTGCATTGTCTGAGGTTTTGTTATAAAACTTTCTGCAACTTATGCAAAAAGAGCCACAGAGATAAAAGTTTCCCTCTATGTGAGCTTTGGTTTTTTCTCTAGAATTATGAACCAAAGCCATGTAAGCCTTGCTGTTGCTTTGTCTGCATCTTACCAGGAAAATGTGTTTACTGTTGCACTTTTAATTGTTTTGGAATTCAGGTCTTTCTGCCTTCTATGCTGAGGACATCCTAAGTGATCTGGTTTGTGTAATTTGTGTTAAACATGTACCAACACACTGTGGAAATATTTTCAAACTGTTATCTTAATTATATTGTTAATTGATATTTTATGAAATGGCAATAGTTTCAATAGGAGATTTTACAAGATTCCTTTTCCTCTTTTCTTTTACAAGATTCTTTTTCTTTCATCTTGACTTCCTAGTGTTTAAGGAATTTTCTGCAGGGAAAGAAGAGTTAAAGTTCCTGCTACAGGAGAGACAGAGGAAGTATTTGAACATTTCTATACCTCATGCCAGTCAAGGATCACAGGTCAATACTTAGAGACCTTTCTTGATTTCACCCTAATCTTGATATGCACCCTAATCCTGGTCTGATGATTCATTTGACTGAGCCCTACAGCAAAGAATGTACCCAGTTGGAAACTCCACATTTCCATCTGGAAATATTTGGTTTGAGAGTCCCACTGAGACCGGCATAAAACATACCAACCAAGGCATACCAAGGCATATGGCCCTTACAACAACTTGTTGTTCTATAGGTTTTGTTTGGAAAACTAAGTGATTAAGGAAAACTGGTGCCTGGATAGGGTAGACAATGGCAGAATGGTGTCTTGAGCTTTTAAACACCCCAATAACTTTCATGAATCTAACCCCTGGTGCGGGTAAATACTTCTAATGCACTTGCATGAAAATATTCTTGGGGATATGTGTGGGGTTTTGGAATGGAAAGTACATATTAGACAGATGTACTTGTACACAGTTTTCTTTAGCTTCCAGCAAAGCGTTTGCAGAAGAGGGGTATTAACTTCCAGAGGCTCAAACATTAAGTTGTATTTTGCAGTTTTCTATTGCAGAACTAGTGTGTCTTCAAAGAAATACTGGTTCTGTTTTTTTTTTTAATTTTGAGAAGCAAAGCAGTTTCCCATTTATAATGGATAATGCCTTCTCCTTTGTGTATTTTAGGTCTACTTGGGGAAATTCCCTAAGTGTTCTTGGTGAAATAATTTCTACATATTAATTGCTAGAGTTTTGCTCAACTTGATGCAATCTTCCTACTTATGTAATCTTGAACACAAATGCTCACTGCAGGCCCGTGCAAGTTCAGATTCAGAAAATTCATGCACTTGTGGGAATTGGAGACAGCATATACTAGTATCCTAGCTCATTCTTGTCTGACTCTCTTGTCTTCGTATTTGCTTAGTGAGAGCAGAGAAGTTGGGGGAATTTGCATTTTTTTTCTTTCAAGTTTTGTTTTAGAAATTACTATAATTGACCTCTTGTGATTCATGAAAGTGGAAGAAGTACTAACTAACATGCTATTTCATTTCTGCTGTCCAGATTTCTTCTCTCTTAATGTTACGATGTTAATGTTTGACAGACTTCTGGTTATGGTTTTTATGAAAGAGATCTGAAAAAGTGGTCTAAATGTTTCCTGAGATACAGGCAATTCCATTTCCTTTGCATACCAGGATTTAAGAGAATTATTTTTAAAAATACCTGCATGACTTACTGTTTCTTGGTCACTTTTTGTGGAAAGTAAAATAAGGCAAATGGTCTTATTTACCCTGAGCAAACTCAATTCTAGACACAGGCTTTAAAGAATGCACTTACTGCATTTTTAGAATATCTTACAAAACTGTAGGTGAAAAATCTATCCAGATGGAAATGCATTAAAATTTAAAGCACCAGAAAACCCAAACAGAACTAAAACTAAAATTTTCATTTTCCTTCTCCCTCCTCCCCCCAGGAGGAAGAAGTGGTATTTGAATTAATGAATAAATCAGATTAGTTAATATTGGGACCTAAAGCTTTATAACACAGTATAAAAACAGTGCTTTTTTCTCATGGTTACTTCCTAAGCATGAGAGAAAATTTCAATTTGTTGTGCAGACGTGTTTTTTCTCATCACTGTTTTTCCTTTTGCCCTTTTTAGGATACCCTTTTTAGGTTTGTTTTTTTTCTCTCTGTCCATTAAGATGCAGTCCCCCACACTTTGCATGGGCTTCAACTCAGGTAGCTGCTGGGTAAGAGCTAGGCATGTAATCCTAGCCAGATGACCCTTGCAGTAGTAAAAAGAGATGGACACTTCATCTGTGTAAGAGCTGTGGTGAGAAAGGATGTACTGCTCCAGGATGACTTCTCTTTTTTGCCATGTCAGCCTCTCCATAGCTGTTACAGTGATGATGTAACACTGTCTGCTTGCTGCTACATTACCCAATATTGTCTCACAATATTTGAAGGTAACCTTAAGGAAATGGAGCTAAAAGTGAAAGAATCTTCACATTTAGAAACTGTATAAAATTACAGCTGCCTTAGTTTGTGTGAAGGCCAGAGGACAGGAGCAAATGAATAAAATTGAGCAATGGCTTTACTTGAGGAAAATTAAACAGAAAGAGAAAAAGAATTACTTCTGTGCCCTGACTGTCTGAAAGGTGCATGGGTCTTCACATATGATTGTTTTTTCTTTTCCACTCTCCCACCATCTCTTTGGCTTTCTAAGGGAGCAAGATACGTGCTGTTGTGATAGGTCTTTTTCTTATTACCTTTTGAAGCTAGTCTGGTATCATACATCTTCAGTGCCAGAGAGACATTTCATGGCTAATAAAACACTAGTGGGTTGGTTTCTTTCAAAACCTGCTGGTATCAGAGGAAGACTATAGCTGTTCCTTCCATGGGAGAGACTACATGCATTACTGCACACCAGAAAGTCTAAGTCCTAAGAGGAGTAGTTTTGATTGGAGCCCACACCTCTAGGTTTGACTACAGGCAGTGCATATTTAAATAAATACAAAATATTATCAGATTTTTATTCAGATCACAGAAAATGCCCCATATATGTGCTCACCACAAGCAGTAAGGCCTTGTCTACTGGGAAGGCCCTGTGAACAGCTAGGGAGTAGCAGAACACTGAAGATTTTAAAATTATATTGTAGAAAGAGGAAGTCATTCTATTTCAAAAACAAAGTAATGCCTTTTGAGAGACATATGAAGAATCTATATAGTAGGATGGTTTTCCTGAAGCTCTGGGTGCCCCTAGTCTGGCTGATAGGGCTTCCATCCAAACACAGAAAACAAGAATTGGTAGACTGAAAATGGAAAGAAGCTCCCTGAGCTCTTCCCATTCTTTGTTAGCACATTATCAAAAACAAACAAGCTGACTGACTTTTATTTTCTAAGTCACCTTTGAAACAAGGGCATGTTTCAGCCTTTGCTGCGTCTTTCCATGACTTCATTGTTAGACTTTGTTTGAACAGTTTAAATGCCAACTCAGTAAGTGCAGAGTATATAAGCTTATCCAGTTGGCACTTTATGTATTTTAAATTGCTTGGTTCAAATAGCACAGAATTTGAAAATTTTATTTGAAAAAATAGGAAATTACATTTGGCTGAGTCCCCAAACATGAGCCTTATCAGCAGACTAGAGCAAACAAGTGGCACGTGCTTTCTTATGCAGTCCTGTTTGTATCTTTCATGAAAGCCATGGGGACTTAAATAAAATGGAAAAAAAACCCACCCTAACAACCCACCAGCTTCTAAACAATCTGTTCAGTTCTTGCCAGTGACTTTGAGTTGTTATTGTAGCATAACAGGAAGAAGTGTGATGTTTTCAGCTTTTGTTTTAAGTAGGTACACATTGTGGGTGGACAACTTTTGTAATCGTAATGAACTAAGCTACGCTTTTTATGCCTACATGCAGTTCATTCATTAACAATGTGAGAAGCGGGTTCATCCTGTGATTTGGAGTTTACATTGCCTTGTTGTCCCATGGTAAAAAGCAACTTACTTTTCTAATTTCTTTTAGAATTTTTGTGATTTTGAGTCTTTATATGCATGAATAGCTATGCTGCCTAACTAGCAGTATATTAAAGAAGCTTTTCGTTTAAATAATGTGAGTATAGCGTTATAATTTTCACATGTTCTGCTTTTGTATTGTGTAACATATTCATTCATTGCATTAATGATGGCTTATCTTGAATATCTTTTTCTTCAACAGGAATTCTTTTTGTTCTTGCAGAGGAACTGCAGTGTTCAGAAATCTAAGAAAGGGCAATTACAGGGTACTAGGATAAAGTAAACCAGTATCTGCATTTCATTTGCATCTTGATTCTTTTCATATGAATTTATGTTAAACTACCTATACATGTTTTATTTTCTCATCTTAGTGGAGCTAAGCAGGTGATAATGGACAAGCAAACACCATAAGTGTTATTTGTTCTTTGCTTCCCTTTTAGCCTTAACGTAAAACAACATCCAAAATCAGATGTTTCATTGTGCCCCAATAAGGCAGTGATGCAAAAGTCAGTGGAACTTGCATTTTTGCTTAATTTTCTCAGTAACAGTGTATGGATGTTTATACATGGTGTTACCTGTCTTCCTCTGTCCATCCACATCCCATCCGCAGCAAAAAAAGTCAGCATTTAATGTATAGTGCTTACATCCATTTTGGAGAGGAGGAGGAGACATTTCTGCTCCTTTGTTATTAAACATTTCTATTGAAAATTAACTTCTTTTATCCATGGACAGCGTAATTTCTGATGGTTACTGTCTTGAAGTCAGCAGTATGAACAGGGCATTTACAAAAGCTGTTAAAAGTCTGTAGCATCTTTCTAACAAAAAAATCCTTGTTCCTAGAATCCTAGTTGAGAAAAATTAGTGTTCAAAGCCTGTGACAACCAGACTGTAATAGACCAACTCCAGTTCTGGAAAAGCAGAGTTCTATATTGAAGAGCTTGTTTGATGCCCCTGTTAGATGTAAACTAATGAGAAATGCTAAAAATTACTGAAATGTACTTCTGCAAATTCCAGTTGCTTAAATTTTCAAGTGTAGTCCTGAAAAACATGACTAACTTTCTAATGGGCAAATGTACTGTGTTTCTGGTGACCAGCCTCTTTTATGTTTCACTCTTTTCTGTCCCCCTAGTCTGCACTGCCAGCTGAAACCACACCAAAGAAAAGCTCTTTTAAATGGTACCTACTAGTGCCAAAAAGTACAGAGTGCCTTAAAACTGGGCAAACCTGGCATTAGTTAGTATTTACCTCTCAGGCTATGGTGTAAAATATTGTATTTGTGATAACAGATAGCTGTACACATAGTTTAACTGAATTTTACAGTCAAATGATTCCTGGTGGGCTTCCTTTCAGACATCACTGTAGGTGCTATTCATGAGCACAGTTTAAACATGCTTTAGTAATGTCTAAAATAAGGCCATTTGTTTGCTTAAAAGACAGTTAGTGTATACAATACATCAAAAGGTAGTAGTCTTGATGTCTCTGCATTCGAGTTTTGAATGGAAAATATTAATCTCATTTTACCCTTTTTTTTTTTTTTTTTTCTGTGTGGCCACCTAGCATTATGTTTTGTTGGAGTTTTTAAAAATTTTATTAGTGGCATTCCCTGGGACGGTAGATGCATTAAAATGGTAATTCTATGGTGTTTCTTTCATTTGCTTGACCATATTGCTCTTATTTTCTGTTATCAGCTCCTCCAAAGGCAAGCTATGGCATCTGCTCACAAAGCAGCGTAATGTAGCATGGCCCAGCAAAACATTTGTACCTGGAAGTGCTAGACACCAAAGTAGATTTGCACTTATGAAATGTACACTGACAGTGTGGAGATTTAAATATTTTTTCAGTAGTATGATCATTTTACACTCTCTGAACATGCACAGGTATGATTACAGTCCTTGTAGATTTGGATAAGTAAGTCGGCTCTGTATGCTCTTCTTCTGTGTATGTATGCTTACTGACAGATGTATGCTTAATGAGTTTAATTCGATCTTAATAATCATATTATTTAAAATGTAAAAAATATTAGTTAGTCTACCGGTAGCCCTGGTAGTTTGGAAAAATTGACATTTTACACTGTCCATTCTAGCATCATTGTCAATTTAGTTTATGTTAATTAAATCAATTTATAAGTTAAGACCATCTGTTTGAGGTTGCAACTAATTAACGTTCTGAAATATCTAGCAAAGACTGTTTTGTGTGTGAGTTCTTGAGTTGTGTAGATTAAAAGGTGACTTCAATTTGAACTGAAGGCTGTGTTTTATAGTGTCAGCTTTCAATAAGCTTTGCAACAGGTTAACTGAAAGAACAAATAATTATGTCTGATTTTAATAACTCTGTAGTTGGTCTGTGTTGATCTAGATGTCAGCAGAGTGATGTAATTTATAAACCTAAATTTACAGGATAGTACTGTGTTATTCTGGGCCTTTTTGAGCCATGGCCAGCAAAACAATGAAAAACAAAGCTCACTTCTTTAACTATTGTTAGGCTGCAGGTTCTAAAAGCATTATAATCATTTTCATGTATCTACAAAAATCTCTATAATACTAAAGTAATGGATGTATTTGAGTTTTATACTTCTGACATTTCACTATGGAAAAGGGAATGTTGTTTAAGTGGTTTTGTACCCTTAAGGAGAAAAATTTAATCTTTTAGACACAAAGACTAGATTTGAACACTATTGTGTTGGCACTTACCAAAAGCAAATGGCAGAATTTTGCCTCTGGTTTTGAAATCACTTGCTTTTTTGGTGTAAAACTAGAATTTTGAAAAACAACTCATTCCAATATTAAAAACTGTAATGGTAATTTTTTCCTGATGCCGTTTCTTTGAGTTCAGTCTCTACTGAAAAAGTCTTCTGGTTTTAATTTCAGGCAAATTCCTATTATGCTGCTTTCCATTATAAATCCTGGCCAGAAAATGTAAAGAATTTGCAGAATCTCATTGTAGGCTTCTTTTGTTAATCAGTGCTCAGAGCATTCTAAGAAAATAATCTGTCAGTGTAGCAAAATCTCTGTTCTGTTACAAACTATTTTGATTTCAATTGAGAGGGAGAAGTTTGGAGATTTTTTCAGAGTTGGGTTTCACGCTGTATTATCTCACTGTCACCGTTTGAGCATAGCTGGAAATTAGGCACCATACAACTGTTAGCTCAACCCTTCCTCTACCTCCACCCAAACACCAGTGGAATGGGGAGGAGACTTGAAGTAAAACTTGTATGTTGAGATAAGGACAGTTTAATAATTGATCCTAATGTAAAATTCAGTAATAATGTTAAATAACTATAATGATAAAAAGCAAACAAGCAGGTGGTGCACAGTGCAATTACTAACCACCCACTGACTGATGCCAGACCCCCCCTTCCGAAAAGGAGATCTGCTGTGCTTCTGGGTTACTCTCTCCAGTTTATATCCTGTGCATGACTTCTATGGTGTGGAATATTCATTTGGTCAGTTCCAGTGACCTGCCCAACTGTGCTCCCTTGGAGTTTTCTTTTGTGCACCTCCTCTCTGGCAGAACATGAGACTAGTTGGGAGGAAAAAAGAATCCTTGACTTGGAATAAACATGCCTTAGCAAAAACCCAAACATCAGCGTGTTATCAACACCATTCTCCTTCTGAATCCAAAACACAGCATTGTAATAGTACTGAGAAGAAATTAACTCTACCCTGGCTGAAACCAGGACACTCAAGAAATGCTTCTGCAATTTCCCTTGTGCTGGAGCTAATGATTGTGTAACCCAGGGCTGACCTGGATCACATAGCTAAGCCATTGATAAAGCTAAAGATCATCTCTCTCCCCAGGCCACTTGCATTCTTTTATTGGATTAGTCATTTGAGACATCTTGTAACAACATCTTTGCTGGATCTGGACTAAGAGAGGCAACCATGTAGACCAACTTGCTTGGTCAGAACTCTGCTGGATTAGAAATAGTGTTGTTCCCATGCACATGAGCTACCCAGGGTTTGCTTTTACAAATCTTTAAGCAAAGATCTGTAGTTAAATAATCTCATCATTACGTAAGGAAAAAGAAAATATTTCTAGTTGCATTATCTGCTTTTACATCTTTTTATGAGAGCAGTATCATGAATTTTTTTTTCCTTTTCCATTAAAGATGGTTTCTTAGGTTTCTTGTAAGAAAAGTAAAGCAAAGGGAGTTGTTTGACAAGTTTAAAGCTCCCTCTTCATTAAGATGCTTTGAAGAGGAAGCTTCTAAAGGATGCATCATGCATCCTTTAGAATATTAATATGCTGGACAGATGAATGGTGTGGTGTGTTTTACCTTCTAGTAAGTAGTGCACTAAATGTTATTTTGTAGCTTGTTGATAGTAGAAAGATGAAATATT
Organism: Rhadina sibilatrix; assembly: GCA_013400275.1. Lineage (NCBI taxonomy): Eukaryota > Metazoa > Chordata > Aves > Passeriformes > Phylloscopidae > Rhadina > Rhadina sibilatrix. The sequence continues at coordinate 177,159 of VWYO01009066.1, forward strand.
TGTTGCATGCATAATTTTATTTGCACAGGATTTCTGAGGTACAGCTGCTGAGAGATTGTAAAAAATGTGTTTGCTCTATTTTAGTATAATTCATCACTGAGGTGAAAGAGATACTTTAATAGCTGCAATGATAAAGGCATTACAGTCATAGGATATAAAAAATGAACCTGCTGGCTCTAACAAGCTGATTGAGTTTTCAAGTTGAATATTTTGAAGTGAAATACTGAAGACTTCAATATATTGGTGACTTAATGATTCTTGAGACTGACTGTGAATTTCAGATCTCAGTGACTTCAACAGGTGCTTACTACTGCTTCAGGTTTTGTATTCAGGAGTGTTGAATGGATGCCTCTTTGTGTTTCATCCATATGCAGCATTGCCTATGCAGTTAAATTGCTGCTGCTACAGCAATGTACTGTTTGTGTTCTTTAAGAATGGAACAAGGCTTGCCATTAAACAGATGTCATTGTAGTAAACACAGTGCAAATAGAGAGCAAAACAAGGACTCCTGCCCTGAAGAATTCTTTGTGTGGGTTAGTAGCTTCAGATACAGCTGATGTTTCACTGCTGTCTGTTGCATGCACCACTCCAGAGCTGATGTTTGGGTGTTTTGAGAAGAGGTGGAAAGGGGAAGATAGCACATTCTTAACAGGTATCACTGCTCTTTGGCTTCTGATTGCATGTGCTGGCAGGCACAGGGCAGGCCTGCCTCCTAGGGAGACTAGGGAGTTGAGTGAAAAGCAGTCTGGATTGCAGTCTGCAAGAGAGGAACCCCAAAACTTCTGCCTTCTGTCCACATTGTAGGCTGCAGCTTGGACTTGGAGACACATACATCAGCATGGGATCATAGGAGTAGATGTGTACTTCTGTGTGGAGGGTGATTGTGTGGATCCAAACCCATCCCTAGCCGACGCTTCACACAATCTCGAAACATTTATTGCTGGAATAAAACTGCAGATGATGTGAAAATAGATTGTTTGACCCAAACCTAAGAGCTTTTGAGTTCAGGATTGGGGTTTTTTTCCCCTGAATGAATGTAACTCTTCCTACCTCATGTCAGTCTCATGTTTGCATTGTATGTTATTGTCTCAATACGCTTCTTTTTTTCCTCATAACTTTTCAGCATCCATTAAGTTGCTGCTAGTACACTTGTGTTTTGTGGCTTGAAATTATTTGTTTCTATTGAGAACGTCCCTATTTTCTTGGCTTCTAGCACAACACACTAGCTCAAATTTTGCTAGCACGTGTATGTCCCTTGTTAAATGTGTTTATCATCTTGTGTTGTCTAATCTCATATTTCAAAACAAGGACTGAAATCTGAATCTCTTTTAAACCCTTAACTTTGGTGAGCACCAGCGTCTGTTTACTGTAAGGCCTTGGGCAATGACAAACATTCATAAGAGCTTTTCCCCACCTTTAAGAACAGAAACAGATGTAGCAAAATTTTTTGCATCATTTTTCATCCAGGTCCTCTTCACTTGTTTGAAAGCTAGTCCTGATCACTGGAAAGTGACTCCTGACAGAAGGTCTTTAAATGCGTGAGCAAGATTGAACAGAATCTATACATCTGGATCTAAAAAAAGCCCAAGAATTTATTTTTATGTATTCCATCCCTCTGGGAACAGTGCACTGGTGTATATTTATCCCAGGCATGTACTCGGCAGTAGGCTAGTATGCATTGGGAGGTGGCTCCTTCTGTTTCTTTTTCCTAAAATATGTTTTAGCCTCAGACTGCTGTGATTCAGCCTTTTTTTTTTTTTAATACATCTTGCTTTTTTTGATTGTCCAAACCAATACTAGATATTCACATAATTAAAATCAGAAACCATGAGAAATTTCTGCAGGTGTACTAGACTGTTGGGCCTTGCTCACCCCAGGATCCCATAAGGGTGTCAGCAGGAGCTGTGAGGTGCTGGATTAGGTGCTGAGTGTGATGGATTGGTTAATGAGGATGGAGCTGGAGGAGTTCATGGTGTACAGCCTGGGGTGCAGCAGGTCCAGAGTTGTGAGCTGGGAGTCATTAGGGATTACCATCACCAAGTGAGACATCTCTTCACAAGACCCTTCTCTTCAAGAGGGATTTTTTTGATTGTTTGATAAGGCGCTGCTATCCAGTCCCCAATTCTCTGTCCTTCTCCTGTTCACTATAGGATGAATCACTGAACTCTCCACATCAGTAAATCTCTGTTCCAGCTCAGGGTTTTGCTCACATAGATGAAAATATAAGAGGTGTAGATTATGGAAAGATGTTTGGAGAAAATTTGGGAGGTTTTTGTTAGTTAAGCTGCTTTCAAAGCCGTGAAAACTTAGTAACTTTTTTACTTGGATTTGCTAAACTAAGTCTTGCAAACTTAGTAGATGCTGAACAACTTGAAAATAACATTTTAAAACAAATAATTAATTTCTTCTTAGAGTAAAGCATGTGGGTTTGGAGGGTTTTTTCTCTGAGTTTAGGGAGAATTCTTTGATTGTCCGAAAATAAGAAAAAATTCCCCTCTAGGTAGTTAAGATTAATTGTATTACCATTAAATTTAAATGACTTTAAATTATATTACTAATAATTTAAAGCAGTTTAAAAAAACCCCAAGCAATATAAAAGCATAGCTTTATACTTAAGGATGTGTATGAGCTTTGTCATCTCTTGCTGACATGTGGTTATAGTCTGTCCAGGTTTTAAAGAAAATTACACTATAGGACCAGTATGAACTATATGCATTAATAGAGCAGTGTTAATCATTGTACCACACTTTTCCCACTGGATTCCTTCACTAATTATAAATCTTCTCTTTTCTATTGCATAAATGTATCTAGTTTAGAGGCCAGTCACATTTGTTAATGTATGTTTTTTATTGATGTAAAGTAATCTGAATATTATACATGCACCAGAGCTTAATTATGCTTTCAGCTGCTGATACTGTGAATTTCAGTATTTCTTTTCCAGTTTGGTCATTTTAGAAATAACATCTAAGGCTGTTTCCCACATCACAACTGAAGCGTTGTCATGTTTATTTAACCAGCTACATCTGGCTTCCAGTAAGTCCCAAATTTCAGTTTTTCACAGCTGTGCATCGATTCCTGTCATGCCCACAGAGCGCAGAAAAAATTTTGCTAAGCCTAAATTTATCAAAATAAGTGTTCTATTTGTAGGAGAAGGCATTAAGTGTTTTTCAGATCATATCCTACCTCGCAGATTCCTTACTCCGTAGAGGACAATATACAGATCTTCTGGCACAGAAGTGTCACTGCTGGCACCGCTGTGTGTGAAAAAGTTTTTTTGGTGGTGTTTTTGGGGCCCGGCTGCAGATGATGAGGTCAATCAGCAGAAGCAGCCAGTGCCAAGTGCTTAGCCATCCCTCTGTCATGCCATGGGAGCCAGGAAGGTGTGGAACATTGCCTCTGCCTCACAGCCCCCAGAGACAGACACTGCCCTTGGCCTTCAGGCAGCATGCTATAGTCTCATGTAAGAAGTGTAATCTGAAAAGGAGAGTTACAATGTTACAAATATTTAAAGGAACAAGAATCTAGTGAGATGATAAAAGCTGTAGTTTGATTTGGTTTTGTTACATGAATTAAATAAGTATGTAATATTTGAGGCAAAGAAGTTGCTCTGTGGGAAATTGAGTCCAATAATATGAATGTCTTAAGATGTATCTTGGTATTCTATCATTTTTGGGCCTGCTTTGGGTAGGTCTGTTTTGGATGATACTTGCTTTTGTACGATGTATGTGCCTTAAGTAGCTATTTGGAGAGGGAGGATTGTCAGTTCTGTAACTCTGCTTTTCCACTATCTTTTACAACACTGTGTAAGTGTAAGGTCTACCTGGGCATCTGTGACTTTGAGGTAAAGCTTTGGAGTACCTCTGGTGTAAAAGCAGAAACATCTATTGACAAGATTTTATATATTTAAGATACGCTTTTGACTTTTCACAGAGATTGCTAAAGGGGATATTTCACATAGTCCAGTTCTTAACAAGGTTGTTTTTTCTGTTATTTATGTGGTCTTAAATTGATCTGACTAATTTTCTCACGCTTTCAGTTACTCTTCTACTGGTATGATGATTACTTATTCTCTGAAGGACACCATCTGATTTTTAAAGTTGTGAAATAGAATGTTTTAGTAACTTTTGCATGCTCGAGCCTTAAAAAAGTATTGAGTTACTTTTTACACAGGATCGCTTTTGCTTTATTCCTTTTCATTCACACGTGTGTATATGCACACCTATAAATGCACTGAGAATAAGCCTTATAAAAATCCTTGTTCTTATTAAATCACTTGTTAAAGTTCAGTATTTGAGTCTACATGGTCCTCACAGTTCAACTGTTTCATTTTGTTCTTTACACAGGAGCCCTTACCAAAGTAAAGGAGAGTAAGCGTCACGTGGAAGAGGGGAAGATGGAGCTCCAAAAAGCTGAGGGCATTCAAGAACGATGTAACATTATTTCTTTTGCAACCCTTGCAGAAATTAATCATTTCCACAAAATTCGTGTGAGGGACTTTAAATCACAAATGCAGCATTTCTTGCAACAGCAAATACTCTTTTTTCAAAAAGTGACACAAAAGCTAGAAGAAGCTCTTCACAAGTATGACAGTGTTTAGTCTCTGATTTGTGGACTTTGCTCAGCAAGAACGTGACCCAGGCAGCAGAGCAAATGCTGCTGAAGAGCTGTTGCCAGTGGTAGATGGCGGTACAAGGATGGGTTTGCGTTCACCTGGCACCCGGGTTTAATCTCTGATTATGTAGAAAGGAAACAGTTATAGGGCTATGTAGTAGAAACAGTACCATGCATTGTAACTAAGTTATACTGTATATGCCTACACCATTGTAACTTCTTTGAAATAATGAGTATACTATTTGCCTTATTGCTTTTTGAAATACGGTATCTTAGTACATACTTCGTAGACCTCAAGGCCCTTTGGGTATTTAAGGAAGTTGGCTAGATAAAAGCCTGCTTCAGATGCCTTTTTACTTTCCTAGATTTGGATTTCCTAAATTCAAACAATTCTCTGTTTACAGACTCCTACTAGAGCAGCTATGTGATTCTGTGCCTTTAGACTCTATTTTTCCTTTTCTAGTAAGTCACATTTTTATGATTAAATGAATGAAGGGTTTATGCCTATGATGGGAACTGATGATGAAACCTCACATTGACTGGAAAAAATCAGCTGCCATCCAGTTTGCATAGCAAATACTTTCTTATGACAAATGTTGGCTCAAAAGGGAAAAGTTAAATTTATTCACATTTTCCCTGGAAATGGAGACTTACTTGTTACATGTACTAGGATGTTAAGCACATGTACAAAAATATACCACTTAATTCCCTTTCTGAAATAAATAATACAGTGAGGGGTGGTTTTTTGTTGGGTTTTTTGTTTGTTTGTTTTTTGGTGTTTTTTTGGTTTGTTTTTTTGTTTTTTTGTTTTTGGTATACAGCATTACTGTAAGTAGAAATTTGAAGAGTTAGCCTAATAAAAAATGCATATACCAAGGGGATATTAATGCAAGCTATGTGGCTGCAACAATTTTTTTAAGTTTCAAATTATTTGCTCTTTGTTCAGTTGCTGATTCAGTTTAACTTCAGACTTGCATCTGCATTGCCAGTTGTCTGAGTTGAAACTCCACTGTGATTCATTAGTTTACTAAGTTAAAAGTTTTTGGGGATTTTCAGTAATATAAATGATCTGAAGTCTTGGCTGAACTGACTTGGAAACAGGTGGCATTTTTATGTTTGTTAGACTCAAGAATTAACAATTGTCTTAATTTTTGTATAAATATTTTTGACAAGCAGGGTGCATTTATATATATGTAAACACTATCTTTTAAAGAGGTTTATGGCTTATTTCCCTTGAATTAAGTATGAAATCTGTATTTCTTACCTATTAGTTTCCTTCTTATAGGTCAGTGTGAAAGAGGGTTTTTGTTTATCCTATCTTTTTTCTCCTAAACAAAAATAACAAAACTTTGTGAGGAAGCAAAATGTTTATTTTTTTGTTTAATTCAATTAATCAAAAATAGCTTAAACAAATGAAAGCCTGGAAAAGGAAGTTGAGCAACAGTTACAGTTAAGTACAAATCATTCCTCACCTATGCAGCAGAAATGTGCAGTTCTTTCACACGATCATGTGAGTTTCTGTAGTTTAACCCCACACCTCTGTTTCAGAGGAATAACTTGTAAGAATGTAGTTTTGGTTCTAAGATTCATCCCCAAATGTTTGGAGATGGCTGTTTTGCACAAGCTGTGTTTGGCGGTGCTTCTAGTACATATATAAAGCAGCAAAATACAGAATAATGAAGAGGGGAAAGCAGGTATTTGTAAAAGGAAGGACAATCAGTGAGGAAAGACTCCATTTCCAGCCTGTTGAAATAGTTCTGCAAATAAGATTGACCATAAAATATGGACCACAGTCATAGGGCTGACTTGCTCTTTACCTTCCTCATGGTGTGTCTCATTCTACATTCAAAACTCACCACTTCCCCTAACAGCTCTTCCCAGCAGTACTCTTACTTTCTCATATGTCATTTAATTACGTGACAGAGTGATGAGCTAGGTTTGAGCTGAGTTCCATGGCTAATGTTTGCTGAAGCCAGATACTGTTTTAGTAAATGTCTTTACAGTAATTAGATCAGACTACAATCAAACTGATTCTACATGGAGGTATTAAGACCTGTTCAGAAATTGATGTTGGTTCAGTTGAAGTATTTTAGGAGGTTAGTATTAATGACATGTTCATGTCTGGGAGGAATTTAGGCTGTGATATATATTCATACAACATTATCAGACAGGTACAGTTTTCCCTAATAAACTGTCATGGCCTTCAACTTACTTTCTCATTCGTGAATTTATTTCGGTACAGGAAAAGTGGGTGTAGTAATTGGTTAAATTTGATGCACCAGAAGATCTTGACTAGAATCCTGGTTTAAATTATTGCAGAGTACAAGAAAGGTTCAAGTCTACATCTCTATTAGCATTTTCCTCTTTTCCTCAGTCATTATAGAGTTGAACTGGCTGATGGGTGGAGCACAAAGAGTTACAGTAAAGAGTGTTGCATCAAGGTGGTGACTGGTAAGGTACCAGTGTGGAACCAGTGAGGTTCCACATAGCGTGATCTTAGCCCCTGTGCTCTTCACTGTCTTCATAAATCACTTGGACACAGAACTCAAAGGGGTTCTAAGTTTGATGATGAGACTTAAGTTGGGACTGTGGACTCCCTTAAAGGCAGAGAAGTCCCACAGAGAGACATGGACAAAGTAGAGGGCCAGGCAGTCACCAACCATATGAAGTTCAACCAAGGCTGGTGCCAGATTCTGCAGCTGGGATGGGGCAGCCCTGGATGCACAGACAGACTGGGAATGAGAGGCTGGAGAGCAGGGCCATGGAAAGGGCCCTGGGGTCCTGGTCCATGGCAAGTTGAACATGAGCCAGCAGTGCCCTGGCAGCCAGGAGGGCCAAGCGTGTCCTGGGGNTCAAGAAGCATTTCAGTGCTCTCGGGCATATGGTGTGACTCGGGGATTTCTGTCAGGAGTCAGTTTCCTCAGGGTCAGGAGTTGGACTTTGATGATCCTGATGATTGTCTTGCAGCTCTACATATTCTATGAGTTTGTGATGTAGGGAGCCCAAACTGCATAAATGCTTGCTGCACTATACAAAAACTACAGTATTAATTGTATTTGGACCAAGTGTGACACTGACCACTTATTCCTGACTGACTGCTGAGTGGTGTGGTCTGGGATCCAAGTGTACTCTACAGTAATGTGAATGTATATTATGTGGGTCTATGGAAGCACCAAAGGAAATCTAACAAATAAATAAATGTGAAAGAAAGCAAAATTGCTCTGTCATAAATACTTCTGTTTCATGTGGTTCATGTAATTTGTTTTTGATACATCACAGTGTTTGTTGATAAGTAATAAGAATCTAGTATGCTTGTTGGAGTTTGGTATCTGCAAGAGGATACACTGAGGTATTGGTTTTGTTAAAGTGCTGATTCCTGTGAAGACTGGAATGAACCTATCAGGGCAATATATCTATGCAGAATCACCAGCAAGTGGGGTGGGAATAATATTTCTGTTCAAATTGTAGGGTTTATAGTCAGAAACTAGCAGCATATTAAAATTATTAAATGTTTGATTTCTATCCCTCTTCTTTTTTGATACTTGCAGAAGAGAGTTAGTTACCCCTATGATTTCTGCATGTTCTCTAAATTCTTACTAGTTTCTTTCAGGTCCAGTTGTATGGTACGCTTCATTTATATGTGTTGTAAGACCCAGCTTAGAGGGGTCAGTAGAAGGATTTTGAGGTGATGAAACATGCAAGACAAGCACCAACAGAACCTGGAAAAAAGAAGGCAAGAATATGTTGCAAATAAAATTGGCTTGGTTTTAAAAAACTTTAATCAGTTGCCTCCACTGAAAATACCTACATTACTTTGTTTGGCACAGGTATCTTTTTGGTGAATTACAAGATCTGGTTGGCAGATTACCTGATTACTTTGTCAGACCTTCACCATTCCAGCTAGCATCTTTCATGCTGGTTATCTGCTGCAATCTGAATTCTTCTGGGTAGCTTAAGTGGGAATTAAAAAGGAAGTTTTCTTTTTAAATTCTGTAAACAATTTGGCTGGAAATCTTTAGTTCTTTCATACTTTGGAGAAAGGACTTGATAGTTAGCAGACTCATCATCTTTTACAACCTTAGATGTGCTTTCTGCACAGCCTGTGAAAATCTGTTCATCTATTTCCAAGTTAATACTAAAGTTTCTCTGGGCCCTGCTGTGCTCAATTTTGACAGATATGTTTTCTGTAACTTCCCTTTGCTCTAGGCAATCTTGATTCTAATCTCAGTCAGCAGTGGCTAAGTGAGACATTGTAATTCTTGCTCCCCTTCATTCAGATGGGGGGTGAAACTCTCAGACCACAAAGAAGCTGTTGCTTGGTGCCTCCAGCTCTTGAGGCCTGGCTGTGGGATAAGAGGAGCAGCAACCTGGAACAAGATTTTGGTTTATGCCTGTCAGCTACAGGGTGGATGTCAGACATCGTTGAAGAGGAACAGGAAGATAAGAAAATGGTGAGGAGAGAAAGCCCTGTGACTACAAAAGCCTGTTCCACCAGTGCCTGATTAATACCTTGGGCTTCCAAAGCATGCAAGGCCTTTTGTAAATAGCCATGATGAGCAGGCAGAAAAAAGATAACTTTAGTTCTGCTAAAGTGGTGAGGTGAGGACAGCAACATTTTGTTTCTATCATTAGAAGTTATTTTCTCTGCTTGGTGGTCTCATGGGCAGTTGAAAACTGTTGGAGAACTAGATTTCAGAGCTGAATGAGATGTCATAATTCAGGCCCAGTCAGGCAGCACAGGGGGTGTTGGTGTGGCTTCATGCATTCTGTCATATGCTTTTTTCTTGGGAAGAGATCAGTTTAAGAAAATATGCACATAAAACCCCCTGTATTAAGGAAAACTAAGATTAATAATTCAGTAATTAAAAAAAAGTAATTAAAAAATATTTCAGAATTAAGGTTGCCTTGGTAACTAGTATTTCAATACACCTCATGAGACATGGTCGAAGAACTTTTTGCACTGTTTCCCGGCCTGATTAAGTGCACATGATATAAAGCATTGTCCTAATCAGCTTAAGGTCTTTCAGGGAGGTTGTTGTCTGGCTAATCCTTATTTCTTTTGCAGCATCAGTTGTACTCTGCACAGTGAGAAAGACAGCAGAGTGAGGATCAGATACGGGTGGCTGTCAGCCTGCAGAATGGTTCAGAGAACTCGATGCTGTCCCTGTCTCTGCCCAGATTCTATGCAATACAAGCCACGTGAGATAAATCATTTATATGCTCTCCATTTTGTGTAGGCTTGAGTTTAAACCCAGGATTTACACTGAATAAAGTGCTGGGAATTCATAGTTTCCACTGAAGATTATGCACATTCTGCTTTGGATAAAGGAAATTCTTCAAAATGCAAAGATGTCTGGAAAAAAAAAATCAGGTAATAATTTCTTTAGGTAGACCAGCACAAATTGGAGAACATTTGTAATCCATTAGCAGCAAAAAAGGAATAGTAAACCCAGATCATATTCTTGGAATGTTGCAAACGTCAGTATAAACTTCTTGAAATTAGTTTTTAGATATTGATTTATTTTTAAAAAAATCCCTCCTTAGAAAATTAATATGTAACCTTCAGAATGAGGTGAGAGTATTATTTAGGAAATAAAGGGTGGGGCCACATGGAGAGTAGCAAGGATTCTCAGTAAGATACTGTTCATTCCATGAATGGAATGATAAAGGCCTTCTCAGATGAATCATAGAGTGAACATGTCACTGGAGCATATTTTGGAGGTATATTCAAGAAAAGCTGAATTAGCCACATGGGCTAACTTATTTCTGGCATTTCGTAAGGCTTGAGGTGCTGTTTTGTAATTCAGTAATTTCTCAATGCAACACAGTGCAGTCAAGTACGTGTTATACATAGAAAAGTAAATTGTGTAGTATATGTAAGTAATGTAATTTCTGTATACTTCAGATGCATGCTGTTAGCAGCAAGGCTCAGGCATGCCCTGAGTTAATTTAAATACAAATTACTTTTAGATAAAGTAAAACTCTTAATTTTCTGAAGTTAAAAGGCATCTCCTGTACTGACTGACTGATAGACTTGCCACTTGGCAACTCCTTTTAAAACTAAGCACTTAATTTGGTACCACTTTGAAATCAATGGGATTTTTTTTTTTGCTTGACTCCACTGGGAAGAGTATCAGGCTCAGTGAGTTGAAATTACATCCCTCCATCAACCCAGAAGTGTTCAGCCCAGAGTATTCCCCTCCTCTGCTCATTTACAACTGAATCTAACATACTGAACTTTGAAGTTGCCTGTCAAAAAGCTCTATCCTGCAATTTTAATCAAAACCATCCCCTGTTTTGGGGAATATGACATTATAATTTGAAATGAAGAATGGTACTGCTTTTGATTTAAAAAGACATTTCCAAGACCATGAAAACTTTCTGTGAGAACATAAAATCAGGAATTTTGAATTTCATCTTTTCTCTCTTAACCATTTTAACTGGCATTAACAACTCTTTTTTTTTTTTAATAGAAAAAATAATGCTGCACCAGAGGAGCATCACATAAATACATTAAAAAAAAAAAAAATTAGAGCTAGGTGAGGCAGTACAAAGTTTTATTTGTAATAAGTTAAAGTGACTGTATTTCTGTTGGTACACCCCATGCTATTTTTTAAGAGATTCTTGTAAGAGCATCCTCCCTTTGATTTTTAGTCACTAGCCCTCAGGTAAGAGTTGCAGGAGACATTTAGTTTCTTTATTGTCCTTGAGGGGGACTTGGCTGGCTTCCTGTCCTGCAGTAGGCTGCTGTACCCATCACCTCCATTTCAACGCTTCCTAGGGTGACTGGGGAAAGAGCCACAAACAGCAGTTCAGTTTCTCAGGCAATTTCTGGTTGAAAACACGTGAACAATGTTGCAAAACAGCACTTAGACAATGATAATTGTCAGAGTCCTCCAGTGCTATCCTGGCAGGGTGCTGCCATGTTCAGTATTTTTCATTTTGCTTTGCTGAGAGAAATACTGCAGGCAAGAAGACTACCCCAATTTTTAAATCAAAGGAATTTAAGACCATGCTGCTGATTCAATTGCTGTGTCAAATCTGTGCCGGTGCTCACTTATCAAGGGTAGATTTTATTTCATATAATTGTAAGAAATATATAAAGTTTTACAGAACTTTAGTAAGTGTTGGGAAAACCTTGTTTGTTTGCATCATTGTCAGACTCTGTGGATCAAGCTTATCAGAGGGAAGGTCCCTGCTGTCAGTGTGGTACCAGGTCTGCTTTGTGCCCATGGGTAGCTGCTGTGTAGACTAGTGCAAACCAGACTGAATGTGCCAATGAAGAATTGCTCATTGGTAAGAAAATGTCATGACATGAGCCTTCTCAAGCTCAATTACCTTCTCTAGCAGAGTCATTAATTTCAGACATGTAGTGTATACAGTTTATTTTCCTTGCTGCTGTCTCTGTGGGATTCACTTGTAAATAAGCATAGGCAGTTGCTCTCAGACAGCTCGGGCCCTTCCATAAGCAACATCCTTTCAGAAGCTGTAGCTGAAAGGCAGCTGTATCTCTGCTTTAGGGTAAATAACGTGGCAAGGTGCCTTTAAGCTCTGTTTTGAGTGACATGCAAGTCAGATGTAAAAAGGAAGCAGTGATGATACACATGAAACCCTGCATAAGAATGTGGCCAGTGCATCATCCTGCAGTGGTGAGCAGCTCAGTGGTGAGCTTGTGCTATTCTTCTCATCTTTTCCCCCAGGTGGTTGTCAGCAACAACACTTCTGTTTCTCAGTGTCTCAAATAGATACGTTTCTGGGCTCTGCTGTCCATACCCCCACAGCACATGCAGTGACAAGGAAGTGTGTCTCAGTTCAAAAACTGGTTGCTCACACTTTGAACTGTAGATAAGGAGCATATTTGGTTGAAGAAGTTAGGCAATATGAATCCCTGTGCCTGGGAGTGGGGAGGAAAGAATTTTAACTGCTCAGAGTAGTAACCGGATAAAGGGCAGACTCTGCAACTTGTAACATTACTCAGTGTATCAATGTGGTAAGAAGGAAAGCCTGTCTAGAACTTGTGAGGGCAGGAAGATGAGAGGGAAGGGGGAAGTAATTGTCTTTCCTCATAGTCCGAGTGCAGACTGCGGAGCTGTTTGTTGACAACCAGAGAAGCTGAAGGATGCTGCAGGTTTCCCTTTGGATCATTCTGAATCATGAACGCCCAATGGGTGAAGTATCCTGCATAAGGCAGTTGTGGCTATTTTCTCTTTAGAATCATTATTGTTTGGTCTAAAATACAGAAGCAGCCCCACCAGGAGGAACCTCTGGCAGTAAATGCTCAGGGGGTTTCAAGGTCATCTCACAACCTCCCTTGCATTCTTCTGCACCTGGAGACAACAAGGAAAGGACAAGACTTACCTCACACTTCATCATAGATGCTTGTTCCTGAGACATATGTTCCTAAGTCTCTGAGGCCAAAGGAGGTGGGAATCCCTTACTCATGGTTGAAACTATTTCACTGCTATCCAGGACATTGTGCAGGAGGCAGTGGTATTCACACTGGCATCCGTGAGGACACAGCATTACCTTGTTCCTTAGCAGGACGCACTGTAGGTGCCCACCTCCCAAAGAGTGCTCTGGGATGTTAGACCCCCGGCTATAAAAACTTTCATCTGAAGCTGTACAGGAAGGCCAGAAGCTCTCAAGGGGCTGTGTCCTCACAACCCCAGTGCTCATTCCATCCACTGACTGCTTCTATATATTCTTTTGCTTCTCCCCCTGGGAAACATGTACACAAATTGTTCAGGGAGTCAAGTCACCTGATACAGAGATCCTCTCCATGAGGCAGGCACCTTTAGCTAGGTTTACAGGATCTGCATTCCTTATGGGCCTTAAACAGTTAGCTGCTTGGATAGCCAGGAAATTTCATTCAAAACAGACCTAAAGTAGCTAGACTAGCTAGGTTTAGTTTAGCTAAACCACATTAAAACCTCACGTTCATGTGCTCATTCAGGATTCATGCTATTCCCATTTAGCCTTATTTGCTCATGTACTGAAATAAAGTAAATCAAATTGGGCTTAACACTGAACAAGAATGCCCAGTGTTTGCATAGGGAGTTATGCAGCTCTAATACCTAAATTCCCATATGTAGCTGATACATGCAAACTAGTCTGAAAATCTTTGCACAGAAAAGATGCCAAGTAATTTCCTGCATATTCTAGAATTTATACAAAATCTGAGCTACGCTTCTCACTCCTAGCATCTTTTCTAAATTGGGATTAGAGGCTAACACTGCTCTACTACAGGTCATATTCCCAGTAGGAGCTACAGCTGACTGTAGCTGGAATACCAAAACCAGAAAAGGCAGGGTGAGAAAAGGCTTTTCGAGCCTACATGGTTCTCATTGTTGCTGCAATACAACCCCTCATGTGCAAGGCACAACATGCCTTCTCCCCTTCCACCATACTTTGCCATCCTTCTGCTAACAACCCTCTGCGGGTCCGTATTCCCACAGATCAGTCACTCTGATCCTGCTGCCCAAGGGAGGAACAAGCACAACCAAGGAAAACAGGCAAAAATGGGTTGATAAAATTAAACTGTTGAGCAGAGTCTGTGATCTGTAGCAATTGGCAACGTTATCTACATGTTTATGTGTAGGGATGACTCGAAGTTTTTCTTATTTTTGGTGCATCAGGCATGTTCTATCTGAAACAATTTTTTTTTGGTATAAACTTACTATAAATGTAGCCTTTCTACACTGAATCTTTACTCCAGTTGGGTTGTTTGCATTTTTAGAACTTGTATTAAAAATTCATGAAAACTTTTGTCAGAATTTTACCTGTCAGATGCTTTTTTCTCTTGTGAATAGCTGTCACTGAAATATTGTTTCAGTGGTTAATTTGAACTCTTTCTGGCTCATTTTTAATTCCTGCTCAAATGTTTGTAATTTCATAGTCTGACAGTGAGCAGAATCTATCTCTATCAGTGGGGAGTTGTTGTAATTGAGCTTTTCCTATCTCAGAGCAATGATGAACAACACTAAGGAGCCCGAAGCAGAGGTGTGCCCCAGAGTGTAGGGAAGACAACATATGAGCTGTTGCCAACATACGAGCTGCAAAACAAGAATGTTTGGGGCTACATTCAAGGAGGCATCTAATTCTCAAATTATGTATTTAAAATACCTTCATCAGCCACCACTCAATCCTGAAAGTGCCTAATTCCATAACTACTTACATGTTTGTGTTTTTGGAACTGATGCAATGCTGGTGGACTTCACACCTCCCTCAAGGTTGCTCAGATCTTCATTTGAACTTATACTTGTCTGGAAATGCCAGCTATTTGTTTTGCTTTAAATAGTCTTTCACAGAATCACAGGTTTATTAGGGTTAGAAGGGACCTCAGGAAATCATGCAGTTCAATCCCCTGCCAAGGCAGTGTCACCAAGAGAGGTGACACAAGAACACATCCAGGTAGGTTTTGAATGTCTCCAGCAGGCTGACTGCATCACTTCCCTGGGCAGCTTGCTCCAGTGTCACTCTCAAAGTAAAGAAGCTTTCTTCATATTGAGGTGGAACTTCATGAGGTGGAACTTCACAGCCATTGCTCCCTGTCCTTTCACTGGGCACCACCAAAAAGATCCTGGCACCATCCTCTTGGCACCACTCTCCTTTGAGATGTTTATGTGCATTTATAATCTTAGATTTATGTGCATCTCAGTCTTCTCTTTTCCAAATAGTCCCAGCTCCCTCAGTCTCATAAGGAGATGCTCCAGACTCCTCATCATCTACCCTCTCCAGTAGCCCCTTGTCTGGTACTGAGAAGCCCAGAACTGGACTCTCCAAATGTGGCCTCACCAGGGCCAAGTAGAGGGGCAGGATCACCTCCCATGACCTGTTGACCACACACATCCAGATGCACCCCAGGGTCCCCCAGGGCCTCCTGGTCACAAGGACACACAGCTAGATCATTGTCAACTTGTCACCCACCAGGACTCGTGGCTCCTTCTCCACAGAGCTGCCCTTTAGTAGGGCAGCCCCAGCCTGAGGTGATATTTGAGGTTATTCCTCCCCAGGTGCAGGGCACTGCACTGGCCCTTATTGAATCTCCTTAGGGTTCTCTCCACCCAACTCTCCAGCCTATCCAGGTCCCACTGAATGGTCCTGTATGATAAAATAGCCAATATTTCATGTATGAATTGTGGTGATCCTCCATGGTGCTAGCTCAGGCAGTAAGCACTTCTGAAACCAGTGGCAAGGCTTTGAGTATCACAGTTACTAGGAAACAAGGCTGAATTACACTGAACAACAAACAGCAACATAATCTTTCTCACCTTCTTCAAGGTATGTATTTTTAACATAATAGAAGGTTAATTATCAGCATATTTTGATGTGGAGTCTGTGCCTGTGTCAGTGCTTGCTGATACGGGTGCCACCGAGTAACAGTAGCAGGTATCTACTTTCAGGTTGGAAGAGAATAAATGATAACAAGCACATTTGCTCAGTTCTTGCATTTATAAGGAAACTGGCATCCTTCAATAAAATGAAAATATTCAAATCCGGTAAATCCTGTTGACAGCAGTATTTCCAGCTATGATTTGTTGGATATTTATTGCCCACACTGATGGTGGGCAGCAGATGCCTACTTTTTCATTACTGACACCACCCGGGGGGGTTGGGGGGGGGGGCGGGAAAGGAAGCCAAACA
>VWYO01009066.1:193445-208961 GCA_013400275.1 Rhadina sibilatrix
CAGACAAAAACCACAAAACACACAAAGAAAAAAAACCCCAGATATTTAAATGAGTCTATAACACACTGATGCATCTCATCACTCGGGTTATAATTTCATGTGTTAACTAGAATTATAAATATGTCAGTATATCTATATCCCCTATTCAGTGCTGAGTGTTTAGGTCATTTTGTCATTCTCTTCTGCTAATTGTTTTGTGACTCACAGACTTTGAAGTAGTGTTTTTTCTCTCTTATGGTACATGCTGGAAGAGTGCCCAAAGCATATTAGCTCACCAGCCAGCCATTTTTACCTGCTGCTCACTGTCTGCTACTGCTAAATATATGCTAATGATGCTATCTGAGCCTTGGGATGAATTTGTAAATTGTGCTCCTGGCAGGGAAATGAATGTTACTTACAAAGGTGACAAAAAAGCAGCTGCTTTTAGATGAGATGAATCACCACATTATATATTACTCTAAGGTAATAAATTATATTTTCAGTCTTGAATTCATTTTTTTTGGAAATGTGATTATAGGACAACTGTAACGTGAGAAACCTTTTAAAGTCTTGGAAGGTGGAATAAAGAGACAATAACAGATTTTTTTATGAACCGATGTTTAAATACATATGAATCTGTTACAATGTGAGTTTTTTAGAGGTATTTTCACATATTGTATTGTAATTTTAAAACTGCAGCCTTTGAATACTTTATAAGGCTTTTTTCCTTTATGTTACTTTTCAACAACAATGTACAATGTTCAGTGCATGTCTGAATTACTTATGTATAAGATATATCAAAAGCAGTGGAATAATATGAGAGCAAATCAAGCTAATTTGAAATTCCAATGTGCTGTAAAATAATACAGCCTCTGTTAAACATGTTTGGTATGAAAGAAAAATTTAGGCCAACTGTAAGTACAGCTGGAGTTGGAATTGTTTTAACATTTTTGAAAGATTATTAAGACATGTAAACGATTGTCTGAAAACTTGAGTTCTGCATTTGGCAAAGATGCAGGGAAATAGAGGTGGGAATAGTTTTGGAAAGCACTGCAGTTTCTCTTTCTTTAGTGTTTTTGTAGTGCTAGGACAGGCCATGCCAATACCCTTCCAAAGTGCCTTTCATGCCCTATCCTATCCTCTCAAACCGAAACCAGGACAGAAGAGGTGAAGAGAATCAGCCAGACACACAGCTCTAGTTCTTACACCCTGTTCACATGAAGTATCCTAAACGTGTTGATGATCAGACAATCTGGGAAAAAACAAAGTCTTAATAATTTCTGAGTAAGTCATAGAATTTTGTTTCATATGCTAAGCCACTGGAAATAGAAACTTTTGAATTTGTTCTTGCTAAGGATGAAACAACATGAAAAAACTATTTATATTTGTATTTAATATTTAATACTTAAAATATTTATATTTAGCCACAGTAAAATACTTATCAAAAAGCAATGGCCAAAAATGTGTGCAGGAAATGTGACTGAGAAATACAAAAAATGTCTAAAGAAGTAAACTCAGGATACCAGGTATTTCAGCCCCACAAATCTCCCAGACCATGAGAGCACTACAGTGGCAGGAATCATCTTAACCCACAGTCATTCTGGCAATAGGAGCTGTGCTTAGCCTCTTGTAGACAGCACTGAAATTCATCACATGGGTTTTCACAGCATCATAGAATATCTTGGAAGAAATCCACAAGGAGCATCAAGTCCAACTCCTGGCCCTGCAGAGCACCATCCCCAGGAGTCACAACATGTACCTGAGAGCACTGTCCAAATGCCTCTTGAACTCTGTCAGGTTGGTGCTGTGACCACTTCCCTGGGGAGCCTGTCCCAGTGGCCAGCCATCCTCTGGGTGAGGAGCCTTTGCCTAATATCCAACCCAAACCTCCCCTGACACAACTTCAGGCCATTTCCCTGGCTTCTGTCTGTCACTGGTCACATAGAGCAGAGATCAGTGCCCCTCCTCTTCCCCTCCCAAGGAAGTTGTAACTGCAGTGAGGTCTCTCCTCAGCCTCCTCCAGGCTGAGCAGACCAAGTGAGGTAGTCCTACAACCCAGCAGCTTTAAAAGAAAACCCAAGCTTTTCCATTCCCTGCACATACATCACGGCTGGAAGATGACTATGAAATGCTTTGAATTCTTTGTGAATGGGTTGGTATTAGAGAGTGATTATGGAAACCTAAATATCTCCAAAGATAACACCTCTCTGCTGTGTAACCCTGCAGCCCTGCAGTGAAGTACTGCCTTCCAGCAAGAGCCTCAGGACTGAGATTCCTCAGGTTTGCTGTCTGAATACCTCTTGATTTGCCTGCAGCTGTTTTGCTTTGTTTAGCCTCCAGTTACCCAGGTGGCTATGGCTAATTCCCTCTACTTGTGTTTATCCTTGTGTGGTACAATCATGGTTTTATATAGCTGGCAGGAACAAGCAGTGGTGCTGTGTTAAATGAGATGTTTAGGACTCTGACACACCATATAGAACAAAGAAACAGAGGGGTGCTATGACAGCAGAGGATTTGAGAAGTGGAGATACAGAGTGCTTAGGAGGATGGAGCAGTAAGAGATGGGCCACAGGCCTGGCCTCATCAGTTGTCCATTTTAGAAATATGGGTCCTGATCTGGACTATCCTAATTTTACAGCTAACAAATGGAACAAGGAAATAATAACTAACATACATAAATAATAATATATGTAGTAAATACATTTTTAAAATGAAGCCATAGACCAGGAAAGCAAAAGGAAGGTATAAAACTGCTTTGGAGAACATTAAAAAAAACCCTTATCCCAAGTGCATATTGGGGAAGGAAGAAGAATCCAATGCACATGTCTCACAGTGAGTGTCTTTAGGGGCTGTGGTTGATGCTGTTATCTTCTGCAGTTGATCCAGACTTCCTGAAGGTTCAGAAGAAAGTGGAAGGGTGAGCATATGTCCAAGGAAAGGAGTAGAAAATATTAAATATGTGGATGAAAATTTTATTGTTGCTATGATTGAGACTTTTACTGTACAGAAATGCTCTAACTGCATTCCTGGTCTCCCTTCTCCTGCAATAATAACATCTATATTCTTGAATTGTAGATTAATTAATGATTCTTGAAGTAGACCATTAAGATTTTTGTTGCAGTAACAATAAATTCTTGGCTTTATTTCTATATGTGTCATGCTTTCTCTTAGTCCACAAAGAAGATTTTGAGCATAATGGTGTATTATTTCCAGCACAGAAGGCGAAGAAATGCTTACTGGCAACTTGGGAGTGCCTAAGACAAGGTAGGCCAGCTCTCTGAATTCATTGCCCAGTACTGACACTGACTGCATGGCTACACTGGAGCTAGTACCCTTTAAAAGTGATTTGCCAGGTCATATTTTCAATTTGTAAATTCTTTTGCAGACACAGTTTCCTGAAGAAACAAGATGTTTCCAGTCAAGAGCCGCTCTGGAAAGCCACAGTTGTTGCCCAGTTTGTGTGAGACCTCCCCCCTTGCTGAATCCTACCTGTCCCATTTCTGGCCCAGGTCTGAGTCTCTGGTCTGTCTTGAGTCATCCCCAATGCTGACCATCAACCCTGGCCCATATTGGAGTAAAAGTCATAGGAGAAAAGGACAAATTTAACTTCAACCATTTGGGGAGGAAAGCAGACATGATAATAACCATGTCAATCCCTGTCTGTGGGAATGGGAGGGCAGAGGTTTAACAGCCACGAGAGACACCTGTCCTTGATCTCAGAGGGCAATGTGTTTGGTCTTTTCCCTGCCTCAAGAGCTGTTACCCACAACAGTATCTCAAGGTGAAAATGTGACTATCTTACCAGTAAAGGCACAATGCTGAAGTCATGTCAGGGTCACCAAAAGGAAATTTTGACAATGTCTTCCACCTTCATTTCTGGAAATGACATGTTTATATATTAAACTGAGATTAACTGTGAAAAACACTACTGTAGAGCCATAAGCATTAGAGGACCAGGGAACAGCTTGAAATGTCAAGGAACAGTGGAAAAAAATCCTTACAGTTTTGGCAGAAAGATGGATGTGGGAAGAGAGGTTTTAATTACAGATACCATCTGATAGTAGTTTTACCAGGAAATAACTGTACATTTCTATTTTTAAAGGCAGGTTTCCAGCCTAATGATACTAGTCTTGCTGTCTGCTGAGAGTTGCTGTGCCTGTGAGAGCCCCACACGCTGAGCAATTTGCCATAAAGGAGGAACTGTGCTACCATGCAGAACTGAGAGCTTTACTCAAACGGATAAGCTCGGATTGCTGTAGGCACGTGGAAATGAGCACGCACAGATGTTAGTGGGCACAGAATAAGGTTGCAGTGGAATAAGCCTTTATTTTATACTGCTTTTTCTGTTGTCTGAAATATCAGGACCATGATTTCAAGTTATGAATGCCTGTGTAGTAAGACATGCATCCATACATACACATTCATTCTCTGTACTTTGAAAGTAGCTACTCATACAAAATTACCTCTTGTGCACAATAATCATCACCAGAAGATGCACACTATTCTGATTACTGACTGCTCACAGTGAAATGTCCTGCAGCATATCCACTGCACAAATTTTCTATTTGTTTTCCTTCAAGTACACACAGTTTAAATCTTGTACTGATTTACAGTTTCAGTAAGTTAATTCAGAAGTTAATTACACCCATGTATATGTTTTCCATATCTTGTATGCACAGTGGTTTGAGAAAGTATCTGAATTAACAGCAGTATCTTCAGAGTCTGCTCTGAGTGTAGTGGGTTTTGATGTATTTCTCAAAAAGATTCAATTTGCCTTGGGATTTGATGCAAAGGGCTAGAATTCACACTGTCTAGCCTGAAATTTGTCATCTGTGTCTATACTGACTTTAGAAAGGTTTTCTCTCTGAATTTCAGGTCACACATCCAGGCACCTCTTGAACACTTCCAGAGATGGTGACATCACCTGGATTGGATGGCAGTTCAGCTTCTTCTGGGACAAACAACAAGAGCATAAGACAGACCCCCTCCCAGGCCTCCACAGTTGAGACTGTTATCTGCTGCCAGCAACTGCTGGAGCACGTGAAGCACTCATGCTCACAGTTCACAGAATATATTCTTTATTAATATAATAGAAAATTTTGACATGTTAAAATTCAAAGATTGATGGTGATAGTATCTGGCTGCAAAAATACACTCAAAGCAATACTCAGGCAAGTTCTAATCACCAATAAAATGTCCTGATAATAATAATTCAGCAAGCATGAATTACAAAATTCTTACCCAATAGGCATATCTATGGGGAAGAAGACAGGTTCACCCTGTTGACTGATCCCAGAAGTTATGATGGAGTTTTCTTTTACTTCTTCCCATTTTTAAATTGCTTTTATACTGGTATTGCATTTAAGGAGAGCTTGAGCAACTCATCATGCATCATGTTCACTGTGAAGTGGTTGCACTTGGGAAATGGGTAATCTCATTCAGGGAGTAGCATCTGCATTTCCCCCTATAATTTCTGTGTTAACTTCTTCTGCTAGAATATGAATATTGCTTCCACATTTTCTCTAATTTTAGCCCCAGTCATTTTCCCACACCTCCTCTGATGCAATTTAAAGACATTTACTCTTATACTTTCACTTGAGACATGGCAGAAGAAACTGATCCCCACCTGGCTATAACCTCTTTCAGGCAGTTGTAGAGAGTGATAAGGTCTCCCCTGAGACTCCTTTTCTCCACACTAAAGAACCCAAACTACCTCTGCAGCTTCTTATAAGACTTACTTTCTAGACCCTTCCCCAGCACCTTTGCCCNTCCAACCACTTGTCCAGATTGTCAATGGCAGTAATAAACAGGACTAGTCCCAGTACTGAACCCCTGGGAAACACCTCTGTCTGGCTTCTAACTGGATTTATTTCCCTTGACCACCATAAAATCTTTTCCATTATGGATAGTGTGAGTGCATTTTTTATTCTTTACTGAAACAATAACCCTCCAAATTTATCTTTATTTAGGGCCTACTAGTGATTTCTATATCTGGACAGGTAAGTAATCACTGATTTTAAATTTATGTTTTAAACATAAGACATAAAAAAGAGATTAAAATGTTTTCTTCCTTTTTGCAAATCTAATGCAAGACATCTGGGACAAATGGATGTATTCCATGTATTCCATGTATTTCCACTAGATTTGGAAGACCCATCCCATATCCTAAATTTTGAGTCCCTAGTGCAATTATTGTCATGATGGCCAAAAATGATAAGAGAGTCAGTGTTCATAAATGTAGCAACTAACACTTGGAAGAAAGGAAACTGAATAACAACTCTTAAGGTTTAGGATATGAAAAATCTTTTTCAGCTGCTTCTTCAGGATATAATGGGAGCAGTTTCATACCCAGAAGTGCACATGTTTTTCTCCAGTTGCATTACTTTGATAAAATTTTTCACCTCTTCCTTCCTTGTATCTCAAAGTGGTTTTACACCTTGTTAATTTTTTGAAAGATTATTGCCCAAAAGGTTATCAGTAAGAAAATTTTGTATTTCTATTAGGTGTAAAAGTATTTGAACCTCAGCTAAAACAGAACAGAATTTGAACAGAATTTGTTCTGAAGCACAAGACAGGGAGCTCCGCCACATGATAATACCAAGTAAATCACAGAATCAAAGAATAGCTTGAACTGGAAGGTCCCCACAAGGATCATTGGACGCAAACACCTGGCCCTGCAGAGGACAACTCCAAGAATCACACCATGTGTCTGACAGCATTGTCCAAGTCACTCTATCCTGAGTCGTATGTGGGAGAGAGTGCTGGATTGAAAAGTTGATATGCTATTCCATAAAGATACAGCTGAGATATACGGGAATATGAAGGATGTTATGTTGAAAACAGATTTTGACGTACCATTCTACTTCATTGCATTGCTGAGCTACCCTGTCTTTAAATTCACAAAGGTTTGTACTAGCTGGGTGTCTCAGTGGATACCAAGGAGATGGGGGTTCAATAGTGACCTGTTGCAGACATGCACAAGCAGGGTCTCTTTAAAATGGGCAGCTTTCCAGGGCCAAATACACATATGAAGTATGTGTTCTTGGGCTGAAGGCAGTCCCAAATATTGGGATGCTTCTTCAATGCAGGAATCTCAGGCTCTGCTCAAGGAGCCTGATTTTGGTCTCCTGTGAGTCATTATAAGAAGGGGGCAAATCTGCTCCTGGGGAGGGAATTGAGCTGACTCCAGTTCCAGCAGAAAAGCTGTGAATGAGAATTATAACTGAAGGACAATTTGCAGCTGTTATGGGTCATCCCACGTGCTTTGCATTGCACAGACCCTGTTACATCACTGTTAAAACTGTAATAGGCTTCTTAATATATAAAGTGGAGGTTGGCATTTGGAGCAAGAGAGGGAAGTCACGTTGCAGGCTGAACCCCAGTGCTCTCTACCTCCTTACCTGTGTATGAAAACTGCCAGACACATTTAACTGCTGATTTACTAAGTGAAACATGAAAATTTTTGACACTTCCACCCAAGAATATATACTTGCAGTATTTTTCCTGTCAAGGTAAATGTTTCTTGGAAATATCTGTGGTTGCTGTAAATACAACAAATACACCAAGACAACCAGATATAGCAGACTAAGGCAGAGCCTAAGTATGTGATGCTTTTACTATAAACTTTGCTGACAAATAAAATGTGTACTTTTTTGTGACTAAATAAAAAAGGAAAATGTGATATCTCCACTAGCATTGCAATCAATGTGCTGGAAACATTTTAGTGGAACTTGAATCTTGCAGGGACTAGCAAATATTCTATACAAGCTGACCAGTTTCCTGCATTAATAGACTGGCTGCTGTTCAAACTGAGGCTCCTCTATGAAAATAGACACTTTTAAATCTCTTTTAAAGAGATTACTCAGCAAATTCTTCTTTTTTAATAATTAAATTTTAATAATTAAATAAACAGTGTAGTCAAGAAACACCTTCCCAAATCTTTCCAGTGTTCATGTTACAATAGCAGACAAGAGTGTATAAGGGAAAATTACATTCACAGACATCAGCAATAACTAAATTGGGTTCCTGGATGTACAGTTATTTCAGCAGGAATTTATATTTTGTGTATTGGCTATTTAGGGGCCTTTAAATTTTTTTCCCTACAAAAGGGAAAATAAAGGGAAAATCTTGAAGAGTTGTGTTGTTTATGAAACATGAGTTTGACTTTGTATCCTAGACTGAGAATTTATGCATGATTTGGAAATGATCTGCACAGGGGTGGAGGAGGAAAGCAAGGAAAGAAAAAGAACAAAAAGAGATTCAAAGGCAGACATTATTCAAAACCACAGTCAAGGACACAGTGATAGTAGGTTAGATATTAATAGGCTGCTGGGTGACTTTATTGCTCCAAAATGCCTGTTAAGAAATCACATTTTATTCTTGCCAGAAGTTACTTACTTCCCACAAAGAATGTTTTCCTGAAACTTTTCCCTTACTTTATAATTACCGAAATAAGAAGAAATTAAAATAAAGAAATAGGAACGTTCCCTTGTTGAGGTAGCTGGCATATATATCCAAAACCAAAAAGTTCAGTGCTCAGGAACTGAGAATCTGAACCTTAATTTTTCAGATTGAAGTTACCTAGCCAAAACTTCATTCTGAATGTCACACTTTAAATCTCTAATAGTGTGTTAAAGAATCACTTCAAATTAGATTTGCAGAAAGATCATAATGCTCGGCTGTATTTTGGGTTTAAAAAAGTGCTAGAGGGGAATAATTTTCTATAAAGAGAGATACATTTCTGAACACCTTATATTAGAAAATGACTTGTTTTCTCCCTCATTAGTAATGCTACATTAGCTAGCTATTTTGTTACAGAGATCAAATTATTGCCTGTCCAACACAGTTGTGTCATTTTAAGTAAATCCTCCTCTTAAATCTAAAAGATAAAGTGAACTAATTGAACTAACTAAATCTATTCATGATAGTTTTCAAAACTTGATATTTGTTCTAAAAGTCATATTGCCAGGGCTAAAGTTATTACTAGAAAACTAGATACTTTGGCATGCATTTGTAAGAGACATTACTAAATCAAAACAGCTCTGGCCAAACTTGAACACTGCATTAAATGACTTCTTGATGTACTCAAGTTGGCATAAGAAGGAATTTTGGCTGGTTCCACATTGGCTGGAGGCAATGAAAACTGTATGCAAAAGGCAATAATATCTGCCCTTGCAGTTAGAGATGCTCTCTTAACTCTTCTTTCCCTGCTCCTTTCCCCAGGTAAAGCATCGAGTTACAGTGATCTTTCCACAAAGGAAATGAGCTGGTAACTGTTATGAACTGTTGTTGTGGGGTAAGGTGTGTTACCATGCAGATGGAAAGGCAGCTGGGAGATGCCATGGCAGGCAGCAGTGAAGAAAGCAGCCAAGCTGGGCCACAGACAGGAAAGTAGTAGGTCAGTGGCAGTCTGCTTCCAAAGCAGGCGAGTTGGAGTCCAGCAGATCTGCAGGTCAGAATGGAGTCTGCCCAGCTTACGGAAACTGCTGGTCAAAATGGTGCTAGAAAGGCAATTGTTCCCTGCTGATATCAGCATCCTTCTCCCCATGAGGAGAGGCAGCTGGAATGGGACACAGGATGGGACAGCCAGGTTTGGGGGCAGCGCAGTCCTGCAGAGAGGCCTTTCACATATCTACTCATACAACTGAGCTTCCAGGAGTCCTTCCAAATCTTTCACAGAGTTGGTCTGAGCTGTTGAAAGAGAAGCAGGATGAGACTGCATGGCCTGCACAAATAAGTGCTAGCACAGTTGCTTGTCTCTTTATCCTAAAAATATAAATAGGAAGAACAAATTAGTTCTTTCCCCAGTTTCTTACTTTTAGCGATCAATAAGGGAAATGGACCTGCAGTATAAGACAAGCTATGGTTTTCTGTCTCCAAAACATGCTCCAACAACCCACAAAAGCCTGATACACAGGGATGGATTTGGATCCCAGGCTACATCTCAAAGAAATAAAAGCTAAATACAATTTTTTCTCTGTCTATATGTTATCCCCAATGTCTTGCACAATGGCTCTAGAAAACTGTGACACACTAAGTGCCAAACTTGCCAATCAATAAGTTTACTCCACGTGACATCAATATAAATGAGGTACAGACAGGATTTAACCAAGTCTATCCTACCTGAATGCTAAGAACAATATATCCTTGCCTAAATGGGACATATGCAGAATTTCTTCGAAAGAATAGAAGACCCCAGTCATTCAGAAACTTTCAATTCCTTGAAAATATTGATGTAGAACAGAGAATACACTGGAAATCAGTAGTCTCACAAATGTGTATTGGAAGGACCGAACTATAACTCCAGGAATGTGGTTTACTGATGCATGGCTTAGTGCACTTGGCAGTTCTGCATTAGTGGTTGGATTCAATGATATTAAGGATGCTTCCCAAAGTAAATGATTCTACTCTGTTCTAATTATTTTCACCATAACTGTCTCAAAACAGCTCTAATGTGCTGAGAACATCTGTGGCCAGAGACATGGAAAATGTCAACGGAGTCTTGACACTAACACTTCTGCCAGAGATGAGTGATGGAAGAAGTGAGGAAGCACAGTAAATTGGAGGGAGTTCATTTATTTCCAGGCTTGCAATAAACTGGAGCTTTTCATCTTTATGAGTAACTGGTTGTTGGCAACTGGTTTAAAGCTGATGGGTCAAGAGTGCCCTAGGATGAAACCTCACGTGCAAGTGCAATCTCATTAGAACAGCTCAGCAGACCCAGTGTGTATCAGATTGTTCCTATTGAGCAAGAAAAAAGGTAGTATTTCCTTAGCTTTTCCCCATTGTCTTCAAAACTAATTAAATCCTGCTTATGGTAGACAAACCCACTCAGCTGAACAAAGAGCTATCCCAGTCCCTCTGAAACCGCTAAAATCTTTCTGGCTAGCAAGCCTAGCTAACATAACATCTGGTATGAAAAACAATCTGTCACATAAGCGAAGATGAGGCATGTCACTGCTCAGAGACAGATGGGATCCATTTCCCCACAGACTGTGAAAGCCCTTTTTGAACAATATTTGATTGAGATCACTTAACTGACAGTGCATCAGACAAGATAAATGGTGACCTAGCAGCCGTCTCCCACTCCATCCCTGCTGCCAGCTTAGCAGGTGAATTTGCAGCAGGATCACTTGAAGGAGAAAGGGCAAATGTGGACCCACGTGTCCAGCTTGCAGAGCTGTGAAGCAATGTGTCACTACACTGCAGGGCTGTTCTCTCCCGCTGCATCCAGACACAGAGCAGGATGCTGCTGACTCAGGGATCCACAAGCAGCTTTGCATGGCTTAGCCAGTGTTTGTATTCTAAATCTCTCTGCATCTGTTTTGCCCACACAGCAAGGCAGCAATAAATAACAATAGTAAAAATGATGAGTCATTAATCCATCCTGTCCCTGTGTTCAACATTGTGGAACAGGAGAAAGAACCTGGGAGAGCATGGTCACAGACATGCAATTGGCTTGGCAAGGGCACCAGTGTGCACTGAGGTGATGCCAGTGACGGGGAGGGTAACAACACTGCTCCCATAGTGTACCAAATTAGTCAAAGATCAAACAAAACCCTGATGTTCCATCTAATTCATATTCATTTAAAGAATGTTTCTGTGTGGTTTTGGAAATTATTGCAATGAGCTGGGTTTTGAGGAAGGACATTGTAAAATGGCTCTTTTAAAGGACTTCATTAGTCAGGTTTTTATAATAGCACCCAGAAGAGTTATTAAATACAGAACTAAATACAGATGATTCAAAAAGAAGTTTGGCCAGTAATCCATAAAGACTATCAGTTAATATTAAACAAAGGCTGATTTATGTAATTGTTAGCATGGCTTGTGCAATGCTCCAAACAAATGAATAGAAGTCAGAATACAGCTGCCTTTTAAATCCATGCCCCAGATAGGAGACAGACACAGGGGATTTTGTGATTTGATCATGCAGAATAATAGTCAGCTTTTGGCAATTGGATGATATGTTGTTGATTATGTGTACTATTTGTTGAATGTTTGAGGTGTCCAGGGAGGGAAGAGTTTCCATGTAATTTATAGTATTGAATTGGTATTGGAGAAAATACTTAAAAGAAACAAGACCAGCAAAGAGCAAAACCAGAAAATCATCCTGGTGAGGAATCTGGGCTTTCCATTTCAGAACAGATTAAAAGTGTTTCTGCTCCGTCAATTGAGAGTCTACAGAGGAGATTTTAAAAGATATGGAACACAGATTTGTTTCCCTGGAGCCACCCTTATCATACAATCATACGTAATCATCTTTATTATACAAAATGTCTGTGAGCACTGTTAGTGTGTAACTTCAGAAGCAATACCCCATTTCATAAACGCAGATGTGCAGTGCAGTGTTACCTTGTCCAAGGCAGCACTGTTCATCTTGGATAATCCACTGCTACACACAAGTATCTCTGAAGATTTGATTGCTCTTTGTGGCTACTCCAAGGCACAGCAGCTGCCAAAAGCACCCAGGAAGGCTGCTGTGCAGAGGCCCCTGTAGAATCTACACACTCAGGCATGCTCCACTGTGGAGAGGGATGCTGTGCAAGGAAGGGGAGTGGGACAAGGGAGGGTTCTTGTGTTTGTTACACCACTGCCACTGCAGCATCTCCAGAGCAGCAGTGGGGTCGTGCCTGAAACCAAAGCTGGAAATTGGACAGAAAAGGTGACACAATGCTTGAGCACTAAATGAAAGACAGAAGGAATTGGGGCATCTCCAAGGAGTTTGTCTCAATTAATGTAAGGAATTAAGGTATTGCATATCTTCACAATGAATTATGTGTTCATTCCAATGACCAATGTCCATAGCAATAGGCTGCCAGGTGAAGTAATACAGATGCAACAATGAGTGTGCTTTGTATCACACCTCAAAAGTACAATCTGATAAGAGCGTCAGAGAAATCTTAGTTTCAGATTACTTTTGATTACTGGGATGGAGTTTGTTCTCTTCACGGTAGCTTGTATGGGGCTGTGCTTTGGATTTGTGCTAAAAAGAGTAATGATAACAGAGATGTTTTAGTTATTGCTGAGCAGTGCTCACACAGTGTGAAGGCCTTTTCTGCCCCTCACCCCACCCCACCAGCAAAGAGGCTCGGGAAGGGAGCACAAGGAGCTGGGTGGGGACGCAGCCAGGGCAGCTGCCCACAGATGTCTGCAGGGGTATCCCATTCCATATGGGGGCATGCTCAGCCTACAAAGCTGGAGGAAGAAGGAGGAAAGGTGTGAGAAGTTCAGAGTGGTGGTATTTGTTTTCCCATGTCACCACTGGGTATGTTGGAGCCTTGCTGCCCTGGGGGTGACTGGACACATTCTTGCCCATGGGAAATGGTGAATTAATTGTGCAGCTTCTGCTTTCCCTGTTAAACTGTCTGTATCTTAACCCGTGAGTTTATTCACTTTTACTTCTCCTGTCCTCTCACCCATCCCCCTTGTGGGGGGAGTGGGCAAGTGGCTGGGTGGGGCTGAGTTAGCAGCTGGGGCTCAACCACGACATCCTTTACAAGGACTATTTCAGAAGGGGAGAAAATAGGGTAAGGCTTTATGACACTTCTTTGCCTGTCAAAATGTAATTGAGATTGTATCACAAGGCTGAAATTCTACAGTGGATGAATCCAAAGGATTTCATGCAGAAGATAAATCACACTGTGTTGAAGCACCACATGAAAACTCTCATTATTTTGGAGGAATAGAGCTTGACACC
Organism: Rhadina sibilatrix; assembly: GCA_013400275.1. Lineage (NCBI taxonomy): Eukaryota > Metazoa > Chordata > Aves > Passeriformes > Phylloscopidae > Rhadina > Rhadina sibilatrix. The sequence goes on from VWYO01009066.1 coordinate 207,121, forward strand.
ATGTCTTCAACTGAGCAGCTGCTTATGAAGAATTGTACTCCTTCCCTGCCACATGTGTAATTCTGACAAGATACCTATTCCTTAATCTGGCATTGGCTTCCCATTCTGACTTCCCTTCTTTACACATTTAAGTGGAATTTCCCTTCCAACAGGAAATCAGCAGAAAACCTCTCAGCAGCTGGAAAAAAATAATAAAAGAAGAGGACTAGGAAATTTGAATGTATGAAAGAATAAACTCTCCTTGTACCTGTTAACAAAAATCGACCTTGCAATGGTCTTCACATCCTCTTTCTGCAACTTAAGTAGGACATAAACAGTACAACAGCAGCCATAGAAAGTATGTAAATTCATGTTCAGAAAAGTGTCTCACATTTGTAGTATGACTTTCTTTTGAGCTGGATAAAAACCAAAAAATTCAGTTTTCTTCTGAATAAAATTCCAGAAAAGAATTTTCCAGGCTGTTTGGTTTCAATATAATATACTTTTTTGAAAACTGTTCCAAAACACAATGAAACATTACATTTTTTCCATTTTTAAACAGTTCCTGCATGCTCTGCTCTCTTTACAAACCACTGTGTTGCAATTGTACATTTCAGAGTGATCTTATTCCTTTTAGTCACTCCAGCAAGGTATAAGCAGATTTTCTACCTCTCTTCTCATTGCTCCAGATTACCCCAAAATGTAGCATGACGTGTATTTTAGAAGTATCTTTTCTTAGTAAATCTCAGTATAGTATATTTGAATATTCTGGATGGCTGAAATAGAAACACATAATTTATATTTCTGCCACACAAAGAAGCTGCTGCCTTGACAGCCCTGGAGGCAGGAAGATGAAAACTGCCATTGAATGCTCCCAGTTGGGCTCAGCACATCCAGTCTCCAACCAGAAATAAAGGAGCAAATCCCCACCACAGCTGCAAGAGCCCCATGTGGTGCAGAGGCTTTCAGACCCTCTCCATGCCACAGCAGACAGCAGTTCCAACGACACTGAGGTGTGATGCTGAGCAGTGTGCAGCTGGTAGGAATTATTTAAGGGCAATTTAGTAAAATAGGTTAATGATTCACATGCATTCACTCACCGTGGTTGGTGTAGCTGGAGGGCCAGAACAGGGTTTTCCCCACTGGAGTGGAAATCCTAGACCAGCAACAGCTAAAAGAGGATGGTGCTTTACAGAAGCCTTCCCATCAGAGGGCTCACAATCCTGCAGGCAGGATTGACAGGACTGGCACTCATGATGATAATACCTGTTGGTAGTACAATGTTGGCAGATTTCCACTTGCCAATGTGGTCAGATCTGTGGGCGTTTCGTCATTCACATCTTTGAAATTTGGCTTGTGTTGACAGAAAAAATAGAAAATAACTTCATCCCTGAAAGTATTTCAAAACAAACAGCTGTCCATAAAACCAAAGTAGGTGTATCCCATTTCTAATCAAAATGTGCCTTGCTTTTAGATGGGGAATGCTCTAAATGACTAAAGAGCACAAGTCCATACCACCTCCTGTTCCTGGCAGCATGGCTGGCTGAGGCAAGAGCAGGTGATTGCTGGATGCAAAGTTTTGTTACCAGAATATCTCCCTGCATTACAATGGTAAGCATGTAATCTACTTAGAGATTTCAGTGATCTCATACAGGATTTTAGGTGGGCTGGGCTGTAGGAAGACTATGACCCAGCAAAGTGTTCTGTTTAGCCTGTCTGATGGGTTGCATGTTCCTGTGAGGTAATCCAGTTAGAGCAAAATCCAGCTGGCTCAAATCTTTCCCTACTAATGAATTCAGTTAATATGTAAACAAGTGAGTTAGAGAAATGCTAGGAAAAAAAAAAAAGCGGGGGGGGGGAGG
>VWYO01009066.1:208980-227997 GCA_013400275.1 Rhadina sibilatrix
GTGGGGGGGGGGGGTTTCAACACCAGTGGTCACAGAACCAGCTAAATAACACTCACCCGGTGACAGGTTTTATTCTGTTTGTAGAACTCACTTGCTTTTACAAAATTGCCTAACCAGTAAATAAGTGTCTTTCCTGAGAACCTGGACTTTGGCTGGAAAGGGCACCATCTTGTAAATGGAACAAAATCAGTCAGTTTTTAGTGATTGCTCCCAGAGAGCAGCCAGGCTGTGCTGGCTGGCAGGAAGCCCAGGGGCCAGTTGGGCTGCCACTCTGTGTGGTCGGCTTTGCCCACCCCAGCAGGTCACACAGGAGTGCTGCACTGGGGCCCATACCTTCATGCTGTTGTTTGACCCCTAATGACATCCTGTGTCCCCCATTAGGCTCCAAATCAAAGGTGAGAATCATTTCAGGTTATTATTTGTCCTGAAGAAAGAGCTGTGCTGAGAAGAAACAAATTTTTGAAAATATAAGGTCTCAAGCTTTGGTTTGTAAGCCCACCCCTTTTCAAGTCCAGGTTCATTCCAAAATACATCATGCTGAGCTAGAAACTGCCTGAAATTACTGCACTGAAATCACTGTACCTGAAATTCCACCACTCCTCTAGGAGTTGTGTGTTTGCTCCAAGACTCATTTGTAATGCTGCAGTTGCCAAAGAAACAAGAACTCTTCTGAGGTAAAGCAGAACTGATTTTTTTATGTGGAGAGATTTGTTCCTAAGCAGCATGTAGACTGACAACCAGACCTTGCCTTAGAAAATTTGCACCTCCAATGAAGAATTCAATAGAAGATAAAAGAAATTTTTCTGGAATTCTTATTCTTGAGGTTGTTGAATATTTTCCCTTTAAAAAGAAGCTATTTTTAAAATATAATTAAATATATACCAATATACTATACATTAGACACAGAACTCAAAGAAATTCTAAGTTTGACAATTGACACATTGGAGGGCAAATAGCCCTGCAGAGAGATCTCAACAATTGGAGGAACTGGCCATTACCAACCATATGAAGTTCAACAAGGGCTGGTGCCAGATTCTGCACCTGGGATGGGGCAGCCCTGGATGCACAGACAGACTGGGAATGAGAGGCTGGAGAGCAGGGCCATGGAAAGGGCCCTGGGGTCCTGGTCCATGGCAAGTTGAACATGAGCCAGCAGTGCCCTGGCAGCCAGGAGGGCCAAGCGTGTCCTGGGGGCATCAGGGACAGCAGGGCAAGGGAGGGGATTGTCCTGCTCTGCTCTGCACTGGGGCAGCCTCACCTCCAGTGCTGGGGCAGGTTTGGGTGCCACAATGTAAAAAAGATGTTTTAACAATTAGGGAGAGTCCAAAGTCAGACAACAAAGATGGCGAAGGGCCTTGAGAGGAAGCCTGATGAGGAACAGCTGAGGTCACTTGGTCTGTTCAGCCTGGAGGAGACAGAGGGGAGACCTCACTGCAGTTACAACTTCCTTGGGAGGGTAAGTGGAGGGGCAGGCACTGCTCTCTACTCTCAGTGACCAGTGACAGAACTCAAGGGAATGGCCTGGAGTTGTGTCAGAGTAGGTTGAGGCTGGATGTTAGGAAGACATTCCTCACCCAGACAGTTTTTGGGCACTGGAACAGGCTCTCCAGGGAAGTGGTCCAAGCACCAATCTCGACAGGACTCAATGATCCTTGAGGGATCCTTCCAGTTCAGCATACTCTACAATTCTAAGACATTTTAGTGAATGAGAAATAAGGACAGCACAGTCAGTTCCTACACTTAGTTGAGAACTGATGCATGTCTTCAACCAAGTAGCCTCAGTCCTTACTCAGTCACTTCTCCTACTGACTTCCGAAACCAGAATCCTACAGTCCCTCTCCTGATGATGCTGTCTTCAGAAGCAAAATATAAGCATGTGAGCCAGCTCCCTGATACTGTCAGGCAGGTCTCCAGCTGGACCTGCTGACACTTCATGCACACTTTATCAGAAGACCTGGCTGAATTGGCTGGGAGAAGGAAGAGACAGATGGCCATCTGAGACTAGTATATCCTTACATGCAGCTTGCGTGATCCACGGGAACTTGGAGGCTTAAAGCAAAGATGAGCTTTATCATCAGCTGGAAGTTATAAGAACTGGCCAATATGCAAGTGAGAGGGGATACAGTCTTCTACTAATTGTTTTTGAGAGGCATATTTCAAAACTTTTCATCTTTATTATGCCAGTTACATTATGGATCACAAAATGATGCAGCAGAGCTACAGGATGAGGGGTTAACGTGATTTGATTAGCATGAATCTGAAATATACTTTTCTGGGTAATAGACACTAAGAATGCATTTGCTGAAGGTAAGGTAACCCAAGCCACATAATTTCTCTTTTACAGACTCCACATTCATTGCCATTTCCACAAAAATGGGCAAACAAACAAAACCTTATTTTATACTAAAGTTTGACCTGAAATAAGAAGAGCTGGTCCCACATTATGCCTTGCAAAGAGAATTTTTCAGCCCAATCAATCCCTAATCTTCAGAAGTCCTTATTTAAAAATATATTCAAGAAAACATGAAATTTACCACAGAGGAACATATTAGAAAGAAAAGAAGGCTTCTATAGTCTGATTGTTTTAGTTAAGGAAGAATCACTAACTGTTTTCTTTCTATTATTGAAAATAAAAAAAATCCTTTTTTAAGGATTTTGTAAGGTCCAAGAAATTTTCTGTTTGCTTTAAATGCTAGAAACACCTTTTAACACCAAAGCAGTGCAGAAGTCAAACTCTCACTCTAAATCAAGTAATTGCAAAAGGAAGGTACCCCTGTGTGAGTTCAGGTACTCATCTCTTGCTGGCAAAGGAGGGACTTGTTCCCAGGGTGTAGCAACACAAGATCTGATCCTGTTAATACCTCTAATAGACTCCATAACTTATTTTTTTCCTTGTAAATTAAGATGTTCTATATCCTGGGGCCTAGATTCACTGAGGATTGAGACTTCTGCATCCTGCTGGTTAAACTTCCTACTCCTGCTGTAACTGGTCCAGCCCCTCTGAATCCACCTTCCCTCCATCGTACCTCCTGGTACACCCCTACTGCTCTGTGCAGAGTAAATTACCCATCTGCAGCACCATTGCCAGCTCAAAACCCTAAATATAACCTGCCAAATTCACCTGGCAGTGGAGAGAAAGCAGCTGTGATTAAAATCAAACCATCACTCTCCCCGCTCTGCCACGCTTTCCTCCTTAAATTGTCTCTGCACCAAAGATGACAAAATATTGGCATGTATTAGACAGCTGGCATGCATAATCCATCCAGTTTATTTTGCAGTCTGATTCTGTATGTCTACAGGACCAAAACGAAGATAGAATCATGATATTTGCTAGACCTACACTGTCCTCACCTAGCCACAACCATGTCACAGTGACATGTGCTTTAGCTCCTGTTAGCAGCACGTGCACCTGAGGCAGAAGGGGTGTGTTTCCTTTGGGCACGTGTCAAAACATGTCACCATGTCTCCACTGCCTTGGGCACCCACAGAAATGGGCTCAAACCTGAACAGGCCATAATCATATCTATTGCCCACTTTGCCTTGTGCCCTTCCAACTTTTGGACAAATTCACTTCACGTAATTTCAGAGGAGAAAAAAAAACCTTTGGCTCTTTATTATGGGCTTGTATGGAGCCATGTACAAGGCTGGAGCATCTCAGCACTGCTGCACTATGAGCAAAGAGGGATTAATTAATGGGCTCGGAACACGGCCATGAACAAAAGAGCAGTGTGGGTTTGGAAACACTGTCCACAAGCAAAAAACACAAATAATCAAGAAAAACCTTTTCCTGCTGTGAGGCATTTATTCACATTGCAAAAACACCAGGGTCTTGAATTCATTATACAAAATGCTTCCCCTTGACAGCCAAGCTGAGAAGGCTGTCCTTTCAATTTAATCATGTGGGAGTGAGGGAGACAGAGGTCTTCAGTGGTCCCATCACTCTCCTTTATGGTTTGTGTTTTAAGGAGAGAGGGAGGGAAAACCAAATATAGCTGAGAGGATTGTCCCAAGATCTATAGTCTCCAGAGGCTAGTTGAGAAAGACTGTAACAGCACAGCCAGCATCATAAGACTTCACATATTACCACATTTTTTCTGCTCTTTGAATTGCCATGTTGTTCCATCAGTTCCCCATTAAGAATTTTACCAAGGGAATATAGGATGTCCTGATAGTAAACATATCAATTGTGAATGCAACCAAAAATAAGGATCATATTTTACTAAAATACAGATAAAATGAGTTTGACATTCAAATTTTACAGCCCTCAAGCATAGTTTTTTGTACAAGAAGCAATGAAATAAGTACCTATAAAGACTGAACTGGAAACTTCCCTTGTAATTATTCCTTTTAATTGGAAATAGGTTTGCTAGAAATAGTATTAAATACCAAAAAGAATGAAAAGTAGGGACCCAAAGCCTAAAATTAATAAATCTCTGCTACATAGCAACTAAATCCATGAGGAAACTTTGCCAAGATATAGTCTACTGTGAGATATTACTGCTTTGTCCAATAACATGTTTCTAACACCTTCAGAGTGAGAATTGTGCTATTTACTCACTAAGTTATTTATTACACACCATAACAATTGTTAGTGTCATGGAAAATATTTGCATGCATCTGACAGGACTTTCTTTTAATACAATATCCAATAAAACCTTTCAAGATTCAACACAATTGAATTACTTCAATATAAATATGAGAAGAAGTTACTTATAGAGCTTCATAGATTTAAAAGACTTCAGAAGAATATTTGGAGTTGAAGAAGTAAGAAAGATGATAAAAAAGATAAAAACTAGAATATATGAATAACTGTAAGAATTCCATCATTTATAAAAATAACCTTACAAAAAATTAAAAGATCGATCTAAAATGCAACATAACTAACATCAAAATCAAATTACCAGTTCATAATTAAGGAAAGAACTGGCATACTCAGTAGATTCACACTCAGCCAGGCAATACCAGCACGCTATGTCACTTCCCTGCAGTAACAGCCTCATTACTCTCTTCACCAGTTAATTACATAAAAACCATCCCATCTTTCATAATGTTTTTACAGAAGAAGCCAAGTCTAAAAATAGACTTGGCTATCTTTAGCTATCTAAAGATAGGCATTTTTTTGTAAAAGCAATTTTTATTTTCTGTTCTAGTTCTGGGTAAGGCTTGACCTATCACATCAATGATATGGTCCTTCTCATTATTGAAAGAACTACTAACTCCTTGTTTGCCTCCTCAACCATTTTATTAAAGCTTCATGAATAATAGATGTTAAGCAAAAAATAGGAGCTCATGTGTGTGACTAACTTGGCTGAAAACATCCATATAGTAATATTACTAAAAATAGTAAAAGTTTTGGGTAATTACAGAGTTGGCTTGAGATCCAGAACTAAAAAATTAGTCATAGATTTAAGAAAATACTCCACCACCCTTAGAGAAAACAGAGAAAAAGCACATGATTTTTATTTAAAAGGTTTTCTATCCCTGCCCTTTTCCTACACGAGACTGCATTGTTTTTTAGTGTCAGAATCAGTCTACCTAGTTCCTATAGCTTGTATTTTTTTCGTGTCTTTTTTTTTTTTCCCCCTTGTAACCATCTCTCTGGACCTGGCATGTCCTTTTGTGTCAGTCATTCCTGTGTACATTATAACCACAGCAGTCCTTCAGTTTCTGACCTTCTGCTATGACTTGAGGGGCAGCCTCCAGCCAGCTTCAGTCACCCAGCTATGAATTTGTTAAAACATGTGCTCACATGTTAAAGCCTTCAAAATCTTCTGGATATATGTTACTGGAGAAAATTTGGCTAAGAGTAGTAGCAGTAACACTTGCTGCTGCTCCAAGACACAAGGGCTGCCCACTACAAAAGCTGCCCCTCTCACTTTTGGCCAAGACTTTTTGCTGCTGGCCATGGAAGCAGAGCTTGAGCTGGGGCAAGGAAGTCCCATAGGGTGGTTGGTACCACCTGGCACAGCAGGGAAGATGTGGCTTCTTTTGCACTGAGGATGAAAATGGTAGTCACAGTCAGCAATTCTGTCACAAGGACAGAGAGAGAGAGAAAGAGAAAGCCCATCAAAATTTATGGCTAACCCTAATTTTAAAGAATAAAATACACGCAGTGTTTGTATATTGAACATCTGTAATTTTCCTAAGCACAACTAAATCGGGTGTTTTTCTACTTAGGCACCTAACAGATTTATATATAAGAGAGCAAATATCCTTGTCTGTCCAATAGGTTAAAAATATTGTAGATTTACTTTCTTGACAATGTGTTCTGTAAGCAGTACCTGAGACTAGAAGGCATCTCTGGCAATTGTCCTGTCCAACCCCTTGCTTTAGGGAAGGTCACAGGTTGTCCAGGGCCCTGTTCAGACAGGCTTTGAGTACCTCCAAAGATGGAGACTCCATCTCTCAGTAACTTGTTACAGTGTTTGACCACCTTCTGCTTAAGAGAGTCATTTTTTTGTATTCAAATGAAAATTTACACATTTTACTTCCTGCCTGTTGCCTCTTGTCTCTCACTTCACTGAGAAGAGGCAGGAATCCAGCTCCTTGATTCCCCCATGAGATTTTTATCCATATTCATAAAATCCCTCTTAAGTCTTCTCCAAGCTTAACAGCCCCAGCTCTGTCAGCCTTGCCTTGTTTATCAGATGTTCTAGTTCTTTAATCACCTTCATGGTCCTTGCTGGACTCCCTCCTGTAGGTAGGTTCGTGCTCAGGAGCCCTGGGGTGCACACAGCACTCCAGATGTGACCTCTTACCAAACTCTGGTCTACAGCAAGAACTGTATTCTTCAAATACAGTTCCAGTCCTCGTGAAGAGGTCAGTCTGAATGGAAGGATACAGATTTTGTGTTATTAAACTGATTTTAAGCCTCAGAGCTGCAGAAACAAACCACATAAGCCCTTGGACGTTGTTACAAGATGAGTCAAAGGCTATGCCTATCTGCCAAATGCAAGAGGGCCAGGCGTCAGTCTGAGGCTGCGGGCGTGACTGACTGTGCTGATGAGCTGCTGGCTCACAGCTCTGCTCAGGCTCCTCCAGCCAGCTCCCTGCAAAGCAGGGCTTGGACATGAGTAGGGAGGTGGCTGACCACAAGGACCACTCCCAAAAGACAAGTTAAATGGGCTTGAGAGACAAAAACAATTGTGTTGGCTCTTCAGCGGGGAACTCTGTTCTTCAAGAACCACTGGCATTACAATTCATAGCACTGCTGGAATATTTATTCACATCCAGTCTTTGCCAGTTTCAATTTGGAAGCAGAGGGGAAGCTTAAAAATGGCCAAAGTGATGTTATAAAATCTGATATGAGCTGTCAAACACACCTGAGAGAGAAGGAGTAAAGAAGATTATGCTTCTTAGTCTAGACATGGTTATCATAACTCACATCTTGTGTTTTACCGTCTACTCAAAGAGATTAAATTTTAATGAATTGCTAATAGCTAGTGACTGGTTTATAACTGATATTTATTTGGAAAGGAAAATTAAAATTAGATTTATCATTATTCCTTTTGTATGCATGCGCATTTACCCAAATATTTAGGATAAAATAATCTGAGATATTTTTAGAACAATGTGTCTTAAGAATGTATGACAGGCATGGCATATAGCTTATAAAAGATCCTTCATCCAACCCTTGGTTTTTCAAAATGTTATTTGATACTGAGAGGCTGGAATCAAAATAAGGCTGTTGTAACTCCATCCACAAGATACAACATTTGCAAATTCCATTTTCTGTCAATGCTTTCAGATAGTAGCTCAGTTCTGGTTATCACATCCCATGCCCCAAAGAAAAGCATTGCTTTCTACCATTGCACTTAGAAAGGCTGGAAGAAACATCAACAGCATCAGGACTCAGCAAAAACAGCAGGTATGGAGTGAATTAAACAGGGAGCATTCTGGTGAACATGAATGTTGGTGAGGAAGGGAAGTGAGACACCTTCTTCCTGATCCCTGCAGGGAAGGAGGGGATATTTTTGTAACTAAAATCCACAGTTTACAGAACTGCCATTTCTTTTAAGCTGACTGCTGTATGAGTCAACAATTTGGAGGCTCAAGTTTCAAAGAGTACCAATGTTAGCAAGCTCCTTATCCAAAGGAGCTATCATTTTGAACCTTCAAAGACTCAGAACACAGATTCAATACAAAGAAACATTTTACTGGCATTTCAAATAAAGTTTAGGACCTCACTATGGTGTAAATGCATATAGAAAAAACAGGAAGGGTGGTGCTTCCCAACTTGGCCATTTTCAAGATAACAAGTACATTCTAAGTGGAGATTGCCCTGAATAAGCATCTTTTGTACATCTAGAGAAGCAACTGCTTATCGCCAAGCAGCCAGTAGATTGATTGAATCAATCCTTCTTTCTCTATTGTATCTCTACCCTTTCAGAGAAGACAGCAGGGCACCATTCAGGCTGGCAGTCTTCTCTTCTCTTCTCTTCTCTTCTCTTCTCTTCTCTTCTCTTCTCTTCTCTTCTCTTCTCTTCTCTTCTCTTCTCTTCTCTTCTCTTCTCTTCTCTTCTCTTCTCTTCTCTTCTCTTCTTTCTCCTTGTTTGCATTCCAGAGCACAACTGCAAGCTCCTTCTTTAAATACATTCAACCCAAGGAGCAACCACTGCTGTCATCCTGGGGATAGCCAGTCAAAATAATTCACACATCAAACAGTCCTCTCAAAATCCTGGCATCCTAATCATCTCCAATTAAAGGGCCATGAAGAGAGGAGGCATGGGCAGCCTTCCAACAAAGAGGAACATCACTCTGTGAGACTGTGCCTGTTGCATCACTTGACCAGCAAGGACCAAAAATGTGAATGCATCCAGCTATCAGAAGTTCAGTTTTCACTCAGAAGAAAATTCCCTGAATTGTTTGCAGTCATAAGCAACAGTATGTTAGAAAACACAGAATATTAGGAATTGGAAGGGACCTTAAAGATCATCTAGCTCCAAGTCCCCCTGTCATGGGTGGGGAGGGTGCATGCTTCACATTAGACTACATTGCTCAACTCCTAATTCAACCTGGCCTTGTCACTGCAAGGGATGGGGCATCCACAACTTCTCTGGGCAACCCGTTCCAGTGTCTCACTACCCTCACAGTGAAGAATTTAATCCTATATTTAGCCTAAATTTTTGCATGTTCAGTTTGTGCCCATTACTCCATGTTCTATCCTCAAGTGACCTAAATCCCAATTCAACACTCAAGCAAGGATATGAGCACAGACACCACATGTTGTTAAAAATGAACGGTCAGCTGGATCAGGGAGCTGAGCAAACAGATTTGCAGTGAAACTTTGTATTAGATGTACCCAGCCAGTAAAAAGGCTCTGATGATTTCATTTGAAACAGGACACAGACAACCACAACAAGCACATACACAAAATTTATAACTGCAGCATCTGAAGAGCAAGGAATGCCAAGGAAGTAGAGAATTTGAGGCAAATTTCTATGAACCAGTATTGAAGGAGGTTTAGGAAATGTAGGAGCAATAGGAAATGAAAAATAAAGATGAAGGAGTACAGTGAAAATGAAGAAAGTTTGCAAGAATGAGAGCTGAAATCCTGCCTTTCCTGCAGGCCAGAGGACTTAGGTCATTGACTCCAGCTGAGCCAAGGAGTTCATTGAAAGAGCACTGTTAGGAGTCCAGGAGAGGTTTCATGCAAAACTGAAAGACTTAGTGTGTTAAAAGCCCCAAGGAGAGAAAAAGCATTTTAAGACAGAGAAAAGTTCAGCTGTGCTGAGGTTTTTAGGACTAAGAATATAAAAAACTATTACTGACTTCATCTCTGTAATCTGCTGACACACTAGAGGGAACTGAGAAAGAAAATCCCTGGAGACTTTTGTTTTCCTAGGAACGACACCCAACCAGTGTGTGCTAATATATTTCTACCTAGAATGAAGGGTTGGGGAAAGCTGTGATTTGTATATTTCTGAAGAGCAGGTTGATGGTTGCATCAGTGAGAAACAGCCTGGGGAACAACATAACAACTCTGTTGTGCCTGTGTGGTGCCTGGCTGTGCTCTGCTTTGGCACACTTGCACAAGCAGTTGTGAGGAGTGAACAGGGGGATTAGCCCAAGGGTAAAACTGATGTGTCTCACTGGGAGTAACACCCCTGGCACTGGTGAAGGGCTGCAGTGTCATCAACAGCTGTGGCTAATGCACTTGATTTATGGCTGATGAAGAGCAGTGGCACATTTTTGTGCAGCCACCAATCTGCAGAGGAAGGAGAGAAAATTCAGAAGAATTCTCTACCAATAAAGATATTTTCGTATATCTTTCACAGATTTACGAACAACAACAAAATTCACTCAAAATCACTGGAAAGCCTGGTTAATGTGATGGACTTGAAAAGTTTCTCATGTGAGCATTTTACACCTTTCTTTCACTGTAAAACATGACTTCTGCTGAATCTTTGATCTTTACTTTGCTAAGCCAATTTTCTCAAAAAAGAGATGAGGATTTTTCACCATTTTGCAAATCAGCCAGCAAGGATTTTGAAAATATTTTGAAAGTACCCTTCCCTTCCCTTCCCTTCCCTTCCCTTCCCNAATATACATTCAAAGTATTACACTGATATAATAAGAAGATAATAAAAACAACAGCAACAACAGAAAAACTTCTCTACAATAACACAAATTATTTGCCAGATACACATTATGGCTTTTGTTAGATTCACATACTGTTTGTGGTGCAGGCAATGCAATTTTTACTTCAAAAATTTTATGACACATAACAAATCTTGTGCTGCCTATCAGACAGATTACATGCACTTGGATTCTTTTCATAATTCTCATGTCAGAGTATTACAACAGATTATTTTCCACTCCATTGATCACAGTGTCTCTGATGCATTATGGAAAATTATTTCACTTTATGAAGTTACTGTGGTTTGGATTGAAGTAAAAAAATGAGGGGTTTATGACATCTATAAAACATTTTTGTTTCTGTTTAACATAAAATTTTACTGGAAGTTGCACTAAGGAAAAGTTTGCCAAGCTAAGATAGGTGGTTGGCATACGATTTATGCATAAATAGATGCAGAAAGATTGTTCCTTCTATGAAAGGTGTGGCTCAAAGAAGAAATTTTAAAAGTTTCAGGAAATCTCAGAGCTTTATAAAGAACCTGCTATAAACCTTTCCACATGACTAAATCTGACATGACTAAAAATAGCATTTTCCTTTTTCTGCCTGTGCTCTACCTTTTGTTCTTGGAGCCTCCTTTGTGCAGACTTTGTCAGAGCAGCCCACCAGACGTGTCTTGGTAGGCAGCAGTGAGGAGCACAAAAGCTACAGCCAGGCTAGGACTTGGGACAGACTTCACTGGGACAGAGTATGGAAGAAGGCTTGAGGGGAAAGAGAGCTGAGTGGTGCAGACTTCCATCAGGGGTGGGAGGGGCTGCAGAATGACAGTCTGTGTGATCCAGGAACTCAGGGTCTGGATGAAGTGAAAGTTAATCAATGGTCTGAAAAATGCACACTGGACCCAATTTGAGGCAGGCAGAGGCACATTGAAGCATTGTTTATCTCTCATCATGATCTTCTTTCTAGCTCTTGGAAGCACAGCAACCTCAAAAAGAGTTTTCTCTCATACTTCCAAGTATTACAAGTTAATTTAAACCCATTAGATTATTCGGAATGTTACATTGTTATTGCGAACCCAATGTGCAAATTTACCACCAATATAGAGACAACCTGTCTCCAAGAGCACTAAAAATTGTATATTAAACTAAGAGGCTTTTAAATCCAGCATAAGCAGCTGAAAACAAGTATCCCTACCACTGCTCCCCCTCTTCCCACACATGGTGACAGGGCAGTGCCCATCCTTTCTTCTTCCTGCTCTTGCAGGAACAACTTCCAGCAGTTTGCTGGCTTTCTAGTAAACTGCACGGAGCCTCTCCTGGGTCTCGAGGAGGCCTGCTTGTTCCATGGATATCTCTAACCTTGCCACTGTCCCTGCTGTGACCCAAAAAGGCCTCTGCCACTGCTGGGGTGGATCCTGGGTTCCTGCAGCTGAGCACGCCCAGGTCTCAAGGCACACTTTGCTTCCTCTCCATGATTTTATCTGAATTTATGAAGTAGAGCTAAAACTGGGCAAACAGAGCAGCCAGATGCCCTGCTGCTCAGCCACACCCTCTTAATGAAAGCTACCACGTATTACACACACATAAAACCAGTTATGATATTTCATTTACTGTGTTTATCCTGAAGTGTGGTGTATTTCCAGTGTGCCAAGTCCCAAAGAAAATGATATGGCTGAAACCAAGCAACACTGACAGCAAACTCAAACCAAGGGGAAAAAAAAAAAAAAAAAGGCGCCACCCACCTACTACTCAGAGAATATCTGTGAAATAAATGGTCACATCATACTGAGTTCTTGGTTATAATCTTCAAATAAGGATACCTACACTAGCATCCTGAGAACTAAATTATTATGGAAAAATTAAGGACCTTATAAAGATGTTAAACCCATTATGACCTCTCTGATGCTCTGTCCCTGCTGTACAGGGTTCCTTCTCTGTACTCCCCAGGATGCCACTACACATTTATCTACTCAATCTAATTAAACACATTTAAAAGCAGTGTTGCAGAGCCTGCATTTATTCTGTATTTACATACAGCTCAAAAGTCTTTCCTTGTGCCTCTTGGCTGTTTGAGGCTATGGGCCTGTGAGCAGCAGGACTAATGTTGCAGGTTGATGGTTAGGGAAGGGCTTGGTGCACCCTCCCTGATCCTAGCCCAGGGCTCTGGCACTCCTTGGACCTTTCCATAAGTTGATTAAACCACAGAAAGAGGTTTTGGGTTTTTTTCTCAAACTGGCAAACTACCTTAAACTATGTTTCAGGCATTAAGTTGCTGTACTAGCACTGGTTTTTATTCTTCCTCCATCTTAAATATCTTACTGTAAACCTTTTGAGTTTAGATATTGCATCAGCAGTGGGTAAATAGAGCAGCTCTTTGGTGCTGGCAGGGGACCAGGATGAGGTCAGACTTGTACAGTAACAAAACCTGACAGAATTTAGAAGATGATTTAACAGTGGCAACTCTATAACCACTGATGGGGACTGACTGCATGCAAAGGCAGCTGTACCATAGGAGTCAGGACATTTATTTTCTAGTTCTTTAGCATACTCATTCTTCAGCTCTTTATGCATCACCATTTCTACAGGAGATTATTTCAGAATAAATGCTCTGACTGGAACTAACCATGTGACTGATGCTGCCCCATTCAGGGCTTAACTGAAAAATACTTTCTACTGTAAGGGGTAATGTGAAATCTGACTTCAAATTGTCCTCTGGTCATATACACACCATGAAAAGAATACTACAGTTAAGGTCTTGTCTTTATTTTTCACAGGGTGATCCTGCTTTGGCTGCTTTTTAGGGTCCAGCTCTAACAACACCAGTCACAGTTTCAGTAAAAACTCCCACTGTGGCTCAGAGTCATTTGCCTCCCCTACCTCTGCTGGCCCAACAGGCATGCACAGTGCTGACACTGCACTTTGCACTTCCTAGCAGCCTTGTGATTTCAGTTTTATTTTTCCCTTGTTAAGGAAGAGTGGGTTTTTTCAGTTGTGTGGGATACTCCAATCCCTCCCAAACCCCAATTTCTCTAGGAGCCAAGGTGGGCACACTGTCAGTAGGTATGTATGGGCCGCCAGACGTTTTCAACCCAAGTCCTAGCAGGGAATTGAGCCTTGAAGCTGGCAGCAGGCAGAACAGTGTGACTCACTGTGAAAGGACAGGAGCACGAGGGCAGTTTAAAATAGTTTGTTTCTCTCAAGACTGAGGCCAGCTGTGGTTCCAGCCTGAAAAAGACACGTGAACAGATCTTGTTCAGTTTGGACTCTGTGTCTGCATACTGCATGTTTATTTGCCACTTCTCTCTCTCCCAGGCTATATGTTTTTCTCTCCTTTTCCTGGATCTTTCCTTTTCCTCCATTCTCTGTTTCCTTTTAGGCCTATGCTGGTGCAATGAGAGTGCCTGTATTTCTAGAGATGTGACCCTGCTGCATCCCAAGCCTGTACCTGGGCAAGATGAAGGTGTGTCCTCCCTCTTACCTCAGAAGGGAATTATGCTGTGGTCTCTCAGGTGAACCCAGGGGGACTCCAGCAAGGATGAGGACTGCAGGATGTGCTTTATGGACCTAAGTCCTTGCTGGCCAAAATGTTTTCTGATTACAGAAGGAAGTGGCTTCTGTATGAATCACTGTGTCTGTTCTGAAGAATTTTCCCGTAGAGGCAGTGGTTGGTAGTTCAGCTTGTGTTAAATGTTATATTTTCTGCTTAATTAATTGGATATAACTAAAAAAAATAATGCACTTTAAACAAGGTTGAGAAACAGTGCCTTAAAGTTTGTTACTGTATTTATAGAGGTCAGTTGAGCACGCACTGGTAAAATAATAACTGTTTGCTCTGTACATAATCTCCTTACTCTGGATTACATCAGCACTTGCCCACATACAATTAAAGTACCTGACACACCACAACTAAAATTCTGCCAAATGCTGAACTCACCCAGGCTCAGAAATGTGAGCTATACACAGGCCTCTCCCAGCTTCTGTTTACCTGGTGTTTCATGCTGATCTAACGACAAAATGTTCAAACTGCAGCAAAATCAGGATGACTGCTTCCCATGCTGGCTGGGGTAAAACCAGCTAAGTCTGCAATACACTTGGCTCAAACCCAGGGAGATTTTTAGGCAATTGCACTGTAAACCATGGCATAGAGGTTAGCTTTCAGTGAAGAGCAGGGCTGCAGCAAAGTGAAGGGCTCTGGAGGAGCAGAGGATGTTAATCTGCAGGTAGCTTCTCGCCACTGGAGGCAGACAGGGACTGGTAACTGGCTAAAACCTGGGCAGAGGCTCGAGGGGGAGAGAGGAAACAGTGCCTGGAGTTCTGAGTCACGATTACAAAGCAAACCAAGTACAAAGCACTGTGGCCTGGTGATGTGAAACATCTCCTCCCTGCACTGCTGTCCTCTGGCCAAGCATGTGAGGGCTGGACATGCCCCCCTCCTAAGAGCCTTCAGGAGCTGGCATCAGGGCCTCGGACACCTCAGTTTTCCTGAAAATCAAGAATGCTAACAGGAGGAAAAGGGAAAACTTTTTTTCCCCCTGTACCATCAGTTTCACAGCAAGAAGCACCCCTGTGATTATTTGTAGATCAAGCAAGTGGGTTTATGACTTCCAGTGATGTGTTGGGGTGTAGCAGTTCTCTTCTCATCCTTCCCTGGATTGGTCTTAATTTCTGACACCCTAGTAACTTCTTGCTCCTACCTGCGTGGGCCTCTAATGGGACTTAAGTGTTTACAGTTTAATTTGTGAACAGCAAGAGGATCTCCTGTGTAATGGAAGTTAAGTGTTTTAGGGCTTGGCTGAGTCAGGGCTAGCTCCAGAGTAAGTCAGTGAGATCAGTTCTTCCAGGGTCAATAAAAAGAGAGAAGGAAGAGAAGAACCAGGCCCACACTTTTTATGGATCTTTTCCTTTGGGCTGAATCTGTTAATGCCAGCAAAATTTGGGGTGCTTCAAAAAAAAAAAAAAAACCAAAGCCACTGTTGTCGACATTATATAAGGGATAGCAGAAGCCAGGATGGGAGATCACCACTAAGCAACATCCTATCTTGAAGAACACTGCATAAGAAGGCAGTCTATGATATTGATCCTGGCTTTCTTTGAAAAGTTTAAAAATGTTATAAATGCTGACATTGTAAGTGTTGTTCTATGACATGAGGGAAAGAAGAATTAGAAACTGACCTTTTCATTCTTGTACTTTGAGCAAGTCAAACTGTTGATCACATAAGCATACAAACATTTATGTTTTATTTATAAATAAGCCAAGCCTTTTCCAACTCACTTCCTGGTAAAAAGGCAGCATTCAAACCACAGAAATCCTTTGTGTCATGTGTTCTGTTCATTATTCTGGGAAACTCTGAGAGATGCCTATTGTATACTGAATTCTTTGTTTCAAGCTTCCAGAGGTCCTCCTGGGATGCTTCCCCACAAAGTTACTGTGGCTGTGTTTAACAAGCACTTGAAACCCAGAGCATGTACTTGTAGAAAAATGAGAATATGTAGCAGCATGTTAAGCACTATAGAAAATTGCAGCCTGGCTCAATGCTGGGGGAAGGGAATTTCTGCCGTTGTCAGCAGGAAACTTCTGGAGGTCTGAAATAATTAGAGGAATAAAAGAAATCTAAGTATGATTTAGGAATGTACATACTTTTCCATTTCAGTATTGAGTACCTGTAAATAGTTTCATTTCAGGGATTCGAGGTATTTCAGAGTTCTGGAAATACACATCTATTTGAGAATTGCTGGCAAATAGTAGTCAAATACTACTTGCTTTAGTGGGATGCAAAATTCTGCCTGTTAAATTGCAAAGTTATTTTTGTGAAAGCCAAACCAGCAAGCTTCAGAAAATACCGTTGTGACATTAAATTTATACCCCTTTAGAACAAGAGGAAATGCAGTGGGGTTTTATAGAGACCCACTGTGTGAAATACCCACAGCTGCAGAGTCCATGAAAAATTCTGACCTTCATTTTAGCATTCACTTAGCAGTTGGCCTGGAGATCACTGAGCTCTTCATGAATCCTTTTGCTCTGTCTTCAGGCAGTACCCTCACAATAAGCAGAAGTGTCTGTATCTCTTCCATGGGTGTCAAGAGGTCTCGCTGTACAATTTGCTCAGGTCCAGAAGCAAACACCAATGAGTGCATATAATAATTGCTGTGCCTGCAGCCTTTTATTGGCTCATTTTAATGCATCATTGGTAAAGACCAGTTACTTTTCCCTCCATTTAGAATTCTCATTGAAAGTTCAATGATTTAGAGTCCATCACTTTCACAACTCCTACAAATGCATTAACACTGTATTTATAACGTGTTACGTGGGGACGTTATGAGACTTTTGTAGACAGGCAATGGAAACATTTGTCTCAGATTAGCAGGGTGATTTGGGGGCCAATCTGGAACATCAGCTCCAGCAAACCAGCCACCTCAACATCTTGTCAATAGATCCAAGCTGTTTGAGCCTGATTTAATTCTGTCTTCTTCTATGTCATTGCCATGATTTTTGTTTTTCCACCGAGGTTCATGCACTGATTGTTCCTTTCTGCAGTACATGACACACTTGAGCAGATGCTCACGTTTTTCTCCTCTTGATGATGTTTGTATGTGAAGCAAAAATCATCAAATGTTTTTTCAAGCACACTTCTTAGGGATTTAACTTCCACCACTGAAGAAATTAATATAGGACACTGTTACAAAGTCTTGTGTTTTCCAAAAGACATTGTGCAAGGATGGAGAGGATGGAGAGGATGGAGAGTTGGGTAACAAGCTGCAGTAAACTGATGTGATGAGTGTTTGGTTTCCGCCTCAATGGCCTTTACAGTTCCTGTGTATTTTGGAGAATTACTAAAATGTACATTATGAAGAGAGAATGATGATATATATTTTAACTTACTGGATTTAGCTGCACATCTTTTTTGCCTCTAGAGCAGAGAAATCTGAACTCAGTAAAAAGAGATCTAACTTCACACTTCATATGATGGCTTATTGACAACCTTTCTGCTGAAACTTTGTTTTTACTGAGTTTTCACACTGACAGCATAAGAATGAAGTGAAGAGTTATTTAACTGTGTCAGCTATTATCAGAATGAAATTAATGGTGCAGAAATAGTGGTTACTAACCTAAAGTATAGCCAGTGTTTGCTGATCCTAACTTTCCTTTCCCAAGAACATGGCTTCAAATTTGGATGCACTTCAGTTACAGAATTAATATCCTTCTTCTCTCTGAAGAAATGCAGTCCTGTCCCTTCAAGAAAATGCTTATGATCTCAGAGGAAAAGCTTTAAGATTATAACAGAGAGAAGGACTGACTTCAAAAGGATTTTGTACAGAGGTAGGAAATAACCATTACCCTTCCTTTCTAAAATTCTGTGTATGTTTAGTGCTAACTGTAAAACTTTTTTCCTGCAGTTAAAAGCTGAATAAAATTCCCAGTAAAATAAGCCAACAACCACCAGAGTGTCAAATCCAAAGTAAAAGTAAATATTATTTCTTCCTGTCCAGGTCAGAGGATTTTTACTTCTAAGATAAGCTGCTTAGGACCTTCATTCTTATTCATAAAATTCCCCAAGGAAAACCCTTTCAAGTACATTTTCAGCTATTTAATTCAGAGCAAAACGTCACGCATAGCTTAGAGCTGATGCACATTTCCCTTTCTGGTTTCCTGCAAATCTCTCAGTTCCTTCAGGAATCATTCAAGTCACAGCATATTCTGTCCCTGGATCATTAGTCACACAGATAATAAGGAAGCATATTCTATTTGAATGTACCTACCTTTATCTGAACGTGAATCTGTCTGAAATGTATTTTATCACAAATTCCAAGCACTCATTGAAGTGCTTGCTACCCAGCAAGGCACTTAAGCATACATGCAGGGAAGAGATTTTGTTAAGCTCTGTTTAACTGTGATTGACTAAGGCCTGAATTTTTTTCCCTGAAAAGGCTGTGGTGCCACAGGGAGTTCCAGTGTCAGGTCTGCCCCTAAACAGGTGCCTGTCATCCTTTCCAGGTTTTCTGACTTTTAAACCAAATTCTTAGAGTGCCGGTACACTAGATTATGTTGTGATAGGAAGGAGCCTGGCAGCAATTTAGCTTTAAGCCTAACAAAAGCAGGAAGCAGGGAACATAGACACCATATATTCCTCGGCCTGCCAAAGCGTTCTTCCGGAGATTTGCTGGTGGGCAGCAGGGGAGTGTGGCCAAATACATTGATAAATGACCTCTAGGGGGAAAATTAATGTTGCTTGTAACAGGAGATAACCCCCTTTCTTTTAAAGTACAGACCATTACCATGAGTTTAGCCAGTTACTTTCGTAGATGTGTTTCCAGGCAGCACTTGTGTTTAGCATCCCAGCACTGAATTATTCCCCTTTTGCCTTCCTGGCATGTAAATGGAATCTGTTTCACTGCTTTTGCTGATTAGATAACATAACAGGCTCTAATGAACACTATGAAGCT
>VWYO01009066.1:228080-304657 GCA_013400275.1 Rhadina sibilatrix
TCAATTTCCTCCCTATTCCTACTAGAAAATGTGTTTAAAATATGCAACATCTTAACTGATTGTTACTGAAGGTAAAAAAAGCACACAAAGCAGTCTCTGAATTGAGGCTGACAAAAAAGAATCAAAACTGTTCTGCCATGTAGTGTACCTTTGGTTTTGTTTTGTTTGGTTTTGTTTTGTTTTGTTTTTCATGCCTCAAAGGAAAAAAAGCTACTTCAGATCAAAGCTGGCTTTTCTCCTCAAAAGACTAACACTGAGATATTGTTAAAATATAATTAATTTTCTCATGAAGAATTACAATATTTACAGAATTTTAAAGAGCATAAGAAATAAGAAAATTACATAGAAAAAGATATCTCTCTGCTGTTCACTGTAACTCTCAAGCTCCTGACAGCAGAGGAAGCTTTGCATGAGGGCAAACTCTACCCTTCCAAGACAGGGATGCAGTAAACACAGGGTTATACCCAAGCCTCTGCCTGGATCCTTGCCTCCATCTATTGGCTTATGTTGAGTAACCAAAGAAGTCACATCTAGGTCTAAAAAAGTAAAAATGTGCTAGCTAGTGTGCAGATGCAAGGAAATCTCTGNTTGGGTAACAAGCTGCAGTAAACTGATGTGATGAGTGTTTGGTTTCCTCCTCAATGGCCTTTACAGTTCCTGTGTATTTTGGAGAATTACTAAAATGTACATTATGAAGAGAGAATGATGATATATATTTTAACTTACTGGATTTAGCTGCACATCTTTTTTGCCTCTAGAGCAGAGAAATCTGAACTCAGTAAAAAGAGATCTAACTTCACACTTCATATGATGGCTTATTGACAACCTTTCTGCTGAAACTTTGTTTTTACTGAGTTTTCACACTGACAGCATAAGAATGAAGTGAAGAGTTATTTAACTGTGTCAGCTATTATCAGAATGAAATTAATGGTGCAGAAATAGTGGTTACTAACCTAAAGTATAGCCAGTGTTTGCTGATCCTAACTTTCCTTTCCCAAGAACATGGCTTCAAATTTGGATGCACTTCAGTTACAGAATTAATATCCTTCTTCTCTCTGAAGAAATGCAGTCCTGTCCCTTCAAGAAAATGCTTATGATCTCAGAGGAAAAGCTTTAAGATTATAACAGAGAGAAGGACTGACTTCAAAAGGATTTTGTACAGAGGTAGGAAATAACCATTACCCTTCCTTTCTAAAATTCTGTGTATGTTTAGTGCTAACTGTAAAACTTTTTTCCTGCAGTTAAAAGCTGAATAAAATTCCCAGTAAAATAAGCCAACAACCACCAGAGTGTCAAATCCAAAGTAAAAGTAAATATTATTTCTTCCTGTCCAGGTCAGAGGATTTTTACTTCTAAGATAAGCTGCTTAGGACCTTCATTCTTATTCATAAAATTCCCCAAGGAAAACCCTTTCAAGTACATTTTCAGCTATTTAATTCAGAGCAAAACGTCACGCATAGCTTAGAGCTGATGCACATTTCCCTTTCTGGTTTCCTGCAAATCTCTCAGTTCCTTCAGGAATCATTCAAGTCACAGCATATTCTGTCCCTGGATCATTAGTCACACAGATAATAAGGAAGCATATTCTATTTGAATGTACCTACCTTTATCTGAACGTGAATCTGTCTGAAATGTATTTTATCACAAATTCCAAGCACTCATTGAAGTGCTTGCTACCCAGCAAGGCACTTAAGCATACATGCAGGGAAGAGATTTTGTTAAGCTCTGTTTAACTGTGATTGACTAAGGCCTGAATTTTTTTCCCTGAAAAGGCTGTGGTGCCACAGGGAGTTCCAGTGTCAGGTCTGCCCCTAAACAGGTGCCTGTCATCCTTTCCAGGTTTTCTGACTTTTAAACCAAATTCTTAGAGTGCCGGTACACTAGATTATGTTGTGATAGGAAGGAGCCTGGCAGCAATTTAGCTTTAAGCCTAACAAAAGCAGGAAGCAGGGAACATAGACACCATATATTCCTCGGCCTGCCAAAGCGTTCTTCCGGAGATTTGCTGGTGGGCAGCAGGGGAGTGTGGCCAAATACATTGATAAATGACCTCTAGGGGGAAAATTAATGTTGCTTGTAACAGGAGATAACCCCCTTTCTTTTAAAGTACAGACCATTACCATGAGTTTAGCCAGTTACTTTCGTAGATGTGTTTCCAGGCAGCACTTGTGTTTAGCATCCCAGCACTGAATTATTCCCCTTTTGCCTTCCTGGCATGTAAATGGAATCTGTTTCACTGCTTTTGCTGATTAGATAACATAACAGGCTCTAATGAACACTATGAAGCTAAAGGCTATTTGTCAGAGCTGGCTGAAATCTTTCCAATGAATATTTCAACAGGGTTTAATCTAAGATCCCCTTTCATAAAATATTCACAAACAATGTAATTCTTCAAAAGGATACATTGTGCAAGTACCCTAGCAAAAAGAAATTCCTAAAGATTAGGAAAAGGTCTAATATTNTTGGTTTTGTTTTGTTTGGTTTTGTTTTGTTTTGTTTTTCATGCCTCAAAGGAAAAAAAGCTACTTCAGATCAAAGCTGGCTTTTCTCCTCAAAAGACTAACACTGAGATATTGTTAAAATATAATTAATTTTCTCATGAAGAATTACAATATTTACAGAATTTTAAAGAGCATAAGAAATAAGAAAATTACATAGAAAAAGATATCTCTCTGCTGTTCACTGTAACTCTCAAGCTCCTGACAGCAGAGGAAGCTTTGCATGAGGGCAAACTCTACCCTTCCAAGACAGGGATGCAGTAAACACAGGGTTATACCCAAGCCTCTGCCTGGATCCTTGCCTCCATCTATTGGCTTATGTTGAGTAACCAAAGAAGTCACATCTAGGTCTAAAAAAGTAAAAATGTGCTAGCTAGTGTGCAGATGCAAGGAAATCTCTGAAAGTATAAGGTTTTATCAGCTGAGTTTTAATGATCTCCAAGGAGAGAAATTTCATGGCTTTTCTGGGAGTGTGTTCCAGTGCTTAATCACTCTCATTGTGAGGATTTCTTGTTCCTTTAAATCCAATTGCCATTTGGATATTTGCTTTTTGCCCATTGTGCTCTGGCTGTGCACTTCTGAGAAGGCCCTGCTCTGCCTTTTCTATAACTTCATTTTTTTTAGGATTGTATTAGAGCCTTGTTTTCTTCAGGATGAGCACTGAAAATAATTCTCTTCAATATGTACACTTTTATACACTAATATTCTTCAAACATCAAAGAATAAAATTTTGTCTGTTTCATGACCCTGTTTTTTAATTAATTGAAAATTTCTTGTATAAAGTTTTCTTGAGTGATTTTTACAAAAAAATACTTTCAGAGTATTGTTTTTGTTTCACTTCTTTTCTCCCCTGCCTCTCACACTTATCTGAAACACATAGGGTGAGCTGAAATTCTCTGGTAATACTGAGGATTGCTTGACTCCAGGTAAAGCTTTTAGAACCCTTGCTTTTTTGTTTTGATAGCTAGAGACTATTTTTCTGCTTTGTCATCTTGGCTCTTTTTTTTTTTTTTTTTTTTTTTTTTTTTTTTTTTTTTTTTTTTTTTTTTTTTTTTTTTTTTTTTTTTTTTTTTTCCCAAAGGATGTGGGCTTTTTTCAGGGCCTGTTCTACATTCAATACTGGAAGTAGGCAAGAGGTGGCATGGCTTAATCACTAAACACAGACTGCTGTCCACAGCCTCTCTGTACCTTTGACATGGGTTTGGAAGACATCTGAAGGATGAGAGATTTGTCCTGGGCTGCTAGTCTAGAAGTGGAGGAGTCAGCACTTCTAGAAGTGTTTCAAGAGGCCCCTGGATGTGGCACATGGGTTTAGGGTGATTATGGGATACGTGATCTTGAGGGTCTTTTCCAGCACCAACGATTCTGTGATTCTGGGCGGGGGGTGGGGAGTATATGTTTGCATAAGTTACTCCTGCAGATAGAGGTCCCACTTCAGAACTCCCTAACAGACTTTCTGTGTGTCATGCTGGCTGTTTCATGGAGCCTTGGCTCCTTCCTTATCTTCCATATACAACCCAGAAATTGACACTCTTCTCTACCACACACTGCCAGAGCTTGGAAACAGTCATGATGTTTCTGGGAAGCACAGGTATTGGAGCAATGTTGGAAAGGAACAAAATGAGAAAGGAGAGGACATGACTCTTCCCTTTCTATGCCAGAAACCCCAGGACTAATTCTACTTCATTGTAAAGCAGCTGAGCTTCCGAAAATTGATTTTATGCAAAGCAATTCCTGAACCGTGAGACTTGTCTGAGTGTTCTGAGCTGTAGACAAATTTAGATCCAGCACCAGTCTTTAAATGCATGGATAAACCTGGTTTTTGAGAATAGAAAAGCCTAAGCTTGTGTTTTAACAATTATAAATATGCAACACAAGCAGGAAAAAAAATTTAAATTATTTATGATGATGACATGGAAGTGTCTCCTTTGTGTACTTTCTTGGGAATAAGGTTCATGTATGGGTATGGAACCTAATGATGCCAGCAGGCAGTTGACTGGAGCATCTGACTTAGCTCCCTTTGAAGGAAATCTGATAAACACATGAACAACTTGGAGGAAAAACACAGCATATGGCAAATAAAGAAGCAAAATCTCCTCAAAACAGATTGCTAATACAGACACTGGCTGAGAGATGTGTAAACACATTAGGTACTACTGTCTTTTTCCTGATGAGTTTTATGAGCAAATGCTTTCCTTGGAAACTGACACAGTTACATTTCTAAAAGGAAAACTGCAGCTTTCATTTTCCAGCCAGAAATACACATTTGCCAGGAAACAAATACATAGGAGAGTGATATGTTTTAGTTAAAAACTTGCAGAAGTTTGAAAGAAAAAGGTCTTGGAGCATGACAGCTCCAGTCCTGCCTTCCTTGGTCACAGAGACTGGTACTGTGTCATTCTTATGAACATAAAAGATGAAATTAACCAACCCATTAGTGAACTAATCTTTGGGTCAACTTAAATAAAACCAACTTATGTCACAAGCCCTTGAAAGTGTAGAAGGTCATAAAGAGAGATTCTCTTGTTCTCTACTGTTGTGTATATTTTGGGCAATACAGAATTAACTGCAGTTATTGAAGATAACTCCTTACATATGTGAAAACTAGTAACCCTGGTTTTGAGAATGAGAAAAAGCAACCATCCATTGACCAACCAACGCCATCTACCTGGACTTCTGTCAGGCTTTTGACGTGGTCCCAAGGGACATCCTAATCTCTAAATTGCAGACACACGGGTTTGAAAAGTGAACTATGTGGTGGATAAGGGACTGGCTGGATGGACAGAACCAGAGAGTGGTGGCTAATGGCTGTATGTCCAGGTGGGGGCTCATGATGAGTGCTGTCCCTCAGGTCTTGGGACCGGTGCCTTTTAATATTTTTATCAATGACACAGACAGTGGAATCAAGTGCACCCTCACCCTGGTCTGCTGATGACACCAAACTGACATGTGCAACTGACAACAGAAGGACAGGACACAATCCAGAAAGACATGGAGAAACTTAAGGAACGGGCTAACAAGAACCTCATGAAGGTTTTACAAGGCCAAGTGCAAAGTGCTGCACCTGGGCTGGGGCAATCCCAGACATCAGCACAGTCTGGAGCAGTCACTGAGAGCAGCCTCCTGTGACTGAGAGTCACTGAGCAGTCACAGGACTTGGGGGTGCTGCTGGCTGAGAGGCTGGACATGACCCAGCCATGGCACTCACAGCCCAGAGAGCCAAAAGTGTCCTGGGCTGCACTGAAAGCACCAGCATCCATCCACTGCACCCATGTGCAGTAGGTCAAGGGAGGGGATCCTGCCCTCTGTTCTGTCCCTGTGAGACCCTACCCAGAATGCTGTATCCAGCTCTGGGGCTGCCAGTATGAGAAGGGCATAGATGAAGCCACCAAGATGATCAGAAGGTCAGAACACTTCTCCTATGAAGACAGGCTGAGAGAGTTGAGGTTGTTCAGCCTGGAGGAGAGAAGGCTCTGAGCACACCTTGTTTTACATGGGCAGATAGTGATAATACAAGGGGAAATGTTTTTAAATAGAAGAAGGTGAGATTTGGATTGGATATTAGCAAGAAATTCTTTACTTAAAAGATGGTGAGGCAATGGAGCATGTTGCCCAGAGAAGCAGTGGATTCCCCATCCCTGGAAATATTCAAGGCCAGGCTGGATGGGGCCCTGAGCAACCCGACCTAGTGTATGGCATGCCTGCCTGTGGTGGATGGAAACAGGAAATGGGTAATATTTAAGGTCTCTTCCAACTGAAATCATCCTATCAGATTCTCTGATCTCTCTCGGGAGTTCTGCAGACACACTTAGCCATGCATCCCCAACGTGTTAGATTTCACAAAGTCTAAGATTACCCCAGCACCTTAGGGAAACTTTTGTGAAGATGGCAAGAAATCAGTGCATTCAGATGGAGAGAGTGCTGGTTATTGCCAGGTTTGACATATCTCATTCTTGTGAGGCATCCACGCTGTGCTGCAAATCCCTGCTAACTGTGTGAAACCCTCCAGTACCAACTGCATCACAGGGTGAGAGCTTTCCAAGAGCACTGGATGACATCTACTCCTCTACCTAGGGTTATCTTTGCTATTACATTGTGAATACATTCTGGCTATGAGTAGCATGGACTTCTCCTGATGTGGCTTCTTGTTATGAGCAAGATGTTTCTCTGTGCATCCTTTAAAGCACAGAATATAAGCCAAGTGTTTCAGAAGCACTTTCATTGCTTCACACTGGGAACTGCCAGAGTGAAATATTAAATACAGTCAGGCTGAAATAATAGCTACTCTAAAGGGCTCCATTGTGTTATCAATCAAATGCAGATGGACCAATTAATATTATGCAAACTCAACATCTAGCCAGAGAAATTTCTAGGAGACCTAGGGTCACAACAGAAAATGCCTCCCAGAAAATAAAGGATAATTAGGCTAAAAAGGCTTAAAAGTCCCCCAAGGAAAAAATGTAAATGTCAATTTAAAATACAGTTTCATTGCAAGCTCTAAAAACTTTTTTTTTTTTTTTTTTTTTGGTAAAAATATTTGGGACTCCTAATGAGCCTAGAAAAGACATGTTTTTGTTGGACATTGTAAAGAAATTGTATGATGTGCAAGAAAACAAACAAACAAACAAAACCAGGAAGGAGGTCCAACACATTCATACTGAGACACAGACT
This sequence comes from Rhadina sibilatrix, assembly GCA_013400275.1. Lineage (NCBI taxonomy): Eukaryota > Metazoa > Chordata > Aves > Passeriformes > Phylloscopidae > Rhadina > Rhadina sibilatrix. The sequence continues at coordinate 235,250 of VWYO01009066.1, forward strand.
TTAAAGAATATAGGATTTTAGGGAAATTAAGATTTTAGTTAGAAATAGGCCTTGTTGTTGTCGNTCACATGCTGCCCAGCATTGCAATAAACATACACTTTCTAACTGCAAACTGTTAGAGAGTTTTTGTCCCTCTCAGTTGGATATCGATATTAGGTCGATATTCATATTTTTAATAAATCAATACAGCCATACAGTTTAAAAATTCTAGTATAATTCAGGATTCATATACCTTTTTCGGATCTTAATAAAACCTAGAAATCTGACCTCCATTATGATATCTTCCTTGGCTGTTATCAAATTCTGTACATGCTACCCCTTAAGCTTAACTAAAAACATCCATGAAAAGTAAACTTCTTCCTCCAAGGCAAGTTGGACATTGGATGCCTACAATAAATAGGTCTTCAGATGAACAAATAATCCTGGGCTTCTTTATAGCATCAGTGAAGAGAAACACATTTTAGACATAATTCACCTTGGTCACCTTAGGAAGTGAATTAAATCCAAAACTTGTCTCTTTCTACTGTGTCATTTATTGCTATCAATACAGGGTCACTATCTCAAACCATGCAAAAATGAGGTAATTTCCATCAGCTACACTGGGACTAGATCCATAGGTTAGAGGATTGTGTTGTAGGTCTAATCCCTGTATTCACACTCCCAACGCATTAACTTATGAGTTGGACTTGATGATCCTTCCAGCTCAGACAGTTCTGTGATTTTGTGTCACCAGAGGTTCAAAAGAATTATATCAAGCCTTGAAAAAACATTATCTTAAAATAAAAAGCATTAAATATTCACTCATGTATTTACTTTCTCTTCCTATAATCTAGAAAATATTCCTTAGGTCTCTTGACCTGATTTCAGCAGGTGCTTGGTTATTCTGCTAGCTCTGACATGTAGGAATAACAGCCACTGGATCATAGAATGATAGAATGGCTTGAGTTGTAGGGGATTATAAAGATCTTCTGATTCCAGCTCCCCTTCCACAGGCAGAGATGCTTCCCTCCTACTAAACCAGGTTTCTCAAAGCCCCACTCAGTGGGGCCTTGAACACTCCAGGGGTGAGACATCCACAAATTCTCTGGGTAACCCTTTCCAGTGTCTCACCAGCTTCACAATAAAGAATTTCTTCCTAAAAATAGTCTGAATCTTTCCTCTTTCCGTTTAAAGCTGTTGTCCCTTGTCCTATAAATTTCCTGTTAACAATATATCAAAAATCTCTCCATGAAACAAAAATTAGAAATAAACCATCCTCATGAGTACAGCATTATAAATATGAACTATATCTGGTAATATCAATGAGAAGAAGAAATTTGCCCCAGAGTGGGCCCCAGACCACTTAATCTGCTTACCAGTAGGTCCCACTTGACACCTGCTAGTGATTCCACACTCACTTGCCCCAGTTGCTGGCCCCATGGACACACAAGCCCAAGGACCAGGGCTGTGACTGCAGCTGCTCGTGCTCAGACCCCCATTCACACACACACACACAGAGTGAATTGAACCAGCACCATGTGCCTCTGATAGTGCTGAAACACTCACAAATAGCAAAACTCTGCATAGACTGTTCAAATCTAGACACTAAAATATCTAAATGAACTGTATTAGTAAAACACTACAAGTGAGGAACAGGTGCTGGAATTGCCTTTTTTAAGTGTTTAATTCCCAAGCAGATGGAGTGTTGGATGCAAAAAAAAAGGTGAGTTACTCAAAATTAATTATTATTATAAAATTAATTATTATTTGGCTATTCAGTAGGCTATATCACAGCCTACTGAATTCCACACAGGCTATTATTATCATCTTTACAACTGAGTAATACTGTGGCTACTCTACCAAATGAATATGCTATTCAAGCCTGCCACAAGAGCTGTAAGAAACTGGCCCTTGATATCAATCAGCATCATCACCACTGGTAGGCTGACTGGCCTTTCCCTGCCTTCCCTGCAAATCCACATTCTTCTTTTGCTGCTCAGCACAACAATAAAAACATTCTATTTACAAAGAGTAACAACCCCTTTTTGAGATACGCATGCAGAGGGGTGATAAAACTACTTGAGAAAGAAGAGTAAGACAATCTCACTAATCTGCTTGCCTTATTTTTTTAAGTAGGGCCTATTTCTCTACTGTGCATCAAGGAAACAGAAATCTTATTCCCTATGAAAATATTTCCATAAAACAGTCTATTTGTTCTGTGTATGTCTCACCCTGCAGCACAGTAAAGGAAAATTTTATGGGCATGTAGACCTCAGTAATGCAATCAGACAAAGAGCCTCTCAAAATGATGTGACCCTGCCCTTCACTTCCCTCCACTGCAGCAAATATTCCCATAATAACACGGCACAGCTGCTCTAAGGTGTGCTCAGCTGCTTGGCCAAGTGTCCCTCTAGAAATGGTGATGAAAACAGCCAGTAATGCATGCTGCAAACACTAAATTCAGGAAGGCTACAACACTAAGGTCCTGCCTATGCCAGTGTATTGGGCTGAGCTGTGTCTTTCCTTTGGGAATCCGCCAGTTGCATTCCACAGTCTTAGGAGAAGAGAGATTCTAATAAAACACTTCAGTCTCTTTCTCAGACAGTTTTATAAACTGTGTCCTTGAAGGATTTTGAGACGTTTAGACTCATTTTGGCTACGTGCCAAAAGTGAGTGGATTCCCAGCTAGACTTTTCAGGGCTATAATCATTCAAGCTATTCCAAATAACCATAATGCTGCTCTTGAATTTTTGTCTATTGTCATGAAATTGCTTTTGCTTTGCACAGGTTTGTAGAACTCTAACACAAGGGTCAACATCTTTCTTAATGCTTTGTTCTTCTAAGTAGAATAATCCTCTTCCATTGTCCCTTTTAATGCCTTCTTCTGGCATTAGCAATATGCAAATATTGGGCTGAAGATTACTGTGTTCTATTTTTGCTGGCTATTTTCCTGAGAAAAGTATTCTATTTATGGCACATGTTGACACAGCTGATTCCAATCTTCCTTCCAGGGGAAAACTGCCATACTGCTGTATGGAAAACAGTCATGCCAGGGCTGTGTTTCAGAGAGTACCCCAGCTTATGGGCCCTCTCTACTGTCTGGGGAGTCAATCCTTGTTTTATTTGCCAGTTTGTCCTGAGCTTCCTCAGCAGATGTCCCCAGAACCATCACTGGGGTCATGGCCAAGGATAATACTGCGAGAGAGACAATGCCTCTCCAGCTCAAGGACTTGTTCTCCACCCACTATTCTGGAATAGGAGTGTTCACACATGGAGTTAATCAGGGGTAAGTCCCTATACAGACAAGCCCTTACACTTAACACGCCACTCTGAAGGATGCTGAAGCTTCTAACCACATCCTGGGTACTAGATGTTGATCACAGAATCCCTCAGCACTGTCCCTTTGTGCTGCTATCTATACCTCAGCCTTCAATCTTTGCACAGATCAAAGGGTGCATACCTGCAGTTCTGCTATTAACTTCTCAATTAAGAATTTTTACAATGATTATAAATGTGATAGCTGTCATAGTTCACCTACACACTTAAAAAGCCTTTGAAAATAACTAATTTTTCTCCACAGTACTACTGTACAGCAAATTATCAAAATGTCTCACATTGCAAATGTTTCACACCTATGCTCAATAACTGCATGCGTACATCAGGAAAATCTGCATTATTTTTCTCTTGATAGCTGAGCTGACACAACAGTGAGCAACTGAGCTGGTTTTTGTTTGTTATTGTGTTGTTGTTGTTGGGGTTTTTTTGTTGGTTTGGTTGTTTTTCGGTTTTTGTGGTTTTTTTTTTTTTTTTGTGGGAGGCAATTGGGAAAATGATTCAATGTGATGACCTTCTGAATTCCTGTGGGACTCCATGTTGAAAGCATACTTTTTTTCTACTTTCCCATTTTTGGACAAAATTAAAGGCAAAGATCCAGGTTCAATTCCCAGTTACTGCTGTGTAAAACTGGAATAGCCCCACCAAAACCATGGGTATTAAACTAGATTTATGCTACTTTGAGAGCAGACTTTGGACGGCAGGCTTTGTGGTCAGTGCTTGACTATAAAGCTTTTTGACTAGAGGCTTTTGTAATCACATTTCCCAGAATTCTTTCCAAAGGAACTTCAGAAGTCACTTTGACAATGCTGCATTTTTCTTTTAAAAATCTTTATTCTGATTAGTAAGCAAATGCACTTGTAATCTTACAAGTACGAAGTAGAATAAAACTAGATTGAGGAACCAGCACGTCTGAGTTACTTTCATTTACTACCTTGTATTTACCTAGGGTTGCAAACAGATGGCCCCAGTTTCTTTGGTGAGGCAAAGGGTGGCACAAAAGGCTGAGTGTAAGAGGGGATATAACATGTTGTCCTGTACAGGCTGGGTACCTCTCACCCATTTGACTGACCAGAATGGAGAACACCATGTACATCATCATTAGCTATGTTTACAGCCCTGGTACCAGCTACAGGAAAAGCAATAATTAATGTTGTTTGGGGGTGATAAATCATCCAACTGTATAGCAGCGTGCATTAACCACCATGGTCACGGGGCTGTAGATGCAATGTCTGTTTGTCTGTTCTTATGCCTTTGCACCAGCAAGAGCTGGATTCAGTAGCATCCTGCTCCTCTGCCAGGTGCTGGTGGAGGCAATACCATGCTGCCTAAGGATAAAAGCATCCCAAGGACTGTAGCCCAGCTGCTGATGCTCTGTGCACAGAGTCATCACAAAGCACTCCATGTACTGTTGGAGCATTGCACAGCAACTGTCACAGTGGAAGGAGGTGGATGTGTTATTGTTTTAATTTTTGTGGTCTTCAGATAGAATAGGGTAGGAAAATGATGAATAACATTTAGGTTTTTAAACCTCATCAGTAAGAACACAACTGCAGGTTTAATTCCTGCTGCTGTGACAGTCAGCATTCTTTACATTTTTGAGCTGTCAAAAGCACTCCGGGGTTTATTTATACATTCCTTTCACTCTTGCCCCCTCTCTCACACACAAGTACTCCCAGATCCTGTGAGGCTATGTTTAAACTTGCAGGCAGTTCAGATAGTTAGTGGGAATCACCAGCTACTTTAATTTTAATCTCAAGTCTAAAAAAACCCAACGAAATGCTGTGAACCGAATTTCAGCATATCGTAAGCTGTGAAAAATCTGTGAATATCTGTACAGCCTGGAGACTTGTGACTTTTCATAAAAGCTTGAGATGCTTAACATCAGATTTTTCTGAAAGTTTCACTGTTAGCCCAGTCAGTATTCTACTATGCAGTGCCACTCTGCCAGTGGAAATGGCAGAAGATGAATAAATTATAGGAAAGATGGGAGAACATCTCTAATGTGGAAAATGCAATAGTTCTATTGAATATTCATCACAATGTCCACACCAACTCCAGTATCTAGGAATGTAGAAAAGGGCAGTAATGCCTATTGTGAAATATCCTATTGTGAAATATCCCATATTCCTTCAGCAGTCACCTCTACTCTTGGGCCACAAACACATTATCAAAGGTGCAAAGCAAACCAGATAATTGAGCTGTGCAACTAGACAAGGCTTAGTCAACTTTTCCATGTTTATATAATATAAATCAAGTCATTTATTCTCCATATTTTCTAGCATAGGTACTATATTTGAGCCCTAACGTGGGCTTTTCTAACCAACATTCAAAAATTAGCATGCACAGGTTGTATTTTTAGGGTGACATATGACTAAGTGGTTACATTTAATTGTCTGTGCTTTTTAAAGAGCACTGAGCATAACATCATGAGGATGATATCCATGTCCAAGCTTCTTTGGAGCCTATTCTATATTAAGGACATTGTCATAGATTCTTGCTTCACTGCCAAGCTCCATCCAGCTCACATCTCCCTTAAGGGAACAGCTTCTTTCTACGTGTATTTTAATCTAAAGTGTTGATGTATGGCCTCATAATTTTAAATTCTTTGCTGTGAACTCAGTTTACTTCACCATTTAATTTTCCTTGCTGGGGAAATCTACATTCACATGCAACATCTGTCACCTATTGACTTCTTGGGAACAAAGGCTGATGTCATTACTGTTTCCACCCAAGTGTCAAGCTGCCAGTCTACTTTCACCTTTTACCCACACTTCATTTTCCTTTTTATGAGAGTGACCTGTTCTGTACCTCGCTGTAGGAAGTGGGATAAACCCTTTGCCTAGAACTAACATAGGTACAGCCTGTGCACCTCTTTCCCAGAGACTGGCTGCCAGGACAGCTCCTCAAAGAAGGCCATGACCCCAGCTAGTAGGAAACAGTGTGTTCCTTCAGGCAAGGTGAGTGTGAAGCATCCTGCTGTGGCTGATTTATGCTTATTGCTGATGGCAGATCAGGAGGAAACTGGCTGAATGGTAAAACCTGAATTAAAAAACAAAAAGAGCCAAAATTTAAAAGAATATAGTAAAGTCCATCAGCCACTTCAGTTTTGCTTGCAAGGCAAGCAGCTCCTTCAAATCCGCATTAGGATACACTTCTAAGTGTTTGTTCTTGCTACAGAAACAATCTGTGTGCTACATGTGCTGCAAGTCTGGGTTCTGCTCCAGTCTGGGATTGCTCTGACCCAGATGCATCTACTTGTTTTTTTTAAACCTAATGCAATTCCCACAAGCCCACTTCTTGAGCTTGTACAGGTCCCTCTAGCTGGCACCCCATCCTTCAGGTGTGTCAACACAAGCTCCCAGCTTGGGGTCATCTGCAAACTTGCTTGAGGATGCCCTTTGTCTGTCACTGATGAAGATGTTAAATAACTCTGGTCCCAATACAGACTCTCAAGGGCACCACTTGTCACTGATGTCCATTGGGGCTCTGAATCCTTGACCACCACTCTCTGGATGTGATCAACCAACCAATTTATTTTCCATCCTACAGTCCCCTTCTCAAATCCATCTCTCTCCAATTTAGAATAGGATGTTGTGAGGGACCCTATCAAAGGCTTTACAGAAAGTCTTTCCAGGACATCCCCACCCTTCCCTTGTCCACTGATGCAGTCACTCCACCACAGAAGGCCACTGGGTTGGTCAGGCAGGACTTGCCCTTGGTGAAGCTGTGCTGGTGTCTCAAATCACCTCCCTGTCCTCCATCTGCCTTAGCACAGCTTCTAGGAGGATCTGTTCCATGATCTCAGACACAGAAATGAGGCTGACAAGTCAGTAATTGCCACTGACTCAAGAGATGTGGGAAGAGATATTACCCTTGAAGAGTGAGGCAAAAAAGTTATTGAGTACCTCAGCCTTCTCCTCATCTGTCATTACAAGTTTCTCAGTACATCTTCTTTGTCCTTCCTTTTCTGGCGAACACATCCATAGAATCCCTTTCTGCTGTTCTTTGCATCACTTTTCAGCTTCAGCTTCATCTTGGCCTTTCTCACCCCATCCCTACACAACTGAACTTCACCTCTTTATTTGCTTCTTTCCCTTTAGTATTTCCAGCAGGTCCCTGCTCAGCCATGCTGGTCTCTTGCCTTCCTTGTCCAGATTCTTCTCCTGGGGTTTGTTAGGCACTCTATGGAAGCCTTCTTTAAAGAGTTGTTCCACTCCCTTGGCCCTCAGGGCAGTCTCCCAGGGGATCCTCTTCACTATCTCCTTGAAGACCTAGACATTTTCTTGGGCAAGGTTCTGAATCCTAACTTTGCTCCTTACCTGACCCATANACACAGAAATGAGGCTGACAAGTCAGTAATTGCCACTGACTCAAGAGATGTGGGAAGAGATATTACCCTTGAAGAGTGAGGCAAAAAAGTTATTGAGTACCTCAGCCTTCTCCTCATCTGTCATTACAAGTTTCTCAGTACATCTTCTTTGTCCTTCCTTTTCTGGCGAACACATCCATAGAATCCCTTTCTGCTGTTCTTTGCATCACTTTTCAGCTTCAGCTTCATCTTGGCCTTTCTCACCCCATCCCTACACAACTGAACTTCACCTCTTTATTTGCTTCTTTCCCTTTAGTATTTCCAGCAGGTCCCTGCTCAGCCATGCTGGTCTCTTGCCTTCCTTGTCCAGATTCTTCTCCTGGGGTTTGTTAGGCACTCTATGGAAGCCTTCTTTAAAGAGTTGTTCCACTCCCTTGGCCCTCAGGGCAGTCTCCCAGGGGATCCTCTTCACTATCTCCTTGAAGACCTAGACATTTTCTTGGGCAAGGTTCTGAATCCTAACTTTGCTCCTTACCTGACCCATATCCTTCTGCAGATTCCACCAGTGCAGGATTACTGCAGCCCAGCCTGCCTCCAATCTTGATGTTCTCAATTAACTTCCATCCAGAGTATCTATGACAGGAAAAAATCAGTCTCTTGGTACCTATGGTGATTTAAATTTTGATAATACTTTCTGAAATCATAGCTTTGTTTTCTCTTCTTTCCTGGTCAAATTTCCAGTTAGAGAGCATGTTGCCAGCTTTACTTTATGTAAAGTTTTCTATAGATTGGAATCTTTTCCTTCATTTCCACTTATCCCAGACTGAAGAGTTCAGTACTCAGTACCATCTCAGAGGTGATCATGGTATCTGAGGATGACAGTAATTACTCACATTGCAGTCTAATCTGCAACTTTTTATTCCTGCAGTGGTAGTACAACTTCAATACCAATCAAACCTTCTCTCATATTAGCCCCACGGGTAGATTAATATATCTTGTTCGCCTCCTACAAAACTTTCTGCACCACTGATTATTGGAACATTTTATTGTGGTTGCTCTTGCTGCATCCAAAACTCAAAGGCAGTTGCACATAGAGGGAATTACAATGTTGGGCAGGTCAGTAGAGGGTGAGATGAATAAGTGTGTGATGCTGCAGAGCCACTTGCTGAGCTGAAAGTGGCCCTGTTGAGCCAGAGTAAGATGGTCTGGGAGTAAAGAAGCACATTTCCTCTCATGTTCCTAACTTGAGATGTTTCTTCAGTATCTAGATGTTTGGATGAGAAGACAATAGAGCTGAGTCCATATCCTATCCCTTAACTGCCCACAGGCCCACACAGGCAGCTTAAGATCCTTCTAGCACATCATAATTGGGTCCCACACTCACAGGAATGTTCCAGGGTCTCATCAGCTTGGCCTGAAGTTTACAGACTTCATGATTGATTATGAAGTGGTTTTGTTGCTAAAATTATGTTGCAGTCTGAGAGATGCTGATCCTGTCAAAAGCTAATTATAATTCTCTGAAGTTCACAAAGGAAATAGAGTTTTAAAAAATGATGGTTTGCAGATGCTACTGGTGGAACAGTATCCATTTCCCTCCATTGTGAAAGTATGGATACAAAAGAAATCAGTTTGACAGACATCAACCATTACATCATTACATGCTTCTACCACTGTCTCCATATTTCTTGTTTTGTGTTTCTGCTTACACACACTCAACAATGACCTTTTCCCATTACTTTTTTGGTGCTTGCCATTTTTCTGCTGGTATTATTCTTCCTGTTTTCTCTTGAGGCATTAGGTTATCTACACATGACTTCATATTATTTCCTCCTTATTCACTCCATGCTTATTTTAGTTGTTTTTTCCTTCCTCTTACTTTTTCTACCAACTTCCTATGTATATCTATATATTCCTTGGGTTTTTTCCACACTTCAGGGAGTCGCCTCCTCAGAAACCTCTCATATTTGGACATTGTGATGTGGATGTGATTCACTGAAAACATTCAGAAACAAAATTTCCAGCCCTATAAACAATGTTCTTATTTGATTATGAGAAGCACAAAATTTACCCCTCCTTTGACCATATTTTAACCTAAAAGAGAAAATCAGGTCCCTGACTGAGTGCAGCACATGGGAAGAAGTAGGACAAGAGGAAACAAAGCCAGCAGGAGGGGTGGCAGTGCCTCTCTGACCAGGTCTAAGCCAGCAGGGACAGCTGAGGCCAGCCTAAGCTGATGATGAAACCAAGGCTCTGCTCAAAGGGATTTTTGTGCCTTGTCACTGTCAGTAGATAGATGACAAAACTGAACTCAGGCCCAGGACTCCTTTCAACTAAAAGCTTGAATATTCACTACTTTGTTTCCACTTTTGTCCCAGCCACAGTCAAAGCTGCCTGGAGTTAGAGAAAGGAGCTCTCAAACCAGGTCAAACTTACAGTGACTTTTCTGTAAGTAGACTATTAATAGATGCACTTTTTTCTCTGCAGCAATGCATTTCTACTCTACATTCTACATAATCTTGCACCTGTTTTCCATATTTACCTGCTTCCTCACTATAATATCAAAACTTTAGATGGAACAGAGCGAAGTAAATGAAAGAATGCAGAGTGCACATAAAGCAAATCTCAACATTAGTAACCATTTTACCAAGGTGTCCTGTACTCTACATGGCAAGTTAAATCATAACCATGTGAAAAAACGTCCACCAAAATTGAGGATAAATTGTTCTTTTCCGTAATTTGATTCTGTATTTCAGAATTCCAATGTTTTATTCCAGCTGCCCCACTTCACCGGCCCTGCAAAAAAATAAGAAAACTACACAGATTGTACAAAATCCCACAGATTGTACAAAACCTTCTATATAGGCTTACTCTTTGCCTTAGAAGTAGAGTGTGAAAAAACTTTTTTATAGTGTAGTGGAATTTTTTGTCCCCAAGGAAAATAGTCCATATAAAGTATTGCAATACATCCACTGTGTGCTGGTTCCTACATGCAAAAGCAGTTTGGGGAAAAAAGCATTCTGGGAAAAAAAGGAAAATTTGCAAGATTAGATTGACTATCAGATCATAGAGGCCTTTTCAGTCACCAGCTAGAAAGAATGTTTACCTTTTTAGGTTAATATTTCTCCTTTTCACTTGAGACCTGCTAGCCTACTTTGCAGTGTCCAATTATAAACCCAGGATAATCCTCCTTCCCCTATCTGGCTGTTGCCTGATACATTTTTTTTTGTCTTGTGCTATTCTTCTTTCCTCTTGAATAGTTCTAATGTTTGGCAATACACAAAACTAGAAATTTTATTTACATTACTTTATAAGAGTTACTACATTCATGTTTGTTATTGGTGTCAATGGAAGTGAAGAATGAGTACTCAAGTAATATTAACCAAAACATTACCCAAAAAAAACCTATGGAGAAAGTGTGTATAATATTATTACCTAAGCAAATTCAGACATCAACAGTCTCCGTGTCAGGAAGCTGAACAAACAAACACACATGATAAATGAGGAAATGTGGTGGGGTTTTTTAGCCTTCCGCAGGGTAAATATCTGGAGGAAATGGTCAGGAAAAACGATACAATCAAATGGAATGATGTGTCCTGACAGTTCCCTGACTCAGTTTCCTTGCAGTAAGACAGGAATGCTCGTCGTCTGCTTTCACATCCTACAGGACCAGCCAGGCCTTCCTAGCTCCTGAGTGGGATGGCACACAGGCAGCCTCTGCCCTGGTGCCAGCATACAGCCAATAAGGGCAGCCACTGATCCTTGCTCTGCAGGACAGGGCCACAAACTTTGCCAAGGAGCCATCTCACCACCTCGACCCTACAGAATTTCTCATGTCGGTAAGAGACACAGAATCAGAGGTGCAAGATGGCAACTGATTACTGAAGATGTTATTGAGGAGGAGAACATAGAGGGGTTCTCAAGAGCAAAAAGCAAAGGCAGGGTTTAGAGCTGCTCAGGTGGCTGGATTGCAGCCAGGATGTAGCCAGACTCTTGCATTGTGCAGGGTGTGGCACTGGACACATCACATCCCCAGCCTTACCACATCTCCAGCCTCACAGCATTCCCAGACTCATTGCATCCCTGCAATTGCTTCTTCCCAATGCCAAGGAGATCAGCATGGCCTCACAAACAGGTGTTAACTGAGTCCTGGGTGGGAACTTCTTGAGAGCTGCCAGTTACTTAGGAGACAGCTATAGCCCTTTCTTGTTCCAACAGAAGGGCTTCCTGTATTATCCACTCAGTCCTAAAAATAGAGATAAATCTTTATCTTAGACATCAAATATAGCACATACTCTGTGCATTGGGTTATAAATAGGGCAAAATTCAGGAAGATGTACAGGCTAATGTGCCCTGTGAACCAGATTTCCTTTCAGATAACATTTTCTTTGCATGGTCTGGGCTTTTAACGTCTTTTCCATCTGGGACACTGGATAATTCAATTAGAAAATTCACTTCCATTCAAGACCTCATTTGTCTTTTGGAGGTAGCAGAGTAAATGACAGCCCTGTGAGCCACAGCACAAGACAGTGGCTCTACCTTTCACCTTGCTCATGGATCAGACTGACAAGAGCACATCTGTCTTCGAGGTCTGGAGTTGGTCTTTGTTCCCCTGGCAGCCTGGCTCCAGGAGTGTGAGCAAGAGCCAAGCAGCTAAAGCAGAAACAACACCAAGCAGGAAGCAAGTAATTTCCATGCCACTGGAAATGCATGTGCAGAGAGCAATCATGTGTAGCCTGCAATTGTATTTGTGAATAAGTATTTCAGCTATCATTCTTAATATGAGTTTATTGCTGGCTGTGGTCTTGTGTTGAACAGTGGTGTCACTGGAACTCAGCTTAGTATTCAAGCTCAGCTGAAAAATTGCAGCAATGCATGTTTTCTGCCAATTTTAATATGAGCTCAGCAAATAAGAAAAGCATTTTTGCAGATACTGCACTTGGGGAGCAGAGGGGTTGTTTTGCAGAGCAAGTTAGATAATTGGGATTAGCCAGAAAGGCATCTCTATCAGCAAACACATTTTCTTTTACAGGCATTCCCCGAGGGCTAAACCACTTGAATTTATGTGTTTGTGGTGTGTCTGTTGTCTAGCCATGACCAGGATTACCTGCTTTGAGGGTGGCACACCCTCTAAATGCATTCAATGTGCCTTTAGACAAACAGTGCTGTCCTATAAATAGGATCCTGACTGTGCTCAGATGTTTGAAAATACAGAAGAACCACATAGACTGGGAAAGTGGCAAATCAGAAGAGCTGTTAAAGACATTGGTAAGTTCATGAAAACCATTAAGAGATTTAGGATAACACTCTTTTCTTTTTTAATATCTCAACAAAGTGCTAGTTATTTAGTCACGCAGCACAGGAACTTACTTATGCAAGAAAAATCACCTATGTTTAAGAAGCAACTAAACAGAGAGTTTAGTTGCAAAGAATACATCAGAGAAAATAGCAGAGAAAGCCACCATGGATATTAGGAGCAAATATTATGTATGCATCCTCTAGTGATTTACATTTTGGGTAGGTATCCAGTATTGGCCACTGGTGGACACAAGATAATGGGGAAGATGGACTTTGCACCAGTATGGCACTTGTTACATATCTACCTTCTAAAATGGCCACTGGAATTATCCTGGTCTTCACAGGTTTGTAAATCATGTGTGGATTTGTCGTGCACAGGATATCTTGATAAATTGATAACATGAAAGATACATGGATAACAGGATAGAAACAGCGTAACATGGTGATAACATGAAAGAAATGTAACATGATAACATGAAAGATATCATGGAAGAAACAGCACTATTTTTAAATCTGTGGGAACTGCTTGTCCAAGCATCTTAAAACTCTTATCCAAGTGAGAAATTTTTAGAACATACTATGTCTCTGTCACGTACAACAATTTATCTATAAATGAATCTGTGTGCTCAGAAGGAAACGCTAAGGAAGGCCTTCTGAATTTTAGAACTAATCTGACTTCAGAGGAATACTAATGCTCAAATGGCACCTTCTGCTTTGTCAATTTGTGTAATGCTTGTAAGTCAATACGTCATTCTGCCCTGATCAAGGTTAAGTGCAGGTAATGGATTCATTGGATTATTGGTGTAATGAAAATAGTCCCAGGAGAGCACAGATGTAACGACACACGAGCAAGATTGTGGACTACCAACAACAGCTGAAAATACTTTTATTTCAGACATGGAGATCATGACCTGACTTCTAAGTGTAGTGATCCAGCATATGGTTTACAGTGGAGTCTTGGAGGAATAATCACCACTGGTGGTTATTTTCTGTAATGTCAAGGCAGATACAGATAACTCTCCCAGTATCACTCAGTGTGAATATTTCAGTCTTCCTGGATTAGCACCATAGCTTTACTGGTGATGAGTAGGACACTGTGAGCACTCTTCTCCTCCTTTTAAGTAACTCAGACATTATATCCTACTGATGAAATGACAGAAGTAATTTAAAAGCATTTTACAATGCTCTCTCCTGGTTTACCGTTTTTAATTTATGATCTGTCGACTATGACTATGAGGTTCACAAGCAGCAACAGAAAGTCAAGCCAATTGTCAGCAGGCTTAAATTCCCTCTAAATGAACTGTATTTTTCCATACAGTGGAAAAGACTGGTGACATCTGCAGATGAAAGAATAAAATAGAGTGATTTTGTGCCATTTCACATAGAACTTTTTAAACACCTAATTTTTTCCAAAAGCAGCCCCAGTTTTATAAAAGGCAACAAGGAACTAATTTATCAGTTAACTCAATACTACCATACTTCTCTGCTGAGAAGCAGAAAAGGGTGCACTGTGCTTTTGTTAAACATTGCTCAACGCATGCAACTGCACACGGAAATTGATGCCTTCCCTATGTTTTAACTGTTAATGCATAAACCAGCACAAACTCTCATGACCTAACATCTGCATGAGGAACTTTTGTGTTCTCTCACTTCTTTTTTCCTTCTCACTGGGAGTCACTGAGGTTCTTTTTTGTTCACACTACCTTAAAATATCATAACAAAAAGAAGAAGGAAGAAAAATCAATTTAGGCAGTCAATCTGATACAAAAGATCTCTTTTTTCACACTTTTTGAAATGCCTAATGTATGTAGAGCCAAATTCTAAGCTTTTTTTAAACTGAAGGCAGGATGAATAATACCAATACCAATACCAATATCAATAACAATTTAATACATTATTTCTACACAGAGAAATTTCCATGTTGCTCAGGTTAATTACTCATAATTAATAATTCATCCATCTCCATTAAATAACTTTAAATCATTGAATCAGGCTGTCCAGATACCTCTCCTAGACTCCCAACCACACTAAAATGATGTGATCATCTGCAATACTAGTTCTGAATATTTAAAACATACTTTTAAAATTCTGCCCCAAATTAAGGACAGAGTAGCCAGTATGGAACCAGGAACTGAATGTGTATGCATCAGGTTCCTTCCACTGAGGTGAAATAATCTGAATTCCCTAGGAAGTGAAGAACTATCTTCAGTTCTTCATTTTCAAATGTGGGTCCCCATTTGTAGGAGCAGGACTGTTAGATCATAGCACACGTGTACCCAGTCATTCAGTTCAGTTGTGTGCAACTAAAAGATCAACCTTCCCTTGTTTCTTCCAGGAATCACTCTGTCTATTCTCTTCCAGCTGAGCAAAACTACTCTGAAATACCCAGTTTTTAACCCTCAGTTTGCCAGGTTAAAGTGCACCTTGCTGCGAAACTGAATTTAGGACAGGTAGCCTCAGCAGCACTTGGGATGGCTGGTAATTGTAGAATCAGGCCTTTCTTTCAGGAGACAAACCCCAAGAATTCTGACATTTCTTTCAAAAATATATCAGAGCTGAACTGGTAGATTAGTTAACAGTTCCTGTTTGCTGGCGAAGAAATCTTTTCAAACTTAGTCAACACTTTGCGTCAGACGCTGAATGTCTGCGGTCATAATCTTAAATTCCTGTTTGTTTTCAGTCAGCTGTTTTTTTTCTTTTTTTTCCATAAAAACAAGTAGTTTCGCAGGACTCAGTTTCCCCAGAGGTCATACTTTTCACAAACAGAGTGTAAGCCACTTGTCTTCCTCAATGCTTCCTCACTCTGATCACTCATTTCTCTCCTGTTTCCTTCACACACAACATCCTCTAGAACATACCTGCCTACTAATGGCTTATTAACATAAGAAGTGCAAAAACCATTCCCTTCATGTTCTGGAGAATAATTCAGTGCAAAGAGAATAATGAAGCCAAACAATACATATGAACACATATTTTTGAAAGATTGGTTAACATAACTCATTGATGGAAGCTCTATATGACAGTGGGATTCTATATTCTCTTACCATCCACAATCAGTTTAAGCATTTTGTCATTATATTTTGCTGGTGTAAACAGTCTTTACACTTTTTGACAATTAATTGTGTCCCAGATTGATTTTATATGTGGAAATCTTTCCAGGGACTCTGCAGTCCCACAAAAGGTGGGGCTATTTTTCACATGACAGTGCCAGAACAGCATAACATACAGCTGCAAGTCACAGGGCACAGCTGTACCTTGCTGTCATCTCCTCCAGTGTAGCCTTACAGTGCTCAGGGGAAAAATCTCTCTTTAAAATAAGCTTAATATTTTGGGGCTTATGTATTCTTTCAACGTAAGGTCCAGAAACTGAAACATTGCCCAAAAAAGTGATGTAACATGGTGCTGCCACAAGCTGCACCACTGTGTCCTGGGGGTTAGCACTGCACTGAAGCTCAGGGAATACAGTCATGCTAAATAGACCAGTGCTAAGGAATTGAACAGTGATGCCCAGGCAGTGATTTGCCTATACAGTGACAATCCATAGTGTTAGATCATTAGGGTCACCCTCAGTGTGGTTTTGGTCCAACAAAACAAACAGACTCCCAAAACCTCCTAGATATGGTAATTTCCAGTTGTGGCCATCATGCTTAGAAATGTAAGGGGGGTTAACAAGCCATGAGCTCAGAATTCTGAGAGGATTGGCCTCTGTGCCATTAAAAATCTATTATGATTGATATACATGCATAGATGTAATCAACAAATGGAACTCCAGCTTCAATGATTCACTAATTGTGCTCTTTCGGTTTTATTATTACAATAGCTGGTATCTACAAATCATACTGTGAACCCTAAATCTGCCCCAGAGCATGCACAGCAAAGCAATGCCTTACTGTCTGCGAGACTTAACCTTGGGTTAAATCAACCTTTTCCATCTTCCTTCTGAGGCTGACACTGATGATGTGAGACCTTGTCTCTCCATGAGTATGTTCCAGTGGAATTGATAACTGCACAGGCAGGAATTGGTAGCCCCAGTACACATCCTTCTGGACAGCTAACACAGGAAAATGGAATTTGTCTTTGGGGAAAAAAGAAAAAAGAAAAAAAAAAAAAAAAAAAAAAAAAAAAAAAAAAAAGGAAAGAAAGGAAAGAAAGAAAAAAAAAAAAAGCACTGACAAATTCTTGAGCTTTTGGAATGAAATTTAAAAGTATTTTTTCCTGGATGGGAAGAGAGAATAAATACCAGCAATAGGAACTCAGTCCAAAGAAGCCAATAAAAGATTTATTGTTGGTATTTTTATGATCAGACCACATATGAAAATAACCACTCATAAAAACTTCCCGCTTTTTTTCTCAGTTTTGCTCTTCAGATATAATTGCAGCAACACCTCTGCAAACTGTCACGATATCAACGTGTTATGTCAGAATAAAGTAAAAGAGTACAGGTTTCAAAAAAGTGAGTGTCATGCAGACAGTCATCTTTAATCAGGATACCATCCCCCTAAGTCAGCAAGAGAGTCCTATAAATAAATAACTAAAGTTCTAGAAATAAATAACTTAAAAATAATAATAGATAAATACTACCTTATTCTTTGTGTACTTTGAGGCTGCCTTGTGATTTAAGCACTGGGACAGTTACTTTTCCCACTGTATTTTTTCCCACTGTATTTCTCTTTCATTTTTTGTTTCATCATCAGACCAGTAAAAAAATAAAATTGGAAAGGATAGGTGCCTATGGAACAAAGGGAAAACAAAGCACTGTAGGAGTGAAGAACAGAGGGAATCTGCAACAGTGGATTTAGTGTAGTTTGTAGCATCCTCTTTCCAGACTGTCCAGCAAGGGGCCAATTGCTCAACTCGTCATGTTTCAATGAAAGAGAAACCCACAACTATTGCAAGCAGGAAATGTTGACATAATGGAGCTACTCAGAAAACCTGAATCTTAGTCATTCTCTGTCTCAGACACAATGCAAGCAAAGCCACTCAAGTTTTACGCACATTAGTACCACCGCTTTTGTTGCTGTTGTTGTTGTTTTGCCTTGAAAGGCCTTATGATAGTGAGGCAAAATGCTCTTTTGTTGTCAGCACACAAACATGAGTTTTCCACAAGCACATGAAAAAGAACATGTTGAGCCTGTAGCATGGTTGTATCCTTGCAAAGTATCCAACATTGCAAGGAAGGGGAACTGCCAAGAGCTGCCCCAAGGAGAGATTCGGACACATGTGGGTATCCCTGCCTCCAGCTGCTCGCATTATTGCACTTTTAATGCCCTTGAGGAGACATTTATCCTGTACTCAGGAACTCTCAGTATTGAAAATTCTGGACAATGAGCAGGCTATCAGACTACAGCACTACTCCACCACACATTGGAAGAGTCACTAGTGAAAGAAAAAAAAAAAAAAAAAAAGCGTTGACCACTAGTGGAAGTAGCAGTAGCTGGATAGACAGAAGATTGAGCCAGTTAAAAACTAAAGGAAGTTACAATTGTAGGCAAGGGCTCTGTGGCATAAAGCAAGCAGGAGAAAGGCAGAGGTAGCTGTGTGATTTGAGCAGAATGAGTAAGGCAAGGAGAGGGATGGAAAAATACATGAGCAGGTGTGGGACCTCATGCCCTTGTATTACAGGTGGGTTATTCCCACTGTGGTGGGAAAGGAGGGGGTGGATGGATGCCACTGCAGGGCATGGACCATCTGTCTGCTTCCCACTGGGGTGATTTGCATGAGAGGAAGTGAGAACATGAGTTGCAAAAGGCAGTGCAGCTGAGCCTGTGCCCCTGCCTTGGCACCCCAGACTGCTGTTAAGTCCTTGCAGGAACCTTTGCTTTCAGACCACTTTCAGATCTCCCACTTGTAGGTTCTCCTATTAGCAGCAATTCACTTCCCATGCTCTCCTCCTTTTCTGAGATTGCAATATGGCTGAATTGCATAGATTTAATCAAAATAAACAATAAAAAATTATTTAAAAACATTAATATGTAAATTTTTGTGTCAAGTCAGTGAAGATGATGATTATCATTAAGGGTCAAGAAATTTTTGGGGGGAGAAACAAAAGATGAGGTGTAGGTGTTTATTTAGCCATTTTCTTCTGATGATCTTTGGTTTTATGCCCTGAAGATGCGTGCAAGTGGTCTCCATATAAATGAACTTCAGCCAAAGACATTGACTAAATCAGTGTGAATTACAATGACAAGCCAGGATTTCTAAAATCTCGATAGGCATATTTAGCTACCTCTTATTATCTCGTACCTCCTATTCAGAGCAAGTGATCACAGATAAATCACAGACCTACACATTTTGTACATGATGTAAAAATTGTCAAAATAATTGAACTGAAGCATGAGGAGCATATAGACAAAATTTTAATTGTCAGTCTTAATGTTTCTGCCTGCTGCTAAGTTTGAATCCTTGCATCCTCTGCTCTTCTAATCAATACAGGAATAAAAAATGTGCCTTTTGTTTAGGAAGTCACTACTATATCAACTTCAACTGAAGTAACAGAAATTAAACAAAAGCTTATGTTTTCCTGCAAAAGTGAGTGACCAGCAGTAAATTCTGGGTAATGAAAGGGGTTTGTTTCATGACAGAGAGATCTCAGGCAGAACTAACCACGAGTATGTGTCTTTCTTTATTTATTGTGAAGTTGAGAGGCAAAAGCTAGTCTGCCTTTAACATTTGAAAGCTAAAAGTCACACTCAAAATATTTTCAAGTCATTAGTAAAATTAAGGTCCTTACACCTACTATAATTTCCCATATAAATACTCTACTTCGAATATGTACCTCAAATATATAGTTCTTGCCATTACTAATGTAACCCAAATAATTTGGTACTTTTTAAAATAACCCATTAGGAGTCTTTCTAATTGATTGGCAAGAGGGTTTCTGCTGGAATTGTATTATCATCTAATGGCCTTAAAAAGCTTAAAACTACTGAATTATTGAATCTAATTGAAATTATTGAATAATTTAAATTCCACTCAGAGGCAGAAAACCCACAACAAATTTGTTCTTTCTCAAAGTAATTTTTGTTGTTAATTTGTGATTTGAATGTCTAAAGAATTTTCTGAAACCTGATTTTATTTATTTTGCTGACATATTATGCTTATAAGGTACTGCATATTTTTATAATGGGAAAGGCTCATGTCATTCACTTACTGAGCTCCAATTAATAGTATACCTATTGTTTCTTCTATTGCAATAATTTTCATTGTTTTCACCCTAATAGTTTAGCTACTATAATTCAAAATAGTAGTGTTGAAATACAAATAAGAAAAAGGAGCTTTGTTAAAAAAAAATCATGTTGGGTTTATTTGCATTTTCCATCATTTAACACAAACATTTATTTCCTGATTAAGATGCTGAGGACAGGCATACAGCACCCACCATGTGGGGCTCAGAGCAGCTGGGTCTAGTGAAAAGTGTCCCAGCCCACAGCAGGGACAGTGGAACTGGGAAACTTGATGGCCCCTTCCAGCCTAAGCCATTCTGTGATTAGAAATACAGCAATACCAAAAACTTGGCATCAGGGTGTTCCACAACACTTTTGTCCGACAAAAAACAACAAAGCGAAAAAACCAGAACCCTGACCAAAAACCTTACACAGTTTAACAGTCTAAAAAAGTTAATTAAGGAAAGGTTACTTGCCTGCATATCCCCAGAGTTTTTGGTTTCCTTATTAATTACTTTGGTAATTTCCCCTGATATGAATACCTGTTCTTTGGATGCCTGTTCAGATACTGCCCTTATTTCCTTACAGGACAGAGACTACTATCCCTATGTCCTTATTAAAGAGACTAAACAGCAGCTAGGTGTTATATAATAAAAATGTCTTTTAGGAATTTAAAAACAGAGTGAGAAACTTCTTTTCTTCATTTTTCTAAGAATGCGAGCTGTTCTACAGAGTGTAAAAATGCGGAACAAAACATGCAGAATATTTTTCTTCAGTATCATAGACACTTTCTTGCCTTGCTCATTTAGGTAGATAGGTTCATTTTCATGCTAATGTCATTTCCTTTTGAAAAGGAATAGTGATTTCTTCTGTTTAAACATGGGGAATGACCTGAAGGTCTCTGCATTGGTCAGTAGGAGAGCTGCTGTGCTCAGTGCTGTGAGGACTGTCTTTGCTGGGCTTTGCACAGGCACCTAACCACAGGCACCCAAGATGGTTACTTGACTCTTCCAAAAAAAAAAGAGTTAACAAAAGCCTAAGGAAGTACAGAGCAGCTCTTCCAGCTTTGCTCTTACCTTCCAAGCCTTTAACTTCTTTCCCAAACCAAAAGTTCCGTAGTCTTTGAGAAAAACATCTGTTATGACAGAGACTGAGTGCACTGGGCCAACATTTAAATTTAAGGTGGCTTTGATTAGATTCCAAAATGCCTGGCAGAATAGTTACACCACTGACTGATTTAAAGAGGAAAAGAGCATACTATGGCTCTGATATTTTAGGAGAACCTTAGACACCAGCCTATTTGTCAGAGCAAAGTGTGAAATAGTGAAGACCCAAATGATCATCCCACCACTGCAGAAGTCCATCTGTTCATGCAGGCAGTACTTACCTCCACTGGACATAGAAACTGGAGATTATTGAGATGGGTGTTTGGCCCATGAGGATGTACTCAGGCCTCAGGATAGGCCAGCCATTCATTTCCCCCTTTCTCAAGCAGATGAGGTGAGTAGATCTCTTTTCTTGGCTGCTGGTATTCATTTTTACTTTGCTCTTTCAGCAGGGCACTTCAGCTTGACAACACTTTACTTTGTCCTTCAGCTCATAATTTTTCAGACTTTAAGTCTGGTTAAGCTTGTGAATGTCTTCGGGTCATCATTTAAGAATGAAGCTTAATTAAGCTTAATTAAGCTTAATCTGAAGGCTTAATTTGAAGACTACCAGACAAACAACAGTACAATGATGTTCCCATGTATGTTTTTGCAATACTTGAGCTGTGCACCAGAAACGTTTTCTATTCACTCTGCCTTTTTTGTTACCTTGGTTACTTGTTAACCTACCACAAATCATCATCACGACAGATCTCAGTCATTTTCTTGTAAAGCAAAACATTTGTGATTTACTAATCTTTTAGTAAATTTGATTTCCTGAAGTATCTCTTCTCACTATAACACTCTGGTTTAGGTTCCTTTTCTATTTCAACTACTTTTTCAAACATGGACATCAGAATCAAAAGGTCTGTTTCATTTTGCTCCCACCAATGCTGCATGAAGATAATACCTCTTTCTTAAGCTACTAGAACCAAGGATTATCCTCTTTGCTCTAAAAGAGTGGGCTGCAGATCAGGTTAAACTGATCAGGTTTTCTACTGTCATCTGCATTCATGTCCAGTTCCTGTTCAGTGTCACTGAGGAAAAGCTACATTTTTTCTATTTTTTTTTTTTTTTTTTTTTTTTTTTTTTTTTTTTTTTTTTTTTTTTTTTTTTTCTTTTTTGTNTTTTTTTTGTCTTTTTCCTCAGATATGGTTATGTGTGAATGCAATTGGAGGTTTTCCCAAAGTCCACTCTCCTCTTGCAACTGAAGTACAGAAAAGAAAAAATGGAGTCAGGAGAGGGAGAAAAAAAATAACCCAATAACTAAGAGTACCACAGGCAGAAGAAAGGGAGGGGAAACTGTAGCAGTGTGTTAATAAGATCTGTCTTTGACAGTCACAGAACATGTCTTAAATTCCTCACTCCTCAAATATCAACAAAAATATCATGTTACTAAGTTCCTTCTGTGAGCTGTTTTACATTTCAGCCTTTCAGTATATGAAATACAGTAAAATTCATTGTACTCTAAATTGTATTTCTTCCTTTCTGGCTTTTTTTTCCCATAGGAACCACCTCTGTATACAACCATGCCATCTGCCTGTCTGCCTCCCAGCTCCAACTTCAGTGCAACATCCAACTTGAGCCAAGTTTGAGAGAGGTGCAACATTCTCAAAGATGCTAAGTTATTACAAGTTCATTGGAAAATTAGCAGCCTAAAAGAGGAAAGAAGCCCAATTTAGTATCTCAGAGTGAGTCAAAGACAGATCCAAGGCAATGTCTCTATTTGAAGAGGCAGCAGCCATCTGGCCAGTGTGTAGGCACATTTTGGCTGGTTTGTCAAGACACAGAATCACAGAATCACAAAATTACAGAAATACTAAGACTGGAAAAAATCTCCAAGCATGCCTTTGACTGGTCACATTTTGGAAACTAGGCTGGTACTAAGTGCCACGTCCAGTCATTTGTTGAACACATCCAAGGACAGTGATTCCACCACTTTCCTGGACAGCCCATTCCAATGTTTAACCATCTTTTCCGTGAAGAAATTTTTCCTGATGTTCAACCTGAAACTCCCCTGGCACAGACTGAGGTTATGTCTTCTCATCCTGTCACTGGTTGCCAGGGAGAAGAGGCCAACCTCACGTGGCCACAGCCTCCTTTCAGGCAGTTATAGGGAGTGATAAGGTCTCTCCTGAGACTCCTTTTCTCCAGGATAAATATCCCCAGCTTTCCCAGCTGCTCCTCACAGGAGCTCCAGCTGCTCCAGACCCTTCTCCAGCTCCACTGCCCTTCTCTGGACTCACTCCAGCACCTCAGTGTCTCTCTTGCACTGAGGGGCCCAGAACTGGACACAGCACTCCAGGTGTGGCCTCCCCAGTGCCCAGCACAGGGGGACAATCCCTGCCCTGCTCCTGCTGGCCACACCATTGCTGATCCAGGCCAGGATGCCATTGGCCTTCTTGGCCACCTGGGCACAGCCTGGCTCATCTTCAGCTGCTGTCAGCAGCACCCCCAGCTCCTTTCCAGCCCCTCTGTCCCAGCCTGTGGCCCTGCCTGGGGCTGTTGTGACCCAAGGGCAGGACCCAGCACTGGGCCTTGTTGAACCTCACACCATTGGCCTCAGCCCATGATCCAGCCTGTCCAGACCCCTCTGCAGAGCCTACACATGTAGCTCTGGATCAGCAACAGGAAACGCTGGAGGTTTTCTGTGTAAGACTGGGGGGAAGGAGCTGAAGGTGAATCTGAGGAAGGGCAGAACCAGGGCCTATAAAACACACAACTACAGGAAGATATTAATCTTGCTGCTCCTCATCTTTCATCAATTAATATTAAAGAAATTACCACCTTGTTAATGAGAACAAGGAAAGGAGAATCACTGATACATTTTGGACTTAGTACCAGATCTTCAGTGGCTTTAGTTAGTTCACTATAATAAGGAGTATCAGCACAGACAAGACACTGGGAAATTCCATTAAAATCAGAAAACTCAATGAAGAGATGACAGCATTAAACAAACACACCTGTTACGCCATCTTTTCCCAATTCATAGTCATCACTTCACACCATCCTTACTATAAGATCACTCTGCAGAATGAAATACTTGAGCTGATTAAATTTTCTATCAGCTTCCAATAAAAATAGTTTTTATTTGCACTTGATGAGGGGCCTTTCATTGTGCCAATATTGCCTGTAACCTATTTGTAGCTTAGACATGTTTACCTCTTTGTATTGCTTTCAGGTAAGTACAGAACCAGGTTTTGAAATGTACAGACCTGAGAAACCTGATAGGATGTCAAAAGGGATTCCACACGCTCATGTTACTATTTCCATACTCAAAAAGCAGCATTTAATAAAAAGTTCATTCTGCAGCAAATTTGGGCAGTGTTCTGTAAAGGCTCCTGCATTCTTAAAAGCAAGTCAAAATATCACTCTTGCAAAGTGGTTCAAAACAGCAGGGGTCTGTGAGTGTGATTTTGTGTTGTACTCATCTGAGAAAGAGACTACCATGGTGAAATCACATCTGCTGCCAGCTGGGCCCATTTATTGGATGTTAGAGAAAACAGTAGAAGATGGAGCAGCAATTGGAAAACAATCTGTCAAGACAAAGAAGACATAGTTGAATATAACCCATGAAAACTTGAAAACCAAGTAAGCATTGTTTCAAAAGCAATGGGAAAATGTGTCTGTCGGGTAACTGCTGTGTGGTAGCAAAATGTCAGGAAATTTGCTTTGCCTGGGACTGCAGGAATGTGTGATGATATGATTTCTGTGGGACCATTTATGTGAGAACTGAAAATAACAACAAAAAAGAAGTAGTAAAACAATTGGAAAAGAAAAACCCTTGGTATTAACATCTACAGGTGGTTGTCGGGAGAAGAAAATGTATGCAAAATGCCTGTGTTGCAGAATACCTGAATACTTAGCCAAAGCATGCTGGGAGTCAGTGGCTTTACATCAAAAGAAATTACAAATGAAAATAGCAAGGTAGTGTCTTAGACACAGAGCATTAGACACCTGAAAAAAAAGTTTTCATAGTAGCTACTGATAGGGGCCTGGAGCTGCCTGTGCCAAACAAAAGGAACAAGGTCTGTGTCATGAAAGAGAGGTTGGTTCCCAGCTGTGGGCTACAGGGCAGCACCAGTCTTCACTCCCCATGGACTGCCAGCACTCACCACTCAGTGGCTTAGGTAACAGCTAAGCCAGCTCAGCAGCTCTCCCCAGAAGGCCCTGGAAGATCCTCCAAAGGAAAACATATTTTCCTGTGCTTTTTGCACATGGTAATGGGAAAAGAACACTCACCTGCCTACTGAAGTCTTGACCCTGGTTCTCTTGAGAGCACCCTATATGATTTAGTGTCCTCATGCTCCTGCAGTATTTTTGCAAAGAGCATGTGTGGCTCACAGGTTTGGACTCTCTTCTGGGAGTGGAAGGGGACATCTTCTCAGTTAGAGAGAGAAGGTTTAATCTGGATTTCCCCAGTATTACATGAATGCCCCAACCACCATCCTTACCTAACCTCACCAAGACTTTCCCAGAGTGTATGGGATTTGCAAACCTAGTGGCAAGATGCAGGCTAGAGCTCAATCACTTGAGACTCTGAAATGCCAGTCCGAGCTCTCCATCACTCAGCAGAGTGTAAATCCAAGGCAAATCCAAAGAAAGGCCATTCTGACTTTAGCATCTTCCAGAGAACCAGGCACTGTCAGGGCTCCTACTGGAGTGTTGAAGGTTTGGTGAATGCTGGTGTATGTCATCAATGTGCAGGTATGGTGATTCCAGGTTCTTATAGTTCTTTAACCTCAGAGTGAAAGAGCTCACTTGATGTTCTTCCAATTTTATCAGTGGCTTTGGCCAATCCATGAGATTTCACAGGATGAGCAACACCCTAGTGCCAAGAGTGCTTCCTCACTTGCTCCCATTACACCCCCATGTGAGACCCCCTCTGAGTCAGGTTTGAAGCAGCAAATTGACACAGAGTCATTTCCAACCAGAGAGGCTACAGATTTGCTGTGTAACTATCCACGTTTCCAGGATCCATTTTCTTTTCAAAGAATGTAGGAGTCCTGTTTGTCTGCCCTAAAAGCAAGAGAGGTCATGCCATTTCCTGTGTATGTGGACTCTTCAAAGGCAGTTTGCAGAGACTTTGAGTCAGGCATCTCCCTCTTTCAGTATCACATGCTTGTGCAGAAGCTATTAGTCACTTGTGTCATCTATTCTAGCATGGGACAAAAAGTTGAGGTCAGTGAAATACTTTGTAAATATAAATATCTCCTAATAGGAAAATAGCTTCCATTCCTCAATGGAAATTGTAAACAGGAAAAAAACCCACCTTTCTGAGACACTCGCTGGATCCACCTTTGGTATTTCTTAAGCACATGCTGTCAGTATAACAAGTTGGATGATTTACCCACACAGCATCCAAACACATTTCCAATTACAGCTGCTCTGCACTTGCTAAAGAAAGGCACTCAGTCTCAGTGGACTCTGCATTGGCTGTACAAAAAACTGGCTTCATCATTTTTGCTTTATTTTGCTTATTATATCAATGGCTAAGAAATAAACAGGTCCGTGTCTTGCATACCAGAAAAGAGCATGAAGACAAAATAAATTTTGTTATTTATTTCAAATTATTCTACAGTTACCCATGTGTAGCAGGGTTGGTGTGTTTTTTCCCAAAGCAGTAAAAGTTGGACAAGTTGCCAACAGCAGCCATGCTATTCCTTGAAATACACGTATCAGCTCCAAGAGTTCTGGAGTTACCAAGACTTTCAAACATTTGAAGTACTAGAAACTTTCTGTTCCAAAATCTATGCAAGGGAACATCTTCTCATTGAACTTTCCCATAAACAAACACATATTGGCGATTTGTGGCCAATGAGCAATTAAACCACATAACTGCTCCTTAACAGAGATAAGTGAATTCCTTGGCAGTCAGACTTGTCAAAGAAAATGACAGCACCCACAAAGGAGAATGACTTAAACTATCACTGAGTAATGGGCAAAATTGCATTCAGTATGTACATCCATCCTATACAGAGTGTAGCTCTAGAGCCTGAGAGGAGATTAAAGCTATTCCAGCATCCAACAGAGGGTCTGATTTATATATGTGCTTCTGTGTTTGTGTTAAAAAAGGGGTTTTGGTTGGGGTGGGGTTTTTTTGGTTGGTTTTTTTTTGTTGTTTTGGGTTTTTTTGTTTGTTTTTTTTTTGTTGTTGTTGTTGTTGTGGGTTTTTTTTTGTTTTGTTTTGTTTTTTGTGTTTTGTTTTGGTTTTTTTTTTTTTGTTTTGGGTTTTTTTTTTTTTTTTTTTTTGTTGTTGTTGTTGTTGTGGGTTTTTTTTTGTTTTGTTTTGTTTTTTGTGTTTTGTTTTGTTTTTTTTTTTTTTTTTCAAGGAAGTTAAAACTCTAAAGCAGAAAATGTACCTACACATTTCTTAGCCAAAGTACAGCCAAGTACAGCCCTCTGCTCACAGCTGGCAGCCTGAGGCCTCTCCAGCAGGGTGGCAGTAGGGCATCTGTGAAACTAGATCAGGGCTCCACTGCCTGACAGCCCCTGAGAGCAACTCCTTCTTCTGCAGCTGCACTAAAGATGCAGGAGAGAACTCCCCCTCTGACAGCAAGAGGAGTGCAGAGGAGCCAGGCAGTGAACGCTCTCACCCTCTGTCTGTGCAGCAGCCTCGTGGAACATGAAACAGGCTGCTAAATGTCCAGGGTCTGCCAAGTACAGCACACGCTGAGCTTGGTGTTGAGGGAACAAGCTGCTGCTTCCAAGCTGTGGAGTCACAAAGAGGCACCACAAACTCATTTTACAACCTTTCAGGCATTCTGGGGAACCAATGGAATGGAAATGGGTTTAAAGTGCCTTTAAATTTAAATTGTGGGCTCAGATTAGAGTAGGCCATTACAGAGATCAGTGCTGACCAACCACTACCTCCCCCCTTGCTCTTGAATGACATGCACAGAAGTACTGGTCTCCTGAGGGCAGATCCCATGCTCAGAACCAAGGAGATGTCTGAATCCCAGAAATCAGCACCATAGGGAAGACTAAATGAACCTAAGTGCTGCAACCAGGAACAAGGTGATTCTGGGAAGGAAAATGGGCACTCACTGATGATTATATTGCAGCATTCCTACAAGTGAGTAGGGCTTTAAATGGCTAATTCAGATTGAGTGAGACAGTCAAGGTCTCACTCAGACAATCAATGAAGTTGTTTGTTCTAGTAGATTCATCCCACTCCTGCTTACTTCTACACCTGATCTAATCTTATTCTAGTGTTGATTTTCAACAGTATATTGTGCAGCCATGTGTAAATGAGATCAGCTCTCCAGATACATTCATTTCTTTCAAGGATTAAGCTCAGGTCCATTTTTGTCTTTGTAGTTAGCTCAGTGCACAAAATCAAGACTGTTGCCCTACTTATAAATACCTTTCAGTATCTGCAGATTAGTAGACTTATCATTAATCATTAATTGCTTCCAATTAATACAATCAGTCAAAATCCAAAGCAAGTTTATCCTGTTCCTTTCTGCACTTTGACCAAGACAATAGGAACACTACAACTCTGTTCTTAAAGTAACATTCATGCCAGCAGACCTAACATCTGAATTACACCCTAGGTAACTTAACTCAGGCAGTCTGAGTGGTGGTTACATAAAGAAGGATTTTAGTGATCTGATCTGATGAACTCCACAACTGAATTTCTTGAAAGAACCTTCTTAAGTCAAAATTCAACATGTTCATGCCCTAGATGATTTATTTTTAATAGAAATAATAGCTCTTGCCAGCTGCAGAGGGAAACAAAAGAAAAGGCAAACTGAGCCTCTAGGTCTTGACACTCCTCTCTACGCAAGACTTTCCCTTCTAGTAGGAGCAAAACTCACCTTGACACTTTCTCTTCCCAGGCAGTGTGGCAGATCACAGCTTGCTTGCCTAAGGCACAGCCAGCACATCAGTTTTGCCTTTCAAACAAACCCATGGGTTTGCTTCCAAATGACATTGCCATTTGTAGAAACTCCATCTAATCCCAGAAAGCTTGCCTCTGTAATCCTCCTATCTCCCCCTGCCTCTCTAACCAACCCCTTCCTCAGCACTCACTGCCAGAGAAGCAGCTTCCCCGGGGCTTTGTCCGTCTCAAAACAACTTCCTACGTGCCTCCCCCTTAGACATTCAATTTCACTTGAAGGCACTTTAATGTCTATACTTGTATATAAAATGCAAGCTCTTGATTACTCATTTTTCATTCTCTAGAGATTTTCCTCACCAATGTGTTTTCATGCACTACATCTTGTACCTATGCAAGGTAACTGGAGCAAATCACTGTGATCAGTCACGTTTCACATTCTGATCTACTGCCTGTGTTCTTGCAAGGAGTTCTGACACTCCCATTCCAATGCTCAGTCTGCTCCTCCTTTGTTTTTTGCCAACAAATTTATGTAATGCCCCTCTCACTGTGAAGCCAGGCAAATGTTTTGCAGCTAAAACCTCAAAGTCTGCAAATAACTTCATGTCTAGCAGTGTCTACCAGCATGGATAAAGCATTCCCACAGAAATAACCAAGCAGCAAGACTGGAAATGAGGAAATGATCACGTAAAGCAAGCATTTCACCATGCACAATCTCCCTACAAACAGATGTGAAAATATAGATTTCACCAGTTGCAATGAAAGAACATTTTGTTCTGGGACTGCATTTGGGATATGCAAGCCCTGGCAGGAATAATTTAGCTTGAAATGAGTGACAATAAATAATTACAGTTTCCATTGAATATGCCAGGACAATTATTTTCAGCCTGTTTAAAAATATTCACAGAATGTACTTCAACATAGCATCACAAGGACTGACTTAAGTGGTGCAAAGCAGACTGGAGGCCACGTAAGTAGACTCTGCTGAATTTGGAGTTGTAGAAGGTAGGAAAGCTACTGCAGCAGAAGTTGTAGCTGGCCCTCACCCATATTTTAATAAAAGGAAAATGTAAAGGGTTTATCACCATTTCTGTCCTATTTTCTCTTCTTTCCAAACCAGTATTTTCTGAGGTGCAGGAGGGGGACACAGCTCAGTACTGCTGACAGATTTCTGTGCACAGGGCACTGATTCATGGTGTATGGGAAGCTGCTCCCCAGCACCACCAGCATTTCTGATGTCTCAAGAGGAAGTTCCTTACATCAGTTTACAGGAACAACTACAAACCAGCTAAGTTCTGAGTGAGAAAAAAAATCGGGTTGAACAGTGCATTTGGTGTGAGGCTGAACTGAGGGGGTACTTTTGATCAAGATGAAAATCAGAGAGAAGACAGTACTAATGTATTAATATATTTAAGAACTTGATATTTTAAAATCAGCTGCAGTTAAATAACAGAAAATCTTTCTGAAATAAACCCAGTGCAGTCCTGTTTGAGCAAGTTCAAATCAATGCATTTATTTTGATGTTATATTCCTGCAAGTGCTAGACCTAGCGAGGTTAGGTGCACCTGATGAGATGTCTCTCCTTGTACAGCCACATACACTGAGTTGCACTGGGCACAGCACAGCACATGTGCAATTTAAAAAATACAACATTAGAAAGCTCACAAGAACACTGTTGCTGGCAATGGGATTCTCTTGTGTCTCTGCACTTCACAGATCTTTAAAAAAAGCACAAAAATATTAAGCATATGGATTATAAAAAAAAAAGTTTATTGATTTAATATATGTTTTCAAGGCACTTCGATGTTGCAGTTTAGAACTCCATTTGGTAAAAAGAGGAATCCTTCAGAAACCCCATCTTCACTAAATAAAATGCACAACTTCAGGGCCAAGGGAAACAACCAAAATATTCAAGCCAGATTCTGACCATAAAATATGTGAGTTCCTAGAATCTCAAAAGAACCCATAAGCACAAAATAGGCTGGGGTTTTTTTGCGTTTTCTAGATTGACTGTAATTTAGCACACCCAGTATGAGATTCATCCTAGCTAGATTTATCATCTCAAACCTGGACTAGCTAAGCCAGAGCAGACTTATCTCATCTATATTAAATATCTATCTATGAATAAGATAAATGGTCCTCTGCCAGACTATTCTGCACTGTCCACAGGGATAGTTTAACACAATCAGAGTTTTTAATTTTGGGTTTTTTTTATTAGGGGTTCAGGGTGGGATTTTAAAGCTAAATTCATATGTTGTTTTCAGTTATAATATTGCCTCTGCATTTTGCATTAAACCAAGTTATCATTGGTTAACAATGAACTTACATTCATATAAAGTTTTCATCAAAACATTCCAAAATATGGGAGGCACTTTGGCACAGTTGTCTCACAGCAGCAAAAACTGAGGAAGAAAACTGAATGCTGGCACACTTCCCTAATTACTTAGGTGTTAAGGCTGATTTTAATTACAAAAACAAAACTGAAAAAAAAATTCCCTAATGCTTTAAAACTTGAGCAAAATGCACAAGATACAATCCCAAAATGGCTAATCTATTTGAAATGAACATCTGTCGTCAATCAAAACCACGCAGGAAACAGAGCAAGATTTCAGCCCCTTATACTAAAGCCAAATGAGCCAGCACAAATTCCACCACATTTTCTGATGTTCTTATGTAGTACTTTTTTCTCCTAGCACGCAAATGCTTGAACATGAGAATGCCCATTCAATTGTGGAGTTACAACTGCACTGCAGTTTTTTTGACTCTTATGTCATGGTCTCATTTTTTACATCACCAGCACTACATAAGCCTTATGTTCCATCTCCACTGCACACTGAACACCACAAATTTAGCACACCTGTCTTTACACCTATACACTTAGCAAAATCTCATAAAGAGCACATTTCACTTCTGTATATTTGCTCATCCTGTCACAAGCTGGCAGTGTGGATTTTGTCACCAGACTCCAGGAGTTTTCAGGAGCGCACTATTTTGATATCAAAAACTGTAGGCACACTGCTAGGTAGGATTTGGAGCATGAGATGTCTTTTGCTGTTGACAGGAAGGTCTCAGAGCTAGAAAAATGCCAGGCAGGCTTCTTCGTGTGTCAGGAAAGTGCTAAGATTAAAATTCTTTACTCCTCCTTGGAGTGTGGCCAGGAGAAGGTATAAAAGGATCAGGCTGCTGATACTGTCTAGAAGACAGGCTGCATCTGACAGCTGGGATCTGGAGGAAGCTGATGTCTGCTTGATGTTGGTAGGAGGAGTCCCAGGAAATGGCAAGAGACATACAGCTGTACCTCCACAAAGGGTGGAGGGGTGTCCTTGTGGTGGCTGGCAACACCACCTCTCTGGCTGAGAGTTGCTCCAAACAGTCCCAGAGGTCCACCACACAGATATACAGCAATACACCTGAGACACCTGAACATCCAGAGCCCTGTACACTGATCACACACTTCAACTCACAAATCGAGGAAGATACAGTAATGACAAACGTAAAAACTGTGTGACAAGGTTCTGATACATTTTAGTCTGAATGTATGAAGCATTCATACCTTTAGTTTCTAGTGCTCCAATAACTTGACCAGTTGAAGATGTGGCTTGTGTATTTTCCACTGACATGGACTACTCTTCTTGAAGTGGGCACTAAAAAATGCACCACAATCATGTCTGCCCATGGCAGAGTGGTGAAGAGGAGAACTACCCCTCTGCTGCTGTGTTCAGCTCCCACAACACAGCAGTAAGCACAGTTTACATCGGGCCCTCCTTGTGGGTGAAAACTTCCCATAACTGCAATCTATAAATGACAGAAACACACTTAATCATCAACAATTTAAAATATCATCCAAAACAAAGTAGTGTGAAATGAATAGCACCAAGGATCTTGAGGTCAGTAAATCCATTCAATAAAAGTGAAAATGGCAGTACCTAACTAAAATTAGGCCTAAATAAAAACGGTATTGCAGTGTTTATTGAGTGCTGAGACTGCTAAGAGCAGTGTTTTTATGAAGAGGCTAGATGGAAGCTGTAGCAATTTAAAGGCAAAAAACAGATGAGAAGCTCACTGTTAATAAGAGACCGGTTATGAACACAGTGCCTTGAAGTCAGTTCATTTTTTGTAGTCAACCAGAATTTCATTATTTGTTCTCAGTGGAAATAAAATTGGGCCTTAACTGGAGACTGCACATCACTACTGAGCTTGGATTTCTAAAAACAGTGAAATATTCCCTTTGCACAGAAATTATTGCACATTTTTATCACCAAAGCAAAGCTGGAGTACCTAGTACTTGGTAGTAGTGTACAAGGCATATTTGCTCATTGTTCTGGAAGATGAAGGGTAAGCTATGAAATATCAGAAGAGGATACATATTACCTTGCAGGATTGCTTCTGTCAGTAGCTCCAGGACACATGACAATATGCAGCACAGGACTTGATTCTACTGCCATCTGCTTGAGTACATAGACTCAAGAGAAAGCTGTGTTTGCTTCACTGAAAGCAAAATTTACCCCTTTTTTCAGGAGCAGGAAATTTTATGCACACCCAGACATAATCTAAGCCTAAAGACAAGTAAGCAGACAGGCTGACTGACAGATACTCAGTTTTTGCCATGTGGAACAGACGTAAAGGATGTATTTTACCAGTTTTCAGACTGGTAAAATAAAGTCTAGAGTTCAGTATCAAGTAAGGAAAAAAGAAATCAAAGGAACAAACACAGTATAAAAATATCTCACAGTATATCACCAGAATCCTTATTCATGGCTGTGTTGTTGTCGCTGAATTGAATTCTGGATATCCAGTTCAGTGACCTAAATATTTACAGTTTTGTTTATTTAGTACTGGCCTCTGAACAGCCTTCAGGTCAAAAATACATTATTGAAATTAGCACCATGGAAAAATGATTGAAACAATATTAAGTTCTTCAAAGAGAAGTTGGATTCAGAAGGAATAAAAGACCTTTTTAGCAAAACTACTTAAAAAAAAAAAAAACAAACCCAACAATTCTATTAAAAATATATAACCCATGACAGAACATTCTGTTTTACCTGTTATGGGAAAGAAAAACTGTATACATGGGGTGCACTTAAAATCAATGAGGACAAATTCCCCACTGAATTCAGAATTTTGCTGATATAACAAATGCAAAATCTATTATGGCCACTGCAGTCAGCAGGATTATTATTATTATTATTATTGTTGCTATTATTATTATTTCACAGGTATTTAGATTTCATCTAACACAGAGTGTATCATTTGACCTACATAATAAATGAGTGTAATAAAGAACAAATTATATGCCAACAACATATATTCATTTTTCCATACTACATCAATTAGCATGACCAAAACTGGTGTAACTATACCCAGTACTGATTGTGCTTCAGAGTTGGGTTTGTTTTTCGACAATATTGGATCATTTCAGGATCAAGATTTAAAAATCTGTTTTTCAGATACCCTTCTGTAGTTGAAGAAACCACCGTAGGAAGGAGCTGCTCATGTTTTACTGCCACAAATGTTGAGGCTGTACTTCTCTCAGGTCCCTTCAAGAGAGGAGTCACTGTGACAGTGGGCACAGTCAAGCTCCGTTCCAGACATCGATCTGCACTACTGAGGATTGCATCCATCCGACTTTTGACTAAAGGTTTTGTCTTCTCTTTCTTCTGACACAGTAACAAAATGCACACAGAAGTAACAGCAACAATGAGTAGCACAGACACCAGGGCCAGGGGGATAATGATGTACCAAGGGCTGCTTTCACCTCCCTGCTCTCTGGGATTCCTAGCATTAACCTGGTTTGTAGTCTTCAACTCCACAGATACAGTTGTTCCCACTGCTTGATTCAGCAATGGACCTTCCCCATGCAGGTTTTCCCAGTGATTCTGCCCTGGCCACATAGTTGTTTCAGTCTTCTGTGGTGCTATTGCAGGCTCTTCATTCTGTGAGGAGGCTAGTGCCTCATCCTTTGAGGTAGTGTGAGCTTTGAAAGTGGTTGTGCTGGTTACAAAAGACACTTCTGTTGCTAAACCCTGCATAAGTGGAGGACTGTGTGGCACAATGGAATACTGAAAACAGCCAACAGCAGGCTGCACAGCATCTGCCCTGAGTATAAATGTAAATGAGTCATTCAACAGATCAATGCCTGTCATATTTGTGTCTATGTCTAGCAGGAGAACACCACTATCAATGTCAGCCTGGGTGAACGTCTGAGTATCTTCAAGCACTGCATCATTCACAAATCTTTTCTTTACAATCCTTCCGTGAGAGGGGGGCACTATCACCTCAAATCTAGGATTACTGTTTGTCAAATTGGCTAGCTCAGAAGCATCCAGGTCACTGCTTCCAAATTTATAAGCTGCCTGATTTGAAATCCGCAGGTCAGATACGATTTGTACTAAAGGCTTCGCTGTGATGTTCAGCACTTGTCCTGTTAGATTGCCTTCTGCAGTAAAAAGCATAAACTCCAGTGCTTCACTGGAAGCAGTGAGATTTGTCAGGTGGTAAGAGAGCCTTCCTGAGTACAAATCTGCCTGCTCAAATTTAGTAACCTGCTCATTTCCAATCATGAGGTGCCCATATTTGAGTGGCTGAGTTATTTCATACATGATATTAGTGCTTTTTCCATTTGTGACAGCTGAAAGCTGAACATCAGTAATAGTGACAGATGTCTGGCCCTGTGGCAGTGCAACATCGGTAAGGTTGACTAGGACAAGTGCAATTGGTATGACTTCAAGACTGAACAGTTTGTATAAGGGGCGATGTTTACCATCAGTCACACTGAAATAAAACACCCCAGAAGATGAACTTCCATCCTGTACAAACCAGACTTTACCACTGTCAACATCAGCTTGTGTGAAATCTTTTATAGAGACACTGAGGTTGCTTTTCATTGCTAAGTAACCATTATTTGGGTTGCTAACAATGGTGTATTTCAGCTCAGCTGGGGCATTATCTAAGTCTTCAACTTTCAGATTCTCTGCCCCCAGCATTGACACATCTCCTTGCAGGACTTTCAGGTGCAGCCTTTTAGTCTTCAGTTCTGGAGATTGATCATTCACTGGGAAAACAGTGATATTAAACATCTCTTCTAAAACTTCACTATGGGGCTTTGTAGCAGGCTTGCTCTTTAGGTTTAACCAAACAGCAAAAGTGAAATTGTCATTTAGAGATTCAGAATTATCATGTATGTACGTAATTCCAAATTTGTCCAGTACATACTGGGAGAAGTTAGGCTTTTCTTTGGTAACGTTTCGCTCTCCAACAACAATCATGCCATGCTGAGGTAAAGACAGAACCTGATACCACACTTCATACATGGAGCGCTGTACATCAGGTAGCTTAATCAACAGGTTTGAAGCATCTAAATTTGTTTTGTTGATTAATACTCTACCTCCTTCCTGGACTATGACACCTGGCAGAAAGGAAAAGAGAATCTTAGAAACTGAACATTTTATAGTTGCACTATTTCAGAAACTACATATCAAACACTGATGATGCTCAAAAATTTTTCTCCTTTGTGGTATCCTTGATTTACACATGTCATGGCTAAAAATATATTATCACTACTTTTAAAATACAATCAGATACAAGAGACAAGATTTTTGACTGATGCATATACGAAGATTAAATAAATACCAGTACCTCAAAGCTTCCGACAGTGTTTTTCATCTACCATTATAGAAAACAAAATATCTTCTACAACAGTAGGAAGCACCAAACATATGTAGCTATCTTATTTCTAAGGGTGCAGTGAACACATCTTTCCAAGCTACTACCCTACAGCACCCTGTGTCTCAGAAGTATTCTGGTCACTGCTTACTGAAGAGAAAGAAATTTCTGTTTTTTTCTCCATTCTTCAGTGGACCTCTGACAGATCCAAACCAATTCTGAGCCCAAACAGTGAAGCATTTTACCTGTATTTGCTAGAAGATGACTATTCTGATCGTGCCTGTCAATTTCATATGAAATGACAACATGGAATATCTGGATATCCAGAGCTGATGGTGGAGAGGAGACAGTAAATGTAAAGAAATCTTCTGCACTCCAGTCAGCTGACTCAGCATGTAAGTGTTCATACATGATCACACCTTCATCAACCTGTTCCCAGTAAAGAGAAGACATACATGTAAGAGGAAGGTGATTATAAACACAGGAGTGTTAAAGACAGAAAAAATACCTTGAGAACATTGTTCAAACAGACTTTTGTACCTTAGTCCATGCACAATGTATGAAGAATCATAGAATTGTTTAGGTTGCAAAAGACCTGTAAGATCAAACCCTGCACTGCCAAGTCTACCACTAAGCCATGTCCCAAGTGCCACATCTACATGTCTTTTAAAATATCCAGGTTGGTGATTCAATCACTTTTTTGGACAGTCTGGTTCAGTACTTGGCCATGTTCTGCATGAAGAAAGGTGTCCTACTGTTCCATTTAAAGCTCCCCTGGCACAGATAGAGGCCACGTCCTCTCATCCTAATAACTGTTACTTGGGCAAAGAAGCCAACACCCACCTGGCCACAACCTCCTCTCAGGCAGGTGTAGAGAGTGATAAGGTCTCCCCTGAGCCTCCTTTTCTCCAGGATAAACACCCCCAGCTCCCTCAGCTGCTCCTCACAGGACTGGTGCTCCAGACCCTTCCCAGCTCCACTGCCCTTCTCTGGACTCACTCCAGCACCTCAGTCTCTCTCTTGCACTGAGGGGCCCAGAACTGGACACAGCACTCCAGGTGTGGCCTCCCCAGTGCCCAGCACAGGGGGACAATCCCTGCCCTGCTCCTGCTGGCCACACCATTGCTGATCCAGGCCAGGATGCCATTGGCCTTCTTGGCCACCTGGGCACAGCCTGGCTCATCTTCAGCTGCTGTCAGCAGCACCCCCAGCTCCTTTCCAGCCACTCTGCCCCAGCCTGTGGCACTGCCTGGGGCTGTTGTGACCCAAGGGCAGGACCCAGCACTGGCCCTTGTTGAACCTCACACCATTGGCCTCAGCCCACTGATCCAGCCTGTATGTACAAAGATTATCCTGCATTTCTCTTTCTCTTAAGATGAACTCTGTGTTGCCAGATAAACACCTGAAAGTAAGTGAAATGTTAATGGGCATGAATGCTTAGCTTTACATGAAGAGTAGAGAGATATATATCACTGACAAGCCATCTCAAACTAGCAATGGTAACGGTGATCATGGACTCAGAATGACTCATTGGCACCATATTTTTAATAAATCAGAGTATGTCTAGAGTTTTCTTTGTAAGGACACTAGCAGGGTGGGATTACTTGTCTTGAAAAAGTATATGAAAGGCTGAATGTTGGAGAAGCACTGATGCAGGTATTTCCCGCAAATACCAAAAGATACTTGGTGTAAGAGACTAAGAAACCACAAAGAAGTGTAATGACCACTGATATTTACTCTCGCTTATAAGCAAAAAGTTCATGGAACTACATAGTGTAAAATTCCTACATCACAGCAAGATGGGGATTCCTAAAAGACAGGAAAGAATATATTTTGCCCTATCCCTGCCTGCACTGGCCCTGCAGATCATCATCCTCAAGGAATCTAATCAGTCCACTGTTAGTAATCAAGCTTTCAAAGTATTGTAAGATACTGCAGTAAATCTCTGGAGAAACAAATCCACATACAAGATAAAACCATTTATCTCTTTAGACCCCAAAGCAGTATTTTCAGATTATTTCTCATCAGTTGGAACTATACCTGCATTTTAAGATCAATACTACAATACATTGGAGCTGTAATAGAATGCCTAATGATAGCAAGACTTGAACACTTACTGAATCTTATCCAGCATCTGGCCTGCTTGATAATTCATTCACTGGCCTGGAGAGATGATAGTTACACCTATTAAATCCTTGGCAAGTTCCCAGGCAACCACTGACCTGATCTGCACATGTTAGTTTGTAATTGCCAGCGAGATCCCTGTGTGATACAGTGATGGTTTTAAATTTACTATTTTAACACACTCCTCACTCCTTGAAAACACCTTGAAGGGACTCATTAGTACACATTTCTGTATGTTTGAAAGATGTGAAAAAAGAAAACAAAACTCCCTGCTCTTATCACAGATGAAGCATTTTAGCAGTACAGCATCTGAGGTGTGAATACAGAGAGATGGAATACTGAAATTACTGCAACAGTCCCCACTGAGATCACTACACAAACTGGGCTCTCAAGGTCATTTTTCTCAGCAGCCTCAAAACCACCCCAATTTTTCTCTAAAAAATTTAGACTGATGTGAGATAATCCTTTATGCACATCTCCAGGTTTCTGTTTTCCCTACACCGATTTAATTTCTAATGGCTACTATAGGACAAACAAAAAGATTAATAACAAAAGAATATGTTAATACGGTAACTTTCCAAAATCTCTCTAGGACTTCAAGCTGAGGACAGCAAATTTTTGTAACAAATACAGGTACAATACACATCCTTTAAATTCAGTGGTGTTTAGTATCAATCTTAATTGGTTGTTTTGGGGTTTTCTGACTGCAAATCAATTCTAATGTCTGGGCTAAGAACAGAATGGAATTGGTGAGGATTTCTGTGTTTAACTCTGCAATGACTCTATACAATGAAGAAGCTGTGGCTTGCTGCAAGACCTTTAAGATATCACAGAAAGTACTGCAGAGAAAAACAAAAAGCAAGTATTGTGTTGAAAAACTCCTGTGTTACTCAGGAGCGTTTAATGTGCAAGTAATCTTCTTATATTAGCTGAACAACATCTGTTCAAGAGAAATGTCTTGGAATGGAACAGTAATTTCTGTTTCTTTTTGGGTTTTTTCCCTTTGGCAACAAAGCAATAAACCACAGGGCATATGGAAGAGTTCAGCACCCCAGCAAAAGGAATAACTACTTTTCCAATGTGAAATTTCAAGTTACTCAACACAGAATTAAGTCAATGAAAACCCACAGACCTACACTAATGCAATTTTTTTTTCAATTCTAATCAGTTTTACAAGCTTATCTAGAAACTAAAGGCTTTAGTCTCTGTTACATGGAAAATATACAATTTTTGTAACATAAATGCTATTTTCTTCACTCATGTTTAATTCCCTGTGATTACAACACAGTGGATTGAAAATTTATTTAGGATCCTTTTTCTCTCCCTTACATCTCATTCTCTACCAGAATAAACAGTATGTTTGTTTGGATACTTGAATTCCAC
Organism: Rhadina sibilatrix; assembly: GCA_013400275.1. NCBI lineage: Eukaryota > Metazoa > Chordata > Aves > Passeriformes > Phylloscopidae > Rhadina > Rhadina sibilatrix. Next base: position 275,486 of record VWYO01009066.1, read on the forward strand.
CTGCAAGAAGTAATTTAGCTCTACTTGTTTGAAATTAAAATGGCCAATAGAAATATCTCCAACAGACAAGAAAAGCATACGTATTATTTCAGCCCGAAACCTTACACAATTTACAAAGTTAAAAGGAAAGTCAGCTACATATTAGTAAAAACTAAAGCTACAGAGAATAAGTGACATGTTCTGACATGGTATTGTCTGATAAACACAAATAATGATCATATTCATAGGCAAAAAGAATGACACTGCAAAAACCTTAGCTGAAATATTTTCTGTCTAACAGGCTTAACTGTTTCATCTAATAATCACACATTTTGGGATCAGAAGGCTACAGTGTCATTATACAATTCATCTCTTTCATAAAACAAGACAAAACTCAGCAACTTTTGAAACAAGACCAGTAACATAATGGGATTACAACATGTTTTTTTATGAGAACCATTGTGTTCATCTTGATTTATAAAGTCCAGGTGGAGACCCATTCTACAACCATCCTTGGTCAGGTTGTTTCAAAGTCTGATGACAACAAATAAAAATGTCAATCCTTTTTCCAGGTTTTACTGCCCAAGTTTCAAATTCTGGCCAACAGATTTCCTTATTCCTTCACATAGTGAATCAAACAGCTACATTTCAAATCTGTAAACATGTGTTTTCCCATGAGCAAAGTCAGAAGATTGACCCTCTTTTATCTCCCTCACTTCAATTTTCTGAGAACCATTTAATGGATGCTGAAGATACTTATATTGAGATTCTGCACTCAGACAAGTAATTCCTTTTGCAAAGTAATTTTTCCATCAAGTTACATAAGCTGCCACGTTTTAGTCGTTCAGTAAGACAACCTGTCTCACAGTTAAGATACTTCAAACACTTAGTACCACAGCCAATCCAGTCAACAAAAGTCATCTTCGGGACACCCATGAGGACTGTGTACAGCTGAAATTAATCAGATACTTGGACTTTTCTGCTCCTCCTGTCAAAAACTAAAAGCTTCCAACCTCTGACTGCTGGTTAATGGCACCAGAACAGCTCTTCTTGACAAACAGTGTTTCAAGCAAAACACTGGGAATTGCCAAGACCCTGCTAGTATCTAAGCAGAGGGGAACAAAGGCTCCTCCTGTGTTCACTACTAGGTGCCAGATATTTAATGACATAGCAAATCTGTGATTTGCACTGATGGGTTACATATGCCTAGTTACTTAACAGATACAAATGGATCACAGGAAGAACGAGCAACTGAGATGCCCTCTGACATAACAATCTACCCCTCAACTAGTTGTTATAAAGTAAATGCTTACCATAGACTGCGTAAAACTGAAGATTTCCTGAGTAGTATCATCAGAATCTACTCTGATCAGCCTTCCAAGTTTTGGGGAAGTTACGACCACAAAAGTTATAGTTCTGTTTCCTGCATTGGTCACATCATTGGTTACAGCTTTCAGATCATGTTGTGAAATAGGCTTCCTGGAACCTAAAAAATGTCAAGTATAGGAAGAAGATTTACAACAGCATTTTTTTCCAAAAGTCAAAGTTTTGTATGCACAACTCAAGCTCCCACAAAGGAGCATTTTAATAACATTTTATAGGATCAGCAAGGTTAGTCTTTTTCTAATTACCTTCTGATTACAACCCTCCCACAGCTTTTTCAAATAAAAAGCCCATGAGTAAGATGCATCCTTGTTCAAAAATTGCAAAAAATGCAGCTCTCTTCAGCACATGTAACCGCTAAATACTGGCTTCTGCAAAAGCTACCCGAAGTGTAGAACAGAGCATGTATAAAAAATTCTGTTTCTACATCACTTGTCTAGAACCAAATTCAAACTCCAATGTTTTTGGTATTCCCAGTTGCCACAGAAGATGTAGGTGATTCAACAACTGAGAGTAGGCCTCAACACAGTAAAGTTTCTAGTGAACATATAAACCGAAATCAATCATTAACAAAAGTATGCTTTATCAATGTGAAATAGGATTTTCATTAAATAAAATATAAGTACTGAATTAAAAAAAAAAAAAAACTAGGAAGAACACCATATAACAGATATAACAGAATGAACTGAAATAATATATTATTTATTAAGATAGATGGAGACTGAGTGGTAACAAAATCCTTTTAATATATAGTACCACACTAACCTTACTAAGGTTACTACCTTCTGGCTTAAAGATTATAAAGAGCTTGCTGGCATTAGTCAAACCAAGACAATTTTTGACTCAGCTGGGGCAGTAATCTCCTAAAAGCTAGTAATTTCCTAAAAAAAAAAAAATCTGGCTTCTTTTTGATGCAGTTTCAAGGTACACGATCAGCAAAGTAAAATTTATGTTCAATGATAATTCTAGAGGAGCAAGACTCCTGTCATCTAACTCTCTCTGGATCCCCACTTCTGCCTCAGTTTTCAGATTCTCTCTTCTCTTTAAGCAACAAGGTTATATAGGTTTCAATAAATAATTTCAAAGGCTATAGGGTAGTAAATACACTTGAAGTCTGATTAATCAATCTATTTTAAATAAAGCATTATATTCATACAAGAATAACACAAAACACATATTATATACACACACACATATATATACACACTATAATATTCAGAAGAAAAAAATATGGTAAGGACTGTGAAGAATGGGGATGTTTCGAAAGCCACTATTAATACCAGGAGTCTGCTTGTTCACATTTGCTTGTGCTCTGGTTCAAGTAACAACTACTTTAAAACAGAGTTATTATCTTCTCTCTCTGCCTGTTTTCCCATTTTTACCTTCCCATGTCTCTTTGTGTCCATACTGTTTTGAAAAGCAAAGGAGTCTCTCAGGCTGAGAAAAATTTTCTCAGACAATATCTAATTCAAAGAGTCTCCCTCCTCCTCCTCTCCCTTCTTTTCCCTTTTTTCTGTAACAGGGAGGGGGGGAACCATGACCTTGTGCATACAGCAGATGTGGTCAAGAAAGTACAACTTAGCACAACAGTTAATCAGCAAATGCAAATCTGCAAATGCAGTTATTTATCAATGCCCTGCTAGTTATGCAAATTATGCCTTATTGCCTTAACAGAGTAGGACAGAATGAGTCTAAAACACAGTCACACTGTAGTGATGGAAGTTACTGCTCCAATTTCTCATGACCATACCTGGGTATCACACCACCGCCATCACAGAGCTGGGCCATGGGGAGCAAGGGCATCTGTCACAAAAACCCCTCTATTCCTAACAGACTTGACCTCAGTCACTGAACACCACAGGCTGAAATACTCTAGAGACACACAACAAAGTCTATTATGCTCCTCTGTAAAATGGAATCCTCCCCCAAACACAACTTTCTCCTTCACCCACTTCTGACCTGAGAGTTGAGAACCTTCCCTACCAACCACAGCAGTTCTCTGGTCTGACACCTCAACAGAGAGAGGAAGGTTATTTGCCAGCCAGCAGACTGGGGGAAGGAAAATGAAGTGAGAACACTGCCTGTGTGTTCCCAATCACGGAAGGAGAGGTCACAAAAACCCCACCCAAACACAGGAGACGGGAACAGAGAGAGGAGGAAGACACACAACAAGACCAGGTGACACTGAGTAGGACCAAGCTAATGGATCCAAGCAGAGTGCAACAGCATAATGTTGGTGCCTAATAACTTGGTTACACATTTTTACAGCCTACATTTAGTATCAGGAAAATGCTTTGTTTGCCATGAGCATTCTCCCCATCACTGCTAAACAGTTATGAACCATCTATAGACTGATTAGACAGCTCTGCTTCCAATTAACTACAAGTCAGGCTTACTCTCCTCAGAGAAACTCAGCTCATCTCTTGTTTGAGCCCTTCCTGAAGAAGTAAATCCTCCCATTGCACATACCCAGCATACAGCAGAAAAAAATAATATATCTAGCAGACAATTTTCTGAGTATGCTGAATAAAACAAGCTTCTGTTAAAACAGAAAAAAAAAAAGATCTGTAAATTATATAAACAGATCTGGTATACCCAACTCAAGAAGACAGCAGTTCATGCTCTTATAAAACTGCAGAACAATATGCTTTAGAGAACAGTTTACACTCAGTCATGAAAATATGGTAAATTCTCCACAATAAACTCAATTTTTACTACCCCAGAGAGAAGATTTCTCCAGCTGGCTCAGAATTAATCTTTTTTAGTTGTGCTAGAAAATTTAATGGGACATTGGCTGTTGTTTTTATATATATTAACCATTTGGCACTCTTGTTGTTGTAATAGTCATTTCATAATGGCAAAGTACAGCTGAAAGCCATACAGCTCCAGATTGTGTCTAAAAAATACCATAAAGAGAACATGTAAAAAAGCTAATAACACTTTATAACATCTTAAAGGAATTTTGCTAACCCAAAGTAAGTAAGAATTCAGGAAAAAAAATGCAGTCTTGGATGAATAGTTTGCAGTGCTGAAAGAAATACTGTATTTTGTAAACTGAAGAACTGATTGACAGCCTAGAGACTTTGCCTTCGATGGAAGCATTAGGCAAACCTGTCTTGCAATTATATTGGCTTAAGAGAGAATTCCAGTAAATCCCTGCGCCCACAGGAACCTTACACACCAAAACTGCAAGTTAATAAGCTTTTAAGTGGATTTACGTGAATCCCATTTATATTGACTGAATTAGAAGATCATGCTGCTACAATCTCATTTTTTGTTGCCTGCATTTACGTAGCTTTTGTTACAAACCTTTGTTTATGCAACTTACATTCAGAAAGTTTAAGAAGATAAAGTGCTCCTCTTCCATATCCAATTAACAAATCAAAGGACAGATTACAACCTCTAGAACTCTGCCAGTTTTTAGTGTCTCTGATTTTACAGATCACACTCAGAGGAAAAAAAAAAGGCAGCAGCACAAACAAAAGTGTGATGTAAGATATTGCTGAGAGAAAACTAATCTTTATTTCTCCTTTAATCCTCCAATAAATGCTATATTTCTAACTCATTTACTCCTTTGCACTCTTGCCAGTGCAAAGGAGTAAATGGCTCTGGTGAGATCTCTTAGCACATCAACTCCTTCAATAGTATGATTTCATTTAAAAAATACTCAGCTCCTGAACCAAGTAGCTACAAATGCACAAATATGAATCAAAGTTTTCAGTCTTTCTGATTCCTCAGTGAGTCTGTGCTGCTGTCTATAACTCATTTTAAACAAAAGAAAAGCGAACTAGCAATCTGGAAAACTTTTATGTGCTATTCAGAATCTCACAGACTCAAGCTTCACTCTTCTATTGCTTTTACAAGGCGCTTTCACAACCACCTAATACATCTCTAAATATTTGAATGGACTACACAGATTTTAAACAAACCTGAAGAGATCCAGATCTTAGGCAGGCAGTGTTATTACCACATTGTACTTGAACATTTCCCTGCTGGTTTCTAAGAGTCCAAGCATGAGAATATCAAAAAGTTAAAGACTACAAAGCTAAAGAGCAGCATGCTGTTTGAAAAAACATTAACCCTTTTTTTAAAAACACACACAAATGTTCCCAGCTACAGTTTTCCATAGTTTAGTCAGTTAAGTATCTGACAAATAGTTCTATATTAGGCAATATTTTCAAGGGGACAAAATCATGATCATCTCAAAAAACAGACCTGGAAAGACTCCGAGCCCTTTGTTCACTTCAAGGCTAATGACCAGCATCTGAGCTGTGATGCTAAAAATCTGTCGGGGTGCAAAGTTCAAACCATCTGTCACCTGAAAGTTGAAGCCTCCAGACATTGCTCCTGTGGAAATCAAAATCATAAATTTATTCTTGTATTATTATGTCACACAAAACATAAACAAACTGGACACCTTTCACTCTTGGCTACAGTGAAATATTGTTGAGGAATACATGCAGTGCAGGTAGCTCTGGGTGCAGCTGCAGTGGAGCTGCAGGCTGAGCTCTGGGTGGCAGGAGCCTGAGGAAAGAGGCCCTGAACTGCTGACCCTTTGCTTAACAACGGGCACAGGGACCTGCTGCCAGGGGATCAACACTTAGAGACACGGCAGCAGCTGAGGACTCCAGACTTTTATGGCTTAGATTGCAAAGTCTTTTGGTCAGGGTCCTGTGTCAGGGGCTCCCAGCCAGAGCTGCTACTCTGTTGTTGCACAATAATTAAATTATTTTACGGACACAGACACCTGAGATTGTGCTAAGGGAAACCTGAGGTCAAGTCAGTGAAGAAACCTTTTCTGACCGTGTGAGTGTTGGGTATGTAGAGAGTTAAGCAGGGCTCACTGGAGCCACCAGATGTTAAGGGGGTTCTGTCTCAACAACCTTGGGTGGTGTCAGTGTGACTGCCAAAGTGACTCCTGGATGGGCAGACAGGAAAGTTTCCTTACTAATATATCCAAAATCATCCTGAAAGCAACTTTTGATCAGAGCCCTTGTATCTTAATTAGAATTAAACTGATAATGCAATTAACACATTCCCCAGAAAGAACTACTGGCTGCTGTTTTCAGTGAAGGCCAGGCACCCCTCAGACGTAAATCAGCAAGAGTGCCCCCTTCTTCTCTAACTCAGTGGAGCTGAAATCAAATTAAATTTGGGAAGACAATGTCTCCTAGATTTTCAGCTCCATTCATATCTTAGGAGGGTCCAAAGTACTTTGGAAGTCACACTTTGGCAAAGAAGGAATTTGGGGAGAAAAGTAACTAGAATGTTCTTCCATTTTGTTTTATATTTAAAGGTTTGAATAAACTCTCAGTTTGTTTTCTTAGCCTCTTCGTTGCACTTCAGCTTTGATGAAGAAGGTATGTTGTCACAGCTTAAACTGTTTCAGAGGTTATGTGTACTCATAATAAATGCACATTTTTCCCTTTAATCTTAGGACCTGTATATACTTTGGCACAAGCAATAGCAAAATACCTCCAGGAGTTTGAGTGGATTCCTGTAAAAATACATGTCTCAGAACTGACAGGCTGCTTTTAAGCAGAGGTTCCCCATGTTGTTCAATTAAGTAAAAAGACAAAACAAAGAAGTGAAACATTAATTGTTGCAAAGAATTACCATGCTCTTCTATTTTTTTTGCCCAATTTAGCCACAAGATATTGCTAAAAGAATATAGATACTTAAAGCCAAAGAGTACCACACACTTTCATGTAAAGATCATTATACCTTGCCTAACTATAAATTAACATATCAGAAGAATCAAATGTGGGTTCTAGGATTACAGTTAACAATACACCTAAGAAATGCTCTTATATAATCCAGGCAGCTGAAGCAGCTCTAGAAGATCTGGTCATATATATTTTTATTTTAAAAGTTTTTATTTTCTGATGTATTCTCCTGATAAAAAGGAACCAGTTGCTTATTCAAAAAAGCATCTGGGAGTCTACTATTTGTACTAAATTGAAAAAACCTCAAACAAACCTGCTTATGCAGCCTCACTTGCATTTTTGGCTAAGGCAGGTCAACTGCGTGAGTGACACAGAGATTTTGTCATCAGCATTCAGAACAGAACTGCATCTTCAGGTTCTGCTTGGGTGGAGCATTTATCATTTTATCACAATTAATTTTTTAAGATGTATCTGATCAGAGGTGATTAAAAGGACACCAGAAAGAGGGCTTGTAAAAAATGCATTGAGAAGACACAAAGACTTCAGAACCAACAAGAATTCAATTCATTACTGCCCTAAGAAAAACAGTGAGGGTTTAAGGGCAGAGCCCATACTGCAAAAGTGAGAAGTGAGTGCCCTAGTGAAGCAACACTGAAAAAGGAATTCTTGCGCTGAAAGAGGGGTACAGAAAAGGAAAGGTGTGTTCTAGTTTTGCATTTACACTGGTGATAGAACAATCAAGGATTATGGAGGAAACAAAAAAATTCAAGGGGAAAACATGAGAGCAAAGAGGAAGATTTGCAACTCACAGCACAGAATAAGCAGCATAATGTAATTGATAAGGCTGAGCAATGTGAAGGGGAAATTCTGAGGTCTAATTTAGAGGCATAAACGCAAAGTATGGTAGTACTTTCATTGGCAGTAAAAAACACTGAGGATGGAGATTCATTGCCATATACAGGTGTAAAAAAATGTCTAGTGCCATGAGAAGTAGCCAGAGGATGGAAGAGCTGCCTCAGCAAGAAGACGGAAAGCGCTTTCCCTTTGGAAAGGGCGCCAGTGAGTAGGAAAAGTAGATGGGGATACTTCCAAGAGGAGACAAAGAAGCCAGCACTAAGACTGATGACAAGGAACAGAGGAAACTTAGAGAAAAGGGATAAAAAGCTGAATAATAGCAACAACATAAGGAAAGGCCCCAGGTCAAGGTTGGGGGCAATAAGATGGGACTAACAACTACATTTCCAGCAACAGGTCAAGATGAAGGCGGGAAGAGAATAGCTGACTGACAAACTCAAAGATGCAAAATAACCATAGTACTTTGTGAAGCACTGGAGACCATAAGGTTGAGTAGATGGCAGAGCCAGAGCAGTTGCAAGACCTGACACACAACCTGGGTAATTTTGTGTTAAAAATTTACTCTACACTCTCACTCACAGGAAAATGAAACTTTCTGCTCTTTACACTTCTATTAATCAAGATTCACTCTCTAAGACCACAGGTGTGCATTTGCCCTTTCTGGAACAGAGAGTGGATTAACTTCCTCACACTGAGACTTACCACTCTCCTACCATCATAGGGCTTTTTACATGTCAAAATCTCCCTTGGATTAATTCAAATAGTTTGGCTCATTTTTGTCATGCTCTTGAACTTTCATTTCCTGACCAAATTATTTGAGCAGGATACTTACAGTTTACCAGCTTGTAAAGCAATTCCAGCAACAAATATGCACTCTACAAGACAGTGCATCATAAGGCAGAGTACTTCAACCTCATGAAAACACAGCACAAATCAGGAGTAACTGCTGCATCCAAGGGAGCAGTGGAATTCCAGCCTGCCTCAGGGCTGGCAGAAGAGCAGTGTATCTCTTCTATCTCCATCCCAAAATAATGATTTATTCCTTCCGTAGCAACTCCTCTCTTCTTTAAACTGAGGTAACATAGTAATACAGCTGGAGTAGGAAACAGGCAGCTATCACCCTGTGAAAGCCCTACCTCTTCTGGCTGAAACCCCACTGGGAAGCTCATTCCTGTGGCTTCCTTCCACTGCCATTCAAGGATGCATGAAGCCTCCCTGACTTCTTTTATTCCCCACACATTCTCTCAAATGCATGAAAAAGCCCAATCTCTAGCTCTGGACAATAGGAGAAAGAGTCAATGTTTAAAGTTTAATTCTCTTACAGCCTGAAAGGGACACTGACATCACACAGATGAACCATAACTTCATCATCCATCACTGCACTATGGCAGATATTTGTGAGACTGTTGATCCATAAACAGCTCTACACTCTAGCAAGACAGAAAGGCTTTAGGAAATTTTCAATCACAATAGTCAAAAAAATTATTTCCTATCTCTGAAAGGTGAATGGAATTGTTCCTCTACTGCAAAACTGCTTTCAGAAAGAAGGCTGCTATCTAATGAACCTCAAGAACACCAAGGTGTCTCAGTGAGCACACATTTAAGCAAACGTCAGAGCCTTTCCTATTTAGTTTTTGAGATAATGTATAACCAGTGTGTAACACTTCACATAGCCAGTGTTCCAAGATCTTTACAACGTTATAATGGGATCTTTAATGGATTACAAACACAAATATACTGAATAGGAGCTGTATTCTGGTATGACATGCAGGATTTTTGAAATCACATACCATTGTGTACAAATACCAGCTGCCCTTTAATTATATGAGCCTGGGTAAAAGTAAGGATGCTCTTGTTTGGAGAAGACTTCACAGCCAAATGCCCATTGCTAGGTGGAGTAATGGAATACACCAGTTCTGACGGTGAGGAGTCCTTGTCTTCTGCACAGAGGTCATCAACAGTTATTTCTGTGACTGAACCCACCCAGACCTAGAAAAGCAATAATAATTTAAAAAAAGAAAGAAAATGCATACAAAAGAAAATTGAGACAACATGAGATGAGGGACAGGGATGGATGACACATGACTCCAAGAAAGAGTAAGAATAAAGATGTGTGCTGTGCAACAGAAGGAGCTGTAACAGGTTTCCTTACTTTCCATCCAAATCTCTGATCAGACTGGCATAGTTCACCCTGGCAAATCATTTGCAAAATACAACACCTTGAAATAATACAAGCAAACACACGCTACACCAGTTAAGATTTTCAGACAGTTGGAGCACAAGTGCTCTATTTGTCAAGCATTACACAAACTCTTAGAAACATAACAAAACTGTATTATGATAACTGAGTCAAGGAGCTGCTTTCCAACACATACACATGAATATTAGTGTCATGCATTTCACAGCAGGTAAGGCGTTGAATATGATCCATTTTCACCAGCAGAAAAGATAAAAGAAAAACAGCCTGGGGACAGCACAAACTCCAATACAAATGGAATGCCTCTTGTAGCTGCACTGTTCTCTTCTAGCAAAATGCACTAAAAGCCCTTTTTTAGTGCACTAAAAAACTCAGAGATGCTCAGTCTAGTGGAAGATGCAACAACCAATGCTTCCAAAAGCTGCCTACCATTTTGCAAGTTTAGAATCCCAGAAAAACAGTTTACTAGTTTTTAGAAAAACGGTATAAAAATCATTATTTACTTCTAGGAAATCTGAATCTGGAGCACATTCTAAGTCTAATTCCACAGGAGAGCCATGAGATTGATAAAAGGACTGGAGCACCTCTTCTATGCAGTCAGGCTGAGAAAATGGGGGCTGTTCTGCCTGGAGAAGAGAAGGTTGTATGGAGGCCTCACAGACACCTTCCAGTATCTGAAGGGGCCTGAGGGGAAGCTGGAGAGGGATTCTGAAGCTATCAGAATTCTCTGACAGGAACTGGAGTGACAGGGCAAGGAGGAACGGGTACACACTGAAAGAGGGGAAATTTAGTTAGATATGAGGAGAAAATACTTTACTGTGAGAGTGGTGAGATACTGGAACAGATTGCTCAGGGAGGTTGTGGATTGCCCAACCCTGGAAGGTTGTTTCAAAGCCAGGTTGGGTAAGGCTTCAAGCAGCCTGGTCTAGTGGGAGGTGTCCTTGCCCACGGCAGGTGGAGTTGGTACTAGATGATCTTTAAGGCCCTTTATTTCAAGCAGAAAGACTGCTCTCTGACTGGATTCCTATCTGACAGGATAATTTCTTGTTTGGAAAGGATAAGCAATGGCCCATTTTGTTCTTCATCTCTCTTGTATATACTTGGAAGTAGAGACAAAAGTGCTAACAAAGAATAATACATATTTATCTCAACATAAAGTAAAATTCTTAAAATGTTCGCTACATCAATATCAATTATTTCCATGCACAATTTATAACATAGTGTAAAATCTTAAAAGCCTAAACCTATAAATACCTCCACTTCAGCTTCAAAACACAGCCTGCATCATTCCTTCCTGTCTTCCTAGGGTCTTAGTACACTTACTAAATATCACACCAAATGGTTGAAGAGGACAAATGATCCTTAACAAAGGGCATTTTACCTCTGCCAAAGCCTAAAACCAGCAATCACAATTCACTAAGTATTACTTCTGCTTTTTAACATGAACCATGAAACAAAGCCTTTTAAGAGACTGAAATTTGTGCCACCACACTTCAACAGAGGGAAGATTTCATTCTACATTGTGTCACAAAATATGTGCCATGGGAAAAAAGATACTAAAATGAAGTTCGATTTTTTTTCTAATCAGAAGTTTGAAAAGTAAGTTTATAATAGAAAATACTTTTCAACTAGCAAATCGTTATTTTCTGCCCTGAAATACAGAGTTTGCTGCAATGTAAGTTTTAATATTAATTTTTGATAAAGAATGACACGACACAGAATGACAACTAATGGCACAGGGTGAGCTAGTGAGTGACACCAGTAAGCACATCAGTGCCACATGTTTTGTACTGGGACCTTTTAATTTGTCTCAGTAGCACTTGCCTAGATTATTCTATGAAAAAAATAAAAGATCACATACAGAATATGCAAAAAATATAAGAAATTGTAATGGCACATGTTATTACAAATGACTAAGCTGTAAATTATTTTCCTTACTACAAGAAAAAAGAATTAAAAATTCTAATTATAGAAAAAAGTGTTCTTTTCTGTAATGTCAGTATTTAATTCTGCCACAGTACCACTTAATGCTTTTTAAGCACTATACATGGCCTGCAACATGATCCTTGAGGAATGAAAGGAGATCTAAGAGCTAAAAAGAACTGCAGGGAACAAAATACTGAGAACACAGCAAGAATTGTACAAACATCTTATTTTTCATATCTTCAAAAGGAGATCAAAATCTCCTTGAAGAGCACCACGAAAACTGTATCTGAACTTCCAGGATGTAGCATAACACTACGATTTTTCACTTGCCTAACATATTTCACAGGCATAGTCCAAAAAAAGGTTCATGACCTTGCTGATGTGAAATAATTTATTCTGCTCTACTTACAGGATTCAGCTCATGAGTATCAGCTGAGCATACCACATATCCTACCAGACACTCCATATTCACATTTTAACACTCTAGAGAGCAATTTAGAGAAAACAACAAAAATAATCTGTTTAAATTTGTAGCGTTTTTAAAAACCTAATTCCAGGAAAATATAGCCCTCTTGTGGCAACAGGAGGATACAGTAATTTCATAACATTGCTACCCATGTATTCAAACTCATATAATTGCAGCATAAAAAGCCAAGATAGTGATTCTCTTCAAAACATCCTATTTCCTTTACCTGTTCTCATTCCATTAAAAAAAAATGTCCATAGAACCTGTGGAAATTTTAAGAAATTGTATCTAAAATGCTTCCTAGAGGAAAACCAGAGAAAAACTCCCAAAATGGTTGGAAGTCTGTCACCCTGAAACTCCCGCCATGGCGCTCATAGGATTGATATCAACAGACAAGGCTGTTTGAAGAAGGTATAAATGTCTCTGAAGTGAGGAAGCCAGAGTTAGACTCATTCAGCATGTGTGCACACACCTAATAGTTCCTTGCATTTGGACAGAATCCCATGACAAAGGCCAAAATTATCTTCCATACGCCCACACCAACATCACTGGCCACATAATGCACCTCTTCACATAAGCTATTTCTCAGCAGCAAACGCCATATCCTAGTCTATTTTTTTTAATCATTTAGCATTTCTTTCTGGTTCTTTATATTATGACCTGCAAAATTTCTGAGGTCCTACACTTCAGTCAACTCAAACAGTTCTACTGAACTTCAGTTTTCACAGACTGGTCATTAATTTTATACTTTTGTTATAAAACTTCCAACCTTAGAAAATAGATAAAAGAGCAACTGAGTTTTTAAAAGCAACATTGTCTGTTATTCAGTATCTACCACTAGCAATGTCCTTGAGGAGCACAGACTGGCTCCTCAATGCCATCATCACCCTACACAGGAATGCCCATCTCATCTCAATGTTTAGCAGGACTAAGAAAAACACATTTTCTTCCGTCTACTGATAATGTTCAAGTTTGATTTGAGGAAGCATCATCTTAGTGTATTTCTCCCAGCAGATAACTTGACTGCCAGATTTGTTTCAGACTGCACATGAATCCACCATATGTGTCCATACTGGTAGCCACTCACAACAAACAGAAACTTGATTTTTCAACAATAGCTTGTGCATGACTAGCAAAACCACACACATAAAGGCAGCATCCTGGTTCTAGTACACAGACTGTCTCCCCAGCAGAGAGGACCAGCTCTGGGTAGGTGAAGCTTTGTTATCTCTGCTCTTGGGAAGCCTAGATTCACAGATATTTTTAGAAAAATCCATAAGCTGCATTGCAGTGCACTGCACAGCCTTAGTTCTGTTAATTTCCAGCAGTTCAATGCCAACAGTTTAATGCCAGCAATGCACCAGAACAGAGAGCCAGAAAAACTTGACTGAACATTGTGCTCTCCTCTCTGTGACTAGACCAAGATTACTGCATGCTGTGCTGATGTCTGTAGAGTACCACTGTAATTACTTCAACCAGGGAAGATTTTGCTCTGTGCCACCCAAATGTTTGTGAAAGCAGTCTGTCCTTTCTGCCAACTGTCTCTGCACAGGGCAGGATATCTTCTGCTGTGAGCATCTGCAGATTATCTGCTGTCACTGTGAAGCTGCACAATACTACTACCTCTACAGCTCGTTAAAAAATTATGTATTTTCACATGTGAAAATGCTTAGTACACAAGGTTACAATCATCTTTACAATAATACACTCTCTCTCTCCAACATACAACTAACTACATAAAATTAAATGCATGTTTTGGTACCACCCATTTCTAAACTGCATCACAGAGCACTGGGAATGATCGCAGCCGTAAAATATCCTGCTTAGCTTCATTCAAGCAGATTCCTAAATACCTTTGCTGCCTTGATGTCTTCCAGCTGCTTTACTGTGACCACATGTTCATCAGCTGACCCATGTTCATTTCATCCTGACTTTTGGAGCCACTTAATTTGTTTTTACTCATCAGATCTCAGATTGGAAGTCTTTACATGTAGGGGCTTTTTGGGCACAGTGTCTTTACTAAAATGGTTCAGTTATTGTGTGCTATCATAACACAAACACTATACAAATATGTCCTGGTTTAAATACTATAAATAAACAAATTAATTAATTAATCAATCTGAAAACGCACTGAAACTAAAGTGACAGTAGTCGCTTCTGTAGTAATAGATAACATTTCAAAAATCAGTAGACTAAAAAGTCAGCTATGGTTATTAAAAGCTAAAGGTAGCATCAGTCAACAACTTAATAAAATTCTTTAGGATTTTCTGGGGGGAAAGCTGATAGAAAAAATAAACATTTTTTACTTAGCTCACAGTATCACACAGTAATAGCTTCAATGATTAGACTAGTATTTTGATGACCCTAGGTTTTCACAGATTGCATTATGTAATTTGCAACTTTTGAAAAGGGAAATACTCTTGTTTTGTGTAAGAAATACCCAACACATAATAAATTCTCTCTTGTCCCATCCCACTGGCACATCTGGACTGAAGCAGGCAGTAGAATGTACTTCAGCAGGTCTGACCCCTTAGTGCACTTTAAGATTAAAAGAATGTTCATTCAGCCTTCTTGATAAATCTTATAACAACCAAAAGAGTTCTCCATGTCTAAAATCTTCCTAGATACAAATAATCTACTGTGTCCTTTCATTAGCATTAATTTTTCTAAATCCAAGGACTACTACATATTATACTGACTATCCTACCAGATACAAACCTAGTAGTCTGTTAATGAAGCTGCATTACACAGCATCAGAATTAATGGAATTAATTTTAACACTTCAAAATGTTGACAAACATACCTGAAGAATTCTGTTTACTTTTACAATAGGAGCTTCATCATTTACTGGAGTAACAGTTACAAACACAGTTTGGGGTAAACTTCGTTTCCACAATTCCGTGTTATTTACTATCACAGTAAAACTGTCCATCAGTTCTTCACTGTCATCATGAACATAATAAATTAATTCTTGTTCCACCTGAAAAATATAACAAGCTGAAGAACAAAAGAGGCTAGAAGAAAATAAATGTCATCTTGAAAAAAATATCCTAGCCATGGCTCTCTGTATTTACTGCATGAACATTTTATGACTTCAAAAACTTTATTTATGCTGTAATATCAGACTACTCCTCTATCTTTGCTCTATTCACAACAGTAAATTTTACTGCTCATTTGTCCATTCCTCTAGTCAGAATATCTTGACAGTCTTGACATTCTCCCTTCCTCCCAAGGAAAAATGGAAATCCAACCCCACTATTATTTTACAATGCTTCCTGGATCTACAAGCTGAACACAGTGCTAGTAGATGGTGACCTACAATATCATTTTGCTTCTTGGAGCTAAATGACTGAAAAATAGCAAGTTGTGCAAATAGTGGCTGTCTGTGAGCAAAAAAAATTACTTTTTCTCCACTTTTCTACATGTTCAATCTATATACCATTTCCTCTGGTCTTTTCAAAATGCACCCACAAATCTCACATTTCCAGAGTATCTACAACTCTGCCTGAATGTGAGTGGTCCATCAGTCTACTGTGGCTATAGCACATTAGTCTGTGTCAACAGTGCCACGAAGGAAATGATGTGGTTCACCACAACGTGCCTCCCTCCTCACTCCAAATGACCAGCCAGAAACAGCAGAAAGATCTTCAGCTCAAAGCCAGAATAAGGCTCAAAACCATGTATCTCACCACCTCCCACAAAATCCTACAGCCTTCAGCAAAGCAAATAATTAATCAAGACAACCTCTAAGAAGATCTAAGGCATTACCTGTTTTCTGGTAAATGTGGCTAACTTTATTCCAGGAACATGAGAGTTTTCAACATACCCATGTTTTGGCTGCTCAGTTAAAATGAATTCACAGCTGAGTCCTGCAAAGTGTCTACTAGGAATTTTTAGATAGTCTTCCACCAGGGCTTTTGAGCCCCCTTCAAATACTGTAAAGTTCTGTACTTCCAATGGAATCATTTTAGGGATGATTTCTACAGAGATCTCTATTCCATGCACTGCTCTGACACCATTGGTCACATCCAGAAAAAAATGGTCATCAAGTTGGTCAGAAACTGTCTGCACATACTGAACTTTGCCCTCGTCGACATCTTGCTGTGTGAAGCTCAAAGCTGGCCTTTGGTCAGAACTGAGATAACTTTCTTCTGAGGAAAACTTCCGAATGTATCCGTGTACTGGACGCTGTCTTACTGTGAACACAATCTCAGATGGAGAACTATTTTCATGAACAACCTTAAATTTAAGAACATATCCCAAAATTATTCAAATGGAAGTGTGAGAAATTCCCTAATTCTCTTCTGAATTTTTCACTTTTAATTCTAGGATTGTCTACCTAACTGAACTGGCATTTCTTAGGTGCTTAGTTTCTTACACAGTTCACAAAACAGTACAATACTTTAAGTAGTCACATGTTAAATAAAGGTGGCATGGGAGCCATTTTGTAACCCCAAGTAGGTTTTGTAATTTTTGAAAAGGAACGTACTGCATAATCAACTACTGGCCTCACAGCTACAGATCCCTGCCTGAAAAAAGGAATTCAGGATTTCAGCAACATGCAGCTGGAGCCCTCTCACGGTGGTTACTGGAAGGCCACACACAAAAATTGGGCAGGAAAGAATTAATCAAACAGAATAGCCTCAGGTTTGTGACTTGACTTGTTTTTTAAAATTTTGGATGTAACTCTCGAACAATTTTAACTGGGCTAGCTCCAAATTAAATCAAACAAAACCCCTTCTTCCTTGGCATTTCCCATGAGCTCAATGGAGTACAAATGGAGTACAAATACTTGTCACTAAAACAAATAAATACATGCAGAATCCCCAAATAATAATTCTCTTAAGCACCGATATGTAATAGAGTCAAAGACTAGGGGAAGTCTTTTCTTTAACATAATCAGTTTTCCTTCTTAAAAATGGAAGCTTGCTAATGTCAGTCTCTCCTGAACTAAGCACCCAGAATACAATCATATTAGTGGTAATCCAAAGGAGTTAAAGAAGAGAAGACACAAACTAAAGACACTGCCATGGCTAAAAAAAGTGAGGAAAACTTGCTACAAGATTGGAGGAATGGACAAAATGGTTAACCTACTTGCAGTTTTCCTTTACTGATTTTAACTGGTTTTCCTTCTTCAACCAAGAGATTGTTTTTGTTCACAATCCTTGGTAACTGCTGCTGACTTTCCAAATATACACGAATCTGTAGTCCAGCATCCAGACGGACATCTCCAGCACGGATTGTAAAGTTAAATGTGTCTGTAAGATGGTTGCTGTCATCATGTCTGTAGGTTACATGCCCCTTTATCAGATCAAGCTGAGTAAAGGAATCCATTAATACATTATTCACATATATTCTTCCATATTTTGGGAAAGAGAATATTTCATACATAAGCTCACAATCATTTCTTATGTCTTGGTTTGTAGTAGCACTTAGGTTAGCTGTTGAAACAGTTTCTTCTTTCCCTTTTTGAACCAACAATCCTGTATTATTTGCCAACCTAATATAAGGATCAGTGGCATTAACTTCCAGAAGCAAGGAAGTATAGTGCTTGCCATCTGTCACAAAAAGCACAAAACGCCCAAAATCTGCACCACGGTGTATAAACAGGACTTGTTTTTGCTCCAGGTCCACTTGTTTGAATTGGTAGAGTCTATGCAAAGTATCATTTGTTAGCACCAAGTCCCCATTGGAAATACCACGTCTAGTGTATAGCAACTGCCCATCATCAAAATCAGAATCAGGATCATGATAGCAAAGATCTGCCAAAGTTAATAATCGCTGCCCGTTCCTCACTATGTCAAATATCTTATCAATTACACGAACTGGCTTCTCATCATTCTTCAGCTGGACAGAAATACAGAATCTAATTTCGACTGACAAAGGTTCTACTTCTGCATCAAAGTTTGCCCCCTTTCCTGAATCTTTGCTGAAAGCTCTGACTAGAAATTCGTCAAACATGGTCTCAGAATCATCATGCACATACATAAGGCACTTATCAGTTATATCTTTATTAGTGAAAGTTGTAAGACTGCCATTATTCTCAAGTGAACCAGAAAAATTAATAAGTTTTAATTTCCCATGCTTAGGAAACTGTATAACTTCATATTGGAAAGTTTTATTATCTGGTGTTTGCACAAACAATTTTGTGCTTGTTATTAATTCTCCTTCCCCTTCAGTAACATTAAGGCCATTGTTAGTCAAAATAATGTTTCTGAAATCTGATTTGATGTAGACGTCAAAGTTATAGAAATTTGAATCCAGATACTTTGTAGAAATTAAAAATCTAAATGAATCATAGTCTTCATGGTACTGGATTAATTCATATGCCACTTTTCCATCAGTAATATCTTTTTGGCTAAAAAATGAATCTTTTTTCAAAGGCTGGTCATTAAGCAGTATGTGTCCATTCTTTGGCAGAGACAGAAGTTTGAAATGAAGCTCATCTTCAGGTATTTCTAGATCTGCAATCACAGCAAAAAGATTACCAGAATTCAAGTACTTCTTTTTGGATTTTTCAATTTCTAGAGGAGCATGTTTCAATAGTTTGTACCTTAACCATTTCACTTTGATTGGAAATGTGTGCTCTTCACTGATTTTGTTTCCTATGCTAACTTTGAACTTAAATTGGTCCGCAACATTTTCCAGCTGAATGTCTTTAAAAGTGCTACAGTATCTCACCCTGCTGCGCTGAAGGGAGCGTTGAGAGAAAGAACTGACTTGCTTCCATACCCCCCTTGAGTGCTGCCTTTGGATCTGACCAAAGTGAGGTGGCTCTGTGATCTCATACCGTATCTCCAGTTCCTGGGGGACAGCGTTTGTTTCAACTGCCAGATGCCTAGGTCTTATAAGAGCTGTAACACCTTGAAGGAGATATATTCCTGAGTTGTTGACAACTCTGTAATCCAAAGGAACTGCCATGACACGTAACACAACAGTGTTGCTCATCTTCTCACCATCACTTGCCCTGAGAACAATCCTTGAGTTCTTGACACCTGTGTGGACAAAGAACACAGTGCCTTTGTTTAAATCCTCATTAGAAAAAGTAGTGATAGCTTTTCCAGGATTCCTTGAATTTTCTAAAAATCCTGCATCTGCATTCAGATTTCCAAGCACTGAAAGTCTGAGACCCAGAGAATCCGTATCTTTATCTACAATTTTTATCAGGTCATTAGTCAAACGTTTCTTTGAATTCTCCAAGAGAAGAAGCAAGTTTCCTTTGGGAAGTATGATCTCAGGTGCATCATTTACTGGAGTAACAGTAATGCTAAACATATGCTGCTCATTTCCTTCCAAATATGTAGACACAATCTTCTCACTGCTGATAGACATGGAGAAATTAAAATAATCGTAAGTGCTCTCAGAGCCATCATGGACATATAGAATCTTCCCTTGGCACACATCCTGCATAGTAAATGTATTTACCTCCTGCAGCGGTTCAACATTTAGTTTCAAGTGTCCATGAGAGGGTGGTTTCTTTATATCAAAAAGAATTTGTGACTGATTAATTCCTAATTTCTGAAAGTCTAAGTTAACTTTAATATGCTTAGATTCAAGTGAAGCCTGTTTTCC
This sequence comes from Rhadina sibilatrix, assembly GCA_013400275.1. Lineage (NCBI taxonomy): Eukaryota > Metazoa > Chordata > Aves > Passeriformes > Phylloscopidae > Rhadina > Rhadina sibilatrix. Next base: position 295,530 of record VWYO01009066.1, read on the forward strand.
CTCTAGCACAATCAAGTTACTCAGAACTAAAAGATGGCTTTTGTCTTCCTTGCCCAGAGAAATTGAGCTTTCATTGGAAATGGCAAATACAGGAGCTACTTTCACAGGACGGTTCTTTACAGCCATCTCTAAAGAAAGATTGGTTTTAAAAGAACTCTGCATTTCACATCCAGCTGAAATGTCCTTAGTTACAAGGACATTCTTCAGTGATTTCTTTTCGGAATTGGCTTTCAGGTTCCTTAAGCAGCCTTTGAAGGATCCTCCTCTGGCGTATTTCCCAGACACTGAGATTAACTTAATTACTTCTGATCGTATGCTGTCATCTACACCACCTACAAAGAAGGATCCCTTCAGAAGTGGCAACCTAGTCTGCAAGGGTAATGACTTTTTCACAGTTTCTTCATCTAATGTTAGCTGTAAATATTCTGCAGTAAATTTCAGTTTGATGTAGTGCCAATGACTATCATTGACTGACCTACGAGAAGAAAGATGAGTTCTACTTTCATGTCTTCCAACATAAGCTTTAATTAAACCGTCTTCCATTTCCATTGCAATGAAATCTCCTGCTTGCCCAGGGTGGTAAAGCAACAAGCCATATGCAGATGAGGTTTGTAAAGTATACTCGAAGATTCCCTCGTCATCCACATTCCATGACGGGAAAGAAATATAGGACCTGGAACTGAAGAAACTAATGGCTTCTTCTTCACCTGCAAAGAATTCATCACTGCACCCCACTGAAACTTCATGGATTTTTTTGAAGCCAGGAGAAGGTCTCAGAGGCATCAGAAGGTCTAATTGATTGAATGACACACCATCAATACATCCTCGGAAACTGGGTAGTGCTCCAACAAGGTAGGGAACATCAAGTTTACCAATACCACCTATGTAGAATCCATAATCAATGTTTAATTCATAAAGAATTCCAGGCATTTTTGCACTAGTTCTATCATGTTTATCAATTACCAATGTGACATTATCTTCTTCATGATGTAGTTCAACCAGGTGCCAAGCCAAATCATTCAGCTGAGATCTTTGCTGAGAATGCAGTACACGTTCTCCCACACCAAAGTTAATTCTCAACTGCAAGAGATAGCATTTTAACTATCAAAATCCCAAGTGATATTTTTCACAATCATAAATTAATATATAGTAAATACATTAATTTCCATATATTTTAATAATAAATATAAAATTTACAAAATCTATTCAAAAATATAAAATCCTACTAAAATTCTGTAGGTTTAGTTGCCATCACAAATATTTGAGTAACTGCAGAAGCAGGAATGGACTCCTCTGCAGTTCTGCTAGGAACTACATCTCCTGAGAGCTCAACAGAAAGTGATCTTTCAAGAATTTACCTTGCAGAAAAACAACACCTCAGATTCAAGCACTTTCTGTAATGCTAACACCATCAAATTTGAAATTTGCCTTTACTAAATCTCATGTTTTGAACACAATGATCTTGATTTTAAGATCTAAAGATCTCAAAGGCTATAGACAGATAATTGTAAGAAATAAAAGCCATAACTTGAAATTATAAATTACATTAAGTGACTGATCTATTTCTTTAAACAGAAACTTGTTTAGCTATCTTGTTATAAATAACAGCCTTAAGAAAAACTCTGAGCAATACAGGCTACACATATTTTTTAGCTACAGCTATAAAGCATACTTGTACATGTCCTGAGTGTAGCTCCATTAAACAATAATCTGTCTTCCCAGCTGCAAGAAGAAGCAGTCCCTGTGGCTTGCTTGTTCGAAACTGCAACTGTAAGGATGTCTGAGCAGATGCTTCTGCCATGTTCAGCTCCACAAAGCTGTCACCATAAAATGATACTGAAAGAAATAAAGGAAAATAAATAGGAAATTGAATCACACACACAAAAACATCTTATTATTCATACCTAAATAAATATATGTAAACAATTTATATTATTTTCTATATACTTATTCATGTACAAATGAAAATAAATCTCAGATATCAAACTCACCAGTCCAAATAATTTAGTAAGAGCCCAATGGCCATACCAGAATGGAGAAAGGGTGAATACAGTCCAGTTTTCTTATCTCCAGCAGGGATAACTGGGAATGGTAAGAACCATGCAATTATACTGAATAATTTCTCTCAAACACTCCTTCATTTTTGTTTGTTCATTTCAGGTGTTTTCCTGAGCTTATCACACCCAGTCTATTTTGTAGCTGCCACAGAAATTCTCTCTGAAGTACTCCTCTAATTTCTCGTTGGAAACATTTTCATCTACAACACTCTCTTACATCTCCACCAGAGACAATCTAAGCCACGTCTACAGAGAAGACCCACAAGTCTCCTGCCACCTGTGTCATTTTCAGATGTTTTCATCACTCTACTCCAGGCACAGCTTGCCCTCTTGTTTCCTGTATACAACCCCCAACCACCCCTGCCATCCTGTTGGCCAGTCACTCAGATCTGTACAAGCCTCTTTCATTGTCTCCTCCCCTCGTTTCTGCTCTGAGGAACCAATCAGAGTTTTCATTTGACTACTCACTGCTTTTACCACCTCCATTATTACTGTTCTGAACAGCAGAGATCCTAAGACCAAATCCTCCAAAATTCTGCTGGTAACTTCCCTCTGACACATAAAAAAAAAATACATCAGTCATCTACCACCTAATTACTTAATATACAAAGCCCTGCACTCCAATGACTACTAAAAAGCCTTTAGCAGCAAACTTCATAAAAATTCTTCTGAAACTCTAAATCTTAGACACCTTGCCCACCCCCATCAAGAAAACTCCAAGAGGTTTGTAAAGAACTCTTTACAGAAATGTTATGGACTTCTCCAAAATTGGCGCTTCTCACTTGTACATCTTTTATCTTTGTACCTTTTACAGTATCTTTGACAATACCTATAAATTTGAGTTATGGATGTCAGGTTTACAGTCCTCGGGTAATTCTTGTTTTAAATATTGGCATAAAATACACCACCCAGGCTTCAGGTACCAGGGAGTTTAAGCAATGAGATCAGATATATTACTCTTAGCAAGCAAGTTATTTTATCACCAAGTTTTTTTAGGTCAACCCCTCTCCTCCCTGACACCACCCGAAAAAAAAAGGAATTTCAGTTTGGGAATCTTCCCAATTAGCAGTAAATGCCACTTAGTTTAGCTTCTCTGCAGTAGCTATACCCTTTATGAGTGTTTCCTTTATACTAGCAACTTAATTAACTGGCTGCACAGACCATCTACAGAGTTTTTGCTATTGATTTAGGAGGAGGATTTTGTAAAAGCCTTGATTCCTTCAAGCTGATCCTTGACCTTTTTCTTTTCCAGATATGTCTAGTTTTAAATTCCATCTGCCAAAGTTTATGATGCTTTCAGCTGTGTTTGGATACAACTTGTAAGAACACCACCAGTTAAATATTTATTCTGCAGTTTTTAGCTTCATTCTGAAATAATTTTCTCATTTTAAAATCAAGCATTACTGCAGAGGACTTTGGAGGTTTAAATGTTCCAGTTTCTACATTAGCTGTCCCCTTGCTTAATCTAATATATTCTGACAATTCTTATAAAGTGTGGCTTTAACTCTGACTCATATAAAATATGTAAGAATTCTAGGTTGCTTTCCCAAGAACAAGATTTCAGCAAACCCCACAGCCAACAACTATGTAATATTAAGTTATATTAAGTACTCAGAGAAACAAGGAAAGATCCTTACATTACTGAAATACACATATTCTTCCAAAGAAAGAGTCACCACTGTGCCTAGAAAAAATAATCCCAAGTGGAACAAAAAGGAATTGTTCCCCAGCATTTGCTTCTCGTTCAAAAGAAGCTTTCATCAATTAGCTTAAATACACCTTGCAGGTTTTACATTAAATTTATACACTAAGAGGACCTATGCCTTTTGTTGTATATAAAAATGTTATTCTGTGGGGTAAATAAAGAAAGATCTCCTCTTTAAAGCAAGTATTGGAATAATGTAACTAGAGACAAATCCCCAGGATAAGCAAGGATGTATTAATAAGACAGCAAATAGGTTAAATAATTATAATTTTTTATATTATGGTAAATTCATACATTGGATTTTGCAGAAAGAAATTAAGGCAGAGATATTACAGATTACTGAGTGCAATTTAGAAAAACTAAAATGAAGCTGTAAAGTCAATACTTTCCAGAGTACCACTGGGCAACAGTTTGATATTTTTACTATACACGAATTTCTGGAAAGAAAACAAGAAACCTAAGTTAACCTTCTGCCTTCCATAAAACTCTTCAGAGTCAGAATCTGTCACTGCAGGTGGGGAAGGCAGACACTTACACACCAGTAAACAAGACCACCTACAGTGCCTTGGCATGATTTCTTCTACAGCTAGACAGAAGCATATTTTTAATATTTTTCTGACATATTACTTGCTGTATCACAAATAAGATCAAATTCAACTGCTGATAATGAGAAACATCATCACTACCACAGAATCCATAATATGGTTTGCTTACAAATCTTACGCTCTCCAAAACAAGGTGTTGATATTTCAAAAACAGGAGTTGGGTTAACGAAGCTTGTGGAAATACAGCTTGGAAGCAGGACTCAAAAGTCCTGCTGAACTCATTACTACAGAAGCAGATGTACTAGAGGGCTACAAGCCCTGGCAAGTCGAGGCAAGACCCTGAAGAAGGAAGAGATCAGGATGTGTGTGTGTATGTATGTATGTTTGTGTGCAAGACAGTACAGACCTGTGCAAGTCTGTACTAGCCCACAGTTAAGCAATGTTGCTAAGAAACATAGTTATTGTTGTCATGCTTGAAAGGTATATAAACCAGCAATGTGTTCAATAAAATTGGCTTCATGATGCAAACCATGGGGGCCCCCTCTCTTCAATCACCCGACAAAACTTTGCTACAAGGACAAACAGCAAAAGTAATGCAGCCAAATGAGAGGGGTGAAAAAAACCTCCAAAGAATTAAAATAGGACACTTCATAATGAAAAAATATGCTCCATTTTTGTTGGCTTATTGAAGCTGGTAGCATATGGTATCACCAGCACATAAGAGACACAGGAAAAATCAAAGTGGAAAAGGAAGCAGATTCATTGGGAATGCCTTTTAAGACTAAATGTAACAATTATTCAAAAGGGAATTATCAGGGTTGATTCATAGTTGCTCAGTGTAAAATTCAGAGAGATTTTGAGGGTAAATCAAACACTACCAGAGTGCATAAGCCTCTTACACTCACCTAAAATGTACACCATGGAGAAAGAACATCCCCATGTTGCATCTACACAATGCTTCACACACCAGAAAAAATGTTCAAAGGTCCCTTCCAAACCAAAGCATTCCATGTCTTCCAGATAAAAGACAGTCCTGTAGTTAAAGCACTGAATGTGAAATGAACAGTGCTGATGTTATTTTCTGGTTCTATCACAGAAACTCAATGAAAACTAAAGAGTTGAGAAACTTACAGGTGCACTACCTATAAGAAGCTGGATGAGGTTATAGCTGTAAGAGTACCTGGAGAAAAGGAAGAGAGCTGGATTTTAACTCTCCTGGTGGTAATGTCAGTCCACATGGCCTAGCAAATCTCAGCTTGAAGGCAGCTCAAGCAGAACATCACAGATTGGTGCACCTAGAACAGCATGTTTGTGTCCCTACCAGGTGGTTTGGAACTGTACCATCTGGCTTTGCCTTGCACTGCCTGCAGTGCCAGGGACACAGAACACTAACAGGAAGCCATAAAGCACTGGTTAGCCTAACACCACTAGCAGTATAATCCACAAAAACCTTTGTCATGTCATTTAAGACAATGCTACCGTCTTGGGTTGCAATATGTAACCAAAAATGTATTATATTTCCCATCTGCTGAAATTGGTTGGGGAGGTGATTTTTTTCTTTATCTCTTGTATAACCCATTCCTCATAACTCCATGGGGGGAAAAGGCAGGTGCCTTCTGCTAATGGGCCAGCCTTTAAAACCAGGTGGAGCAATGTTCCTTATCTCTTCCAAGACCCATCCTCCCTTCAGGGGGTATCTTCTGTTAATGGGCCATTAAGGCTCACCACATGACTGATACAATTGTATCATCCCATTGTGAGATGCTCCACCCCATGGGATGAGCCAACCATTCCTACCTAGATAAAAGCTGAGTATCAGAAACACCAAGGCAGCCTGTTTTTCACTGGATTCCAGAGGAAAACTGGACCCATCACATCACTACTGGACCCTTCTACAGGATCATCTCTACTCCAACAGAACCACATGTTACTCCAGGAGGATTTATGTGGACTGCTTCCAACATCCTGACCAACAGGGTGTCAGGTCATACTTCTGACTCTGTCAGAGTTTGTTTTTTGTTTTTTTTTGTTTGTTTGCTTGGTTTTTTGTACTACTACATTTGTATTTCTTAATATTCCTAGTAAAGAACTGTTATTCCTATTTCCATATCTTAGCCTGAAAGCCCCTAATTGCAAAACTATAACAATTTGGAGGGAGGGGGCTTACATTCTCCATTTCAAGGGAGCTTCAGCTTTCCCTGGCAAATAACTGTCTTTGCAAACCAACACAGCTACTATTATTAGAGATTGCCATTTCAGTGGCATTCAGATCTTCTGACATCCCTGATATGCCTGAGACATCCCTATGAGGAATAAAAAAATTCACCCACTCTGGCTGCAGGGTCTTCACTCACAAAACTGATGAAAACACCACTTAGAGCGCTGAGACATGGGGTAAGAAATTAGAATGGTACTGATTAGGAAATAGACATTTAGATGATGGATATTGCTTAACATCTACTGCATTTCACTATACTCACCATCTAGGAAAGGAAAGCAGGATGTATGAGAACAACATGAAGGAATGCAAGGATGGACGATAAGAAGGAAGACCACCACTGGAACAGGATGCAAGTATCCTCAGCCTCAAGGATACTAAGATAGCGAGACTCCATAAATTCCTGGAGCTGAGATTAGACTAACCATCCAGCTTGGACTAAAGGACAAGCAATAAGACAACTTGCATATGGAACGGAACAGGGTGGAGCTGGGGAATGAATATGCATGGGGTATTGTGAAATTTAATGCACATGTAACCTCTTAAGAGGATATAAGAGAATGCAACAAACAGGTTGGCATGCACAACTTTGATGGAGATAGCCTCCATGCGTCCAGCTGCTGAATACACACCTACTTTAAAACTCATTTTGCCTTTGAGTTTTAGAGTCTTTCCGCAAATTTAGTTCCATGCACTGAAACTATTTCACAGAAAGAAAAGATTGATGTATTTCATTTACAGTATCTGAATTTAATCCTTTCATTAAGTTCTGAAGTAAAAGCCCAAGACCTGCACCTTAATGTGCATCACTACCAGCATGTCCTGAAAAGCCAGGCACAAGACAGCTGCAGCTGTATATTAAAACCCAGATACCTGCAGCTGCTGGCTGATACTTATCATCGAGACTACTAGTTCACATGCCTGCAAGAGCAGGGGAAGGAATTGTAGGGACTATTCCCGTTTATGCCTCAGCACTTTTCCTCATACTACAGTTATTTTAAGAGGTGGAGGGGGAAAGTTTAAAGGTTTACATCTGCGTTGCTTGCAAAGCATCCACGTTGTTATTGGGAAGCTATGTCAAGTCTCAGCGTCTCTGCAGTAGGAGGGAAGCAGACACAAGGCGGGCTCACATCCGAGCGGACTGCTTGGCCTTCACTGTAAGGCAAGAAGACACCACGCCTTCACAAAGTGCCGGCTGTCCCACCACCTGCGCCGCCCGCCCCGCTCCCGGCCCAGGGGCTGTGGCGGCTGCCGGCCCGAGCACGGAGCCCCGCCGGGCCGGGGCAGGGGCACACCCCGTCGGGCTGCTGCTTCCGCGGGAACACCGCCGACCAGTCGCTCCAGCTCTCCGAGCTGCCCCGGCTCCGGGGCTGTGGCCGGGCCGCCCCTTCCCCCGCGGGCGCAGGTGCCTTCCGGCCCCCGCCACGGCCCTACCTGCGAGAGCGGGCCGGCCGGAGGCCAGCAGCAGCAGCACCAGCAGCAGCAGCAGCAGCAGCAGCACCAGCAGCAGCGCCGACCGCAGCAGCGCGGCAGGCGCGCCGGCCATGCCGGAGCCGCCGCCCGCCCGGGCTCCCCCGGCGTGGGCGGCTGTGGGGCCGCGGCGCAGCGCTGGGGAACGCCGGGGAGTGTCACCGCCCCGGGCCGAGCTCCCCGCCCGCTCTCCGTCCCGGGACGGCCTCCGCCCCCCTCCCCTTCTTCCCTTCTTCCCGCCTTCCTGACAGCGCGGCCCCTGCGCCGGCCCGCCCCTCTGCAGGAGCGCCGGCCTGGGACGGTTCTTCCTCACGGCCTTGGCGGCTGTGGGCTAGTGTGTGCTTCGGCTGGGAGTTGCCTACATCTGGGTTACAGGTAGACCAAACAACAGTTTCAGAAATTGAGGTGATCACAAAGTCATTTAGGCTGGAAAAGACCTCTGAAACTGAGTCCAACCTATGACCAAACACCATCATATCAACCCTACCAGGCCACTGAGTACCACATCCAGCCTTTCCTTAAACACCTTCACAAGAAGGTGACTCCACCATCTCCCTGAGCACCCCATTCCTCTGTCTAATCACCCTTTCTGTGAAGAAATTCCTCCTAATGTCCATCCTGGACTTCCCCTGGCGCAGCTTAAGAACATGTCCTCTTGTCATGTTTCCTGGGAGAAGAGGCTGACCCCCACCTGGCTACAACATCCTGCAAGCTAGTTATAGTGGTATGGTCTCATTATAACAAGTACAGGTCCTAAATTAGAAAAAAATATGCAGTTCACACCTCCTCGCTGGTGTCTTGTGCTTAAAACTACAGTGTCAGCTTGGAAAATGTTTTTAAAGAGCACGTTTGAGCCAGTAATTTATAAGTCTTTACTGTACTTAATTCAAATATGCAGACATGCTTTGAGTTACATAAATCATCCATAGCAGGAAGAGCCTTGCAGTCATAAAATTTTCTGTGATTTTATCAGCTGGCAGAGTGCATTGCAATGTGTCTCAACAGGTCAGTTATTTTTTTAACTTGTTACTCCCTTACACATAGGACTGGAATCTGACCTGAAATCTGACACTAAGCAAGCAGAGTAAGTAACTGAGATAGCAAAACTGAAAAAAAAAAAAAAAGAAAAAAAA
>VWYO01009066.1:305410-334460 GCA_013400275.1 Rhadina sibilatrix
CTGCTTCCAACACCCTGACCAAAATAGGTGTCAGTTTGTAGCTCTGACTCTGCCAGGGTTTTCCAAAATTGTTTGTTTGATTGGTTTTGTTTTCTACTACATTTATATTGTTAATATTCCTAGTAAAGAACAGTTACTCCTATTCCCAAATCTTTGCCTGAAAGCCCTTAATTGCAAAATTATAATTTAGAGGGGGTGAGGGGTTTACATTCTCCATTCTTCACTTACCTTGTGCCCCTCATTCAAGCACCTTGCTGCAGTGTTTTGTGACTACTTCTCAAGGACCAGTGCAAGTGATGCTGTCCCTTCCGAGGTATAATCCAAGGACTTTCCCTGCAAACTTGTCTGCAAAGGGTAGGGGCATGTTAAGTGAGATCTGTGTAACTCATGAATGATGCAAAGACATTCAGCTTTCCCTGGCAGATACCTGTCTTTCCAAACCAAGACAGGAGGGTTAGGGCTAAAAGCAAAGGGAGTGATTTAGGGAGTATGAGGGCCCTGGTAGCACATGCACACCTGGTGAAGCACATGCAGGAAGACACTGTGCAAGCAGGGGGCATGTCTGTGCTGGACCAGATCACCACTGGAGGTCTGAGTTCAGAGAAGGGAAAAGAAATAAGCAATGTTGCTAGAGGTATCACACTGATGCTACCAAAACTTTGTGAAAGAGAACAAGCCTTATTTTTAAAAATACCTCGTGATTCATGGTAGAGGATGAAATTTGGGAATATGATGCAGTTCTTTTAGCTAACCTATTTCACGTTATAGCTACCAGTACAGTCAGAAAAATGTAATCCGTCTCTAGTGGGTAACAGCAGGAATCACTGAACTAATATTTCCTTAAACATTTTTTTTTCTTTTTGTATGCTCATTTCAAAAATGCCTTTTGTCCAAAGAAATGCAATTGACTCTGAGGCCAGAGAGGGGACTGACAGAGCTCGGATTGTTCAGCCCAGAGAACAGGAGGTTGAGAGGAATCTAATCAATGATTCTATCAATGTCTATGAGCAGATAATGGGAACATGTGAAAAAGATGGAGTAGGACTTGTTACAGGTGTCCAGGGAAAGGACAAGCACAATTAAGACCAAAATGAAGTAACAGAAATTGCATTTAAATCCAAAAAATCTTCCTCACATTTGGGATAAAGCAGTAGAACAGGTTGTTCAGGCAAGGTATCCATCTTTGTTCATACTCAAAAAATGAGAGTGCACAGCCCTGAACAACCAGTTGGCAATGGCCCTGCTTTAAACACAGGGGTTGTTCTGGACAGGCTCCAGAGTTACCTTCCCATCTCAACTGTTCTGTGGTGCTGTGACTCAGAAATTTTCACGGACATTTAAAACAAGCATTGAGGCTTCTGAAAAGAGAAAGGCCACATCTTGAGAAATACCTACATGGCTATAGCTTTAAGCTGTACATTTTCTTAAGTCATTCAGGATTTTCCAGCCATGGGTCCTACTTGCTTTTAGTGGAATATAGGTTTGTGTTCAAAATAAAGAAATAGGTTGTGTTTCACATAAAGAAATACATTAAAGATTTGGATAGATACTATTCCTGTTAAAACATGCTTCATGATTTTTATGCACCATCGATCTACTTCCTTTTTTATTTCTGCATTTCCTATATGTCTGTGATTTGGGTTTTTTGTTTGTTTGTTTGGTTGGTTGGTTGGTTTTTTCCCTTCATTTTTATAATCTTCGGCAAGGATTTATTATGTCTTAAAATCACAGCAGGATTTGTTGCCTACAAAAAGTTCCAGCCGTGGAATGGTTCCTGTATGCCAGCTGCATATCCAGTAGATAATCTCAGTGCTGAATAGTTCTATGCAAATTGAAAAATCATGCAACTAGTTGACAGATTCTTTCCTAATAATGATGGATATCTCCATGTTGGCATCTGAAAGCCTATCAGTATAACAGTTTCTTTTTATTTTATTTGGTTGGGGAAAAGTTCCACTGAGAAGACAGGATTTTCATGTGATATTTAGAAACCACTTTAAAGATTAGTTCCTAATTAATTTTCAACTAACAATACTCTTTGCAAATCGCTGCTGCAGAAAAGATTTCCTTAGGGTTCCCATAGGCTTTCAGTCAATTAGGGGGGAAAAACAATACCAAAACCAAACAAACATCCCCCACCAAAGGTCTCAAATGTTTTGAAACAACTTCTATCCTATTTCTCTGAATTTGTTTAAATGATGCTGCAATTGCAGTTTTGAGTGTCAAACACTTAGCCCGCATGCCTGGATAAATCTAATGGGAGTGATTGAACACTGGCTATGCTGTGTCAGATGGCAAATACTGACGTTGGATTTCCGGAATGGAGGTGCAGAGTAGTGAACTGAAGCTTCTTAATATCACAGATGCAAAGTAGTTGTGGATGTATGCTCTGTTGTCTCCTCGAAAGTGAACAAACTTTCAGTGGTTCATAAAGATTCTGTCCGGAATGACACTAGAGGGAGTCCTGATGCTGCAAGAAAATATTTTTCTTGTAACAATTCCTTAAGTAAATAGTTCCTTATAAATTAAAATGTTGAAATAGAGCTTCTGGGAAAAATGAAGGAGCTTTTAATTTAGATGGGATCAAACAGTCTTTAGCTTTTACATTCTAGGCTTGCAACCATTCATTAATACAAGTGAATTTTTTAAAGGCATTTTTAATAGGAGCTTTATTTTTTTTTTTTCAGCAAAGAGTGTATTTAAAGTCAGCATTCAAAATTAATCTCTCATATTATTGTTCTGGTAATTTAAATTACAAGAGACCTGTTCTACAAAGCTATGCTCTTCTCATATCTAACTGAAAGCTTAAGATCGGTAGGCTCTAAGTTTTCAAGTTCAACTAAAGAATTTTACTAAAGTCAATGTCAATTGTCAGCTCTCAGCATCACATTTGGAATAAAAAATAGGTTTCCCAAAGTTCCTTGGTGCATCCCCCAAGTTACTGTGGCACGCTGGTCCATGCATGTTCCTAAACCATGTTAACAGTTTTGAAAACTGTAGGTTTTCTATCTGAAAGAGAAGTTTGCATGCATGCAGGACTGGAAGCCCTCAGTAGCTCACAATCATAATTTATCCTGTGCCTCTGGGATTGGGAATATTTATTGTGTTGTGGGAGATCCTAAGCTGTAAGCCTAAAATGAGGCAAAGCTCTATGCTCTGTATGAAGCAGGCGAAAGACATAGACATTCACTACAGATCAAAATGCTTTCTTTCTTTCTTCCCCATGCCTCAAACAAATACCTCTTAGCCTGTTTCAGGTACTCTCCATATTCTCATCCCTTCCAGGATCTCACAGAATGCGTGCTCACCTCTTGCTCTTCTCCTGATGTTGCATGAGCAATACTGTGGAGCTCTGAGGTTGACTCAGGCATAGGTCATCCAGGAAAATAAAACCCTCTATTTCTGCTACAGTGGCATAGTCTGAGAAACTCAACGGGAGTCAGTGCAGGAGGATGCAGCTATTACTGGTAAGAAGAGATTTGGAGAACTCAGAGAAGAAATTGGTGGAATGACCCTGGTGGGTAGTGGTGCCCTTTTCCTGCATGGAGAAGTGTGCCTTGAGATCAAGCTGCTAAGTGGCCAGCCCAATGGAGATCCCCACTGTAGTAATGTTACCAGGGCAAGAGAAAAATCACAGCCATGTAAGCAGACTATATAGCAGCAGACTTTTCTCTTTTAAGTTGTTCATGGGGCAAAAGTTTGCTCACCCTCCTTTTTTCCTCTGTGGGTGGTAAGGCTCAGTTACATCAGTTTGCAGCTGTGCACCTCTTCAGCTGTGCAGTGGAGGACCTGCTGTCCTCGCTTGCTGTCCTCATACTCATGCTTGAATTGTCATGGCTGCTCAATTGCACTGATAATGGCTAGTCTTTCTGCTAAAGCAACAGAGTTTTAGAAGAGCCACAAAGAAGTATGATTATATGAGATTCTGCCGTGGCATAGAGTCTGCCTTATCCCCGTGGGGATAATTAGTATTGTAGCTTGTATATTAAGTATTACTGAAATCAATTTATTATTTTTAGAACAAATTAGGGAAGTGCAGCAAACAATGCAGAATTCTTCGTTTATATTCTTTTGCTTGCCTGTTCTTCACTATGTGGAAAATGTGGTTCTGTATCCAGGTATTTACTGATTTACATATATGAAAGAGTCTGAATTTTCACACTGGCCTTAAAAGAAAGGAAAAAGGAAAAAGAACTCAAAAGTTCCTTTGCTCCAAGTTCAGTGTTGCAGTTTAGTGTCCTCTCTTCTGAAAATCTCTACAAAAGTCTCAGGTTATTTCTTTCTTGGGTGCCTATCTAAAACATCCAACTCCAAAAGAGATGATATTTCCTCAGAGATAATCTTCCAGAACTGGGAGTCTTGAAACAGATCTTCACTCCTATCTGCTAAAGCAAAGCCACTGTCAGTCAGCCAAAAGTCCGGCAAAGAAAAAACAGAAACAGAACTACAGCAAAACTATGCAAGTTATCTTTGCACGGGGAGGAGACTAGAATTCAGCTTTTGTACAGGTCAAAGGAGGCAGAGGAACTCAAAGGGATGCTGCTAAAGAAAATACTTTCATGCAGCTAGCTTTAGTACACTGAAAGAGATAAAGCAACTCCCTGGAGAGGGCTTCACTTCCAGGGCAGTTGTGTATGGACTTTCTCAAGATATTTGAAGAATTTAAGTTTATATGTTTTAGTGAAAAATACCATCTCATTTCATTAAATGGCTGCGTTAGAGACTGTATAGGGGTGAGAGAGTGAAGCAGCTCATTTACAAGCAGTATGTCAGAATGCTGAATAAAAATAGTTAAGTAGGAAAAAAAAAAAAAACTTTCCTACAGTTTTGAATTTGGGGGCCTTTTCTGCACTGGTTTGTGCAGTTCACTAATACTTTTTGTCTTTAGCAGGTTTTTATGCCACTCCTGCAGATCAGAACCTTCATGAGTGTTGTTTGTAACTCAGTCTCCTTTGGTTAAACACTTTTTCTTTAGGAAACCCACTTATATTCCTCCACACCAATCTGTTTTTCTCAATTCCCTGCGCAAATGGTTTGGATTCTTCCAATACCAGTAATTGATCCTGAATCAGTGAAAACTGTCCTCAGTGTCACTGTTATTGTTCTGGTGGAGGATCTCATACTTTTTCATATGCTATCTTTAACATCACTAGAAGTGAGTGGTGTCTTCATTGCCTTCCTGCGCTGATACTCACATGGCTGTCCTTCCTGCTGCCTGTATTAGAAAGGGTGTTTGCAAATATATTTTGTATGGCTTTGCCTGTTGGATTACTTATCAAATGGCAGCTGTAGTAAGCTCATACCATTACTATGCAGAAAAATGTCTCTTTGTCTAAATCAATATACCCTCTGTTGATAACTGGATGGGACCCCTGTCTTACAGAGATGCTGTTGCACTGGCTGAATAACCTCTGGCTCATGCTATGTATTTTCACAACCTTCATGATTTTGACTGTTCAGCTCTTACTGAAGCACTCACATTAGGAGTAGTATGATCCTGCCTTTTTTTTTTTTTCTGTTAGCCATGGTTACAGAACAATGTTGGCTATGGGTCCATAATAACATAGGATGGAAGGAACCACCTGTACCATTAAATGAGACCTTCCAACTGCTGCAAACATTACCTCATATAATAATCACTGTTATTCATTTATTGAACTCTATCTTGAAAGCATTCAGATGGCTTGGACTCGTCCCTGTCGTTTACCTAATTCCATTTCTGCAAAACCACCTCTGAACATGATTGGAAACTACTGGTTTTCAGCTGAAGTTCTTTATGGGCAGCTGATATCTCATGTGTTCCAAAATTACGTTTGAATCAAAGTAGTAAGCAAACTCTATGTGCTGAGCATTTTCCTCAATGTATTTGTAGCTGGCACTCTTTTTCCCATCAGCCCTGGCTGAACAAGACTGCCTTGTCTATCTAGCCTCCTCTCACAAATTAAGTTTTCAATACCCTCACTGTTGTTTTCAGCCTTCTTGTCCTCCTTTGTTGGTTTGAAACCACCTTCCAGAAACAGAGGTGAACAGAAAAAATATACAGCCACTCAGACTTGGTCACAGAAAAGCTTTGTCTCACATTTTCCTCTCATTGCTTCAGATAGTCTGGCTCTGCCTTAGACCGTGGACCAGATTGTCAAATCCAAGAGAAACACATTTACCTCAGACCTAGCAAAGGAAAGGACAGCTACAACATGTGGTACGGGGGATGGCTGTCACTGTGCTGCTCTCCAGAGGCTCCAGATTTCTCTGGTTTTGCTTTCTGATAGCAACCTCTCAGTGATGGATCAGATTAATGGAAACATAGAATTAATACCTATGCTCCCCATGCCACATGTGAGTAGCACAGCTGGCATTGGCATTGGCCTTGGCCTTGTGTTTCAGCAGAGTTTACCACACTTATCCCAACCTGGAGCACAGTATATTAGATTCACTATTGTGGCTCTTTAACCCCTGCAATTTGAATGTTATTCATTTCATGCACCTCTTAGAACTTGTGTTCTTTTGGTTTTCTCATATCTAAACAAGTTGCCTCATTGCAGCTTTTCTTGAGAACTCTCTGCCAGTTCTCTTTTACTGCATCATTGTAATTTATTTGTTTGGAGTAAAAGAAGTGCTGTACTCCTCCCTGCATGGACAGTTTAAAAACAGTCACAGCCCAGTAGTTTAGGAAAGGGGTCTGATAAATAACAAGGAAAGAGTGAAAGGGTGGATCTAGGTGTGATGTCACGACCAGGACTACAAAGGCAGCCTTTGAATACGTCATTGTAATGTTTCTGTAATGGTTAATAAGGTTAGTATTTTATATTTAGTGTAAGTTTTGCCACAGAGTTTTGAAGAATAGAATTTGAAGGCTGGACTGTTGGCTTGGTGCTCTGGTGCTTGGGAGCATTGCATCATATAGAAGTATCTGAAAAAGTACAGAAGAGGTTTTGAGTGAAGGGAATATCAAAAAGACCATCAAAGGTAGTGTCCTTGAAGCAGATGACATAAATTCAGTGACATATGGCCTTGGACAGAAAGACAATATTACTGGCCTAAAGGCCTGCTAGCACTATCAAAAATATTTTTATTGAGCTTCACAAGGCTGGGATTTAATAAAAAGATTTTAATCTAATACTCATAGAAACATGGAGATGTGGGAGGTGACCATCAGTAAAAATGGATCCCTAATGGCTATAATTTTTTCAGGCAGCAGGAACAAGTTCTGACATATCTTAATTTTTTTTGCTCTGTGGCTAACTTGTCATCCAGCCAGGTTTCCTGGTGTCTCCCAGCCATGACAGTTTCTTATAAAAAGAAGAGGAAGATTGTTTTAATTTTTAATCTATTCATTTCCTTAAGAAAGACAGCATGGATTTGAAAAGCAGTGTCTTAACACTTTGGGCATGTTTGACTCATCCTATCTGACTGATCTCTCACTGCCACAACAAACCCGGTGTGAACACTTTGTTCTGTTGTGTGGTATTTCAACTCTGAGATTACATTTTGGAAGCAGTCCTGTATCCCACTCCATTGTCCAGACCAACTGAACTGGAGCCAGTTCACTCTGTGCTATTACTACCAAAGAATGTTTCTGGGTGGCCCTGTGGCAGCTGGGAGAGAAAAAGATGTACTCTGAAACCAATATGAGCTACAGACCTTCCCAGCTGTAAGTGGTGCCCATGGTACCTACACCATTTTATCAAGTGTCTCCACTACTCCAGGTCATATGCCTATAGACTACTATATTGGAGGTACTGGACTTCTTCTCCATTCCCTACCTGGTGTAGAGTAAGTCCATAAAACTGATCATTGCCCACCCACTGGCACGGCACATAGTCCCACAGTTCATCGCACATGTACCCAGACACCCCTTCAGACAGGGGCTCTGGTACTGGTAGCCCAGTCACCCTGTGGTTTTTTTCCAGCTGTCAGACCATATGCTAATCCTGTATACCTCTTTTAGACTAATCACTGATGGAAGTTTGTTTCCTTGGTGTTATTTAGGTAGAAAGACTCAGTACAGAAGATACAGATGGGAACAATCATTTAAAGATTTCGATGGCTTGTGTTCACCATGGACTGCTTGTAGAACAAGAAATATGCATTTAGGTCTTGAGGAATCACAGGTCACAGTGGGGTTCATCTGCAAGGTCTTTCAGTGCAAAATTTTTAAAGGAAATTTTGTGAGAGTTAGCTTCTCCTTCCAGAGAAGCTTTGCTGGTCATCTCAGATCTGTGTAGTGCTGTTATTCTTCACCTGGTGCTTCAGGCTGGCATACAAATTACTTTTCTCTTCAACAGTTTAAAAATGGCAGATCTCATCTGGGCAGGCTACCTTCAGGTTTCCCACTGCCCTGGGGTACTATAAGTATTAACAAAACTTGTGCTGTTGTTGAAGACTGGGTCTAGTGATATGGTGGTTGAAAGCGGTTGCTGTGCTTGGAGATCCACTTTCTCTGAACCATGGCATCATACAAGTGTGTCTGAGCTGGCTCTGAGAGTAAAAATAGCACTGGGTATGTGAAATGTCAGTATTACTTTCCAAATTATATCCAGGCTACCTCATCTTCTTTAAAGATATGTCCACAGGGAGTTTCAAAGTAGAAATTCTTCACTGCAGCATCACTGGGGTGAAAAGAAAATAGAGATGAGTTGCTTCAAAACAGAGGTAGCCTGGATTCTGGTGGTCAGTCCAACTGCTATCTGGGAGACCTAGGAAGGACTGTGGGAGATGGATAAAGAAGACAAAGGAAGGAATGTTGGCAGAAAAGGACAAAATGTGCAGAGAAAAGAGAAGGGAAAGAGTATCTCCCTTGCTGTCTGCTCCACAGGTGGTAGGTGTGTAACAGGGATAGAGATACTAGAAAGAAGTGTCATAACGAATTACAGAAGAGGTTTCACTGACCATTTATTTTTATAGTCTGTCAAGTGTTTCCCCTAAAGCTAGAATAATCCAGTGACCTTAAAATTATTCAATAGGCAGATCCCCAAGCTGCTGATTGCAGTCCTGTTCCCCTTCAAAAGAGAGATCCTCTCCCCTCTTTTTTATGCTCACAATGAAGTGTGATTTTCCAAGGCTCTCTGTTTGTATTCTTTGCACAGAACAATACTTTTATTGTTACATACTCTGGCCATGCTTCTTCTGCAAACACTTTAGCTTTTAAACACAGCATGTCTTGTTTATTTTGGCTTCCTTTCTCTTTTTACCCAACTTATTAGAAAAACAGACATGTATCTCCATTGCACTCTGTATTCACAGCACACTGATCTGTGCCATTTTGCATCTTCTGCCACTGTTGATCTCGTGCAATTATTGAGAACCCGTTGTGGCAGACATTGACAGACAAAAACACTCTAAAACTACAAAAAGCTTTGTATTCCCAGTATTATCCCAATTTTCTCATTAAGAGTAGCAGAGCCAAATCTGATTCAATTCATGTGGTGAGATCTCAGTGCTTACATAGTTGTTTTCTGGGGAGCAGCCTGCGTGAAGAGACTCCTGCTCCATCCTCAGTCCTAGTGATGTGACACCACTG
This sequence comes from Rhadina sibilatrix, assembly GCA_013400275.1. NCBI lineage: Eukaryota > Metazoa > Chordata > Aves > Passeriformes > Phylloscopidae > Rhadina > Rhadina sibilatrix. The sequence goes on from VWYO01009066.1 coordinate 314,931, forward strand.
AACCCAGTTGAACTCCAGTATTTGAAAACTGATGACAATGAGCGCAGCATCAGACCCATCTAACTGTGTGTGTTTTACACACCTAACTGTGTCTGTAATTTTTGCCATTCCACTCCTGACGTTGTTTTCAGGTCTGTACCACTGATGCTCATAAAATGTAGTTCTTGGTAGGTCAATATAGATTTTTTTGTTGTTGTAGTTATTAAAGAATTTAGAGTTTTGAAAGAAAGCAGTCAGTTGCCTTCCTTTATGTGAATACTGTTTTTCATATAGAAAAAAAACAGGATTAGTCATTTGATAGCTGATATTTGAGTTATGTTATGTTGCAGTCTTTTTCCCTTAAACACAATGCTACACAAATACCTGTTGGTCTGACAATCAAAATCCATCCATTATAAAAATGTCCTTAACATTTGGGTTTGCTTGAAGAGGTAGCTTTAGTCCTCTGTCTAACAGTCAAACAGGAACTTTTTCTAGTATGGGTAGGAACTGTATTTCGCAGCTACTCAGTATTCTTTGAATGCAGCATGACTTCAGAAAGAGATCCATTGAGATCACTGCTTTCCCTGATATTTATTCTTCTTTATAGAATATTCCCCCATCTGTGTAGCAGTCATCAAAAGGGAAGTAATAACAAAGGGAGAAATTTACTTCTTCTGTTATTCTCCTTCTTTGACAGAATCACAATGCAATGACAATCACAATGCATGGCTGAGCCCTCCATCCTCCAGCAAAAAAAGAAGAATTTCCTTTTTACTTCCAATCCTCTTACCTGAAAATGCTGAGCATTCAGCACCTCCTTCCAGTTCCAAGACAAACTGCTTCATGGCCAGTTGTTTTCAATAAGCTGACATCTTGTTCACCTGTCTAGAAAATGGAGTTAGGTTTTGTACACCTCTTAACCAATGAACTTAACATCTTGTCCCTGTCTTGAAACTTAATGTTCCCCAGTTGCTGCTGTTTTGGATGATCAAACTAAATGTTTAACACTTCCTTCATTGTGTTAATTTTCAGTGGAAAGACTCACAATTAAACATCAGTGTTGCCAAAGAAACCATGAAGTCACTGGTTATTCCTGTCTGTGAAACCACAGAATAACCATATAATCTTGCCTATGCTGGCTAGGCAAGTGAGGATAGGCACATGCTAGCACCAATGTGACAGACACCACTGCAGTATCAGGCAGAGAAAACTTCTGAATTGTGAAAAGAGATGCCTTGGAGACCATTGAGACTTAGGAATAGATGTCCATTAATTTATCACTGGAAGTTGAACATTACAGTAATTTGCTTTTCCACAGAGAACTTGTGAAAACTTGTAAAAGATTAACTGGATCCCAAGTCCAGCTGAGATAGAAATTGCCTCTGTTCTGCTTCAGTGATCGTAGCAATGATGATTTATACTATCACAGCATTTGAATTCATGTTGCTGTTTGTAACCATAGTGAGAAAGGTATATTCCAAGTGAGCTGAGTAACATGGCATGCTGTAGTTTAATTATTTTTCTGTTTCTAGTTCCTCACTTTCTCTTTGTCTTATTAATGTTACAAGCAACAGCAAAATTAATATGGACAAAAATTCAGATATAACATATTGTAGCTTTTACAAACTTCACTTGCTGAAATAAGGACACAGGAAGTTGGGAAGTTTATTTGTTTGCAAATATTTTGTTAAATTTGGAAATATAACCCACTCCTCTTGTCAACAGATCAAAATCCTAGGTTCATTTTCCAGTGTGAATGTGATTCATTCCTGATATTTCTGATGACTCATCCCCTGTTCTTACCTTATCTTCTTCAAATGTAAATGGGAAAATATATGCAGCCTCTGTCTAATTTTCTGTATTGGTACATAGATAAAACTCACTATGTGTTTTAAGAAATTCTTAGGAAGCATGCACAGCAGTCACATTGTTCGTGCAATGGAGAATAATGTTTGGATTAAAGTTATGGCATCTTTCTTTGTTATCAATTTTCTGGACACACTGAGAATAGTCAAATAAGCAGTTAACTCTGAAGTGTCGGAGTTTTTAGTTATATTCTTGTAGGATGGTGAGAATGATTTTCTCTTTCTGTTAGGGAGCTAACTTGCAAAAGATTTTGGATCTACTTTGGGAAAGAAAAGTGCTGAAAATGTGGTGAAATTAAGTATTTTATTAGATCTATTAACATAATGTTTATTTCATTTTCAGCAGTGCTGGAAAGCAAGCACAGTGAAACACTGAAACAGAGTTTGCTTGCATATAAGCATGCACAAATGAGTTTGCCCATTTTATCACAACAGAACTAATTTCTTCTTTGTCAAGGGATAGCAAGGAAAAGAAGCATCCTTACAACTGTTCTCTGTGCATTTAGCTGAGCTTCATCTTGAGCCCACATTTTAACCTTGGTTTTTAATCCTAGTAATCAATTGAAAGAATATCTTTAACAAGTTGTCAGCCAAAAATAGCAGCTCTATTGCCAACACTACCTCCCCTTCCCATTCAACTCTGGCAAATGTTTCCCTTCCTCTCTTTCTCTTCTTATCCAACCATGTCATCCAACAGAACCAGAGGCTGGGATCTGAGAGTATACAGGAACAAGCGGCTGGGGAGAAACGAGATAAAAGCTGGGAGAGGACAGAGATTTTCTCTTGTTCCTTATATACTTTTTAAGCATCCTCTCTGACTTAGAGAGAAAAGACATCCTATCTGCCAACTAGATTAATATCTTTTAAAGTGTTTTACCTTTTCCTAATCTGGTATTTGGAAAATGGTAATGACAATTGAAGTCCTGAAGTATCATTTCAAAGGAGCATTTGAAATAGTCTATTTGGAAACTTTAGAATTACACATCTTGGGTTTTTCTAGAAATCAGTAAATGGTCTCCTTTTTCTTACTCTGACACTGTTTACAGAAACAACCTGACCAGTATTGCTATCTCCATCCAACCCCAGATGTGTCTTTATTTAACAAACTCAGTGCCTGCGGCCTGCTCTAATGCTTTGTCAGATCCCAAATATCATCTGCCACCTGCCAGCCACTGACATGCATCTTGATAAACAGTGTTTTTCATTTCATGTGAACTGGGTTGTTCTTGTTTACATCCAGCAGTATAAAACAGCTCCTATTGTCCATTGTTCCCTTATGTACTCTCAGAAAACCTATTTGTTTCTGGCAGCCTTCTCTTCAAGGAATGTGATGCAGAGTGTAGATAAAAATACATCTGTTAAGATGACTGGCATTATTCTGACAACAGTGTAGAAATCATCCTCTTGGGAAGGCAGGCAGGCACAGACAAAATTAACTGTAGCTTCGATCTGCAGTGGATATGATAAAACATATGCTTTAATTCCAAGAGAATTAAAAAGCCTGCAGCTTATTTCCTAGGCTTCCTATTCATGGCAGGCATGCACACACTGATTCCTTCAGCGGGAGCTGACATTTACGTAGATCCTAAGCTCCAGCATACTTTTAAGGAAAATAGTCTGGATAAAGGCAAAACCCACCCAGAGTTCTTCAAATAGTAATTGTTCTTGGAAGCTTTAAGGAATGGTTGAAATCCTAGAAGCTGATACCTGACAGACTTCAAGTGTTGATGCTTTATTTCAGCCCTGAGTGACAGAGGAAAGTCTCTCCAGTCATCAGTGCTATTTCAGGCAACACTAAGAAAATTCTTGATGTTTACCAGTTCAAGCTTTGACCTGATCTGACCCTACTTAACTTTAAAATCTGACCAGCAGGGTCTGAAATTATCTTTTCTATATCTAAGAGTTGAATGCAAATTTAAATGTTTTAGGCCTCTACTATCAATATTGGTCATTTGATCAAAGATAAATTGTTCTATTTGACTTTTACACAACTCATTTTATTTTGGCAGCTCTAAAAAATATTTCTAAAGGAAAAAATTACTGAAATCTATGGGATCTATGAGATCCTATGGGTTTTTTATTTTTTACTAAAATAGCTTTTTAATAAGGACCTAGGAATCTTGAATCCTTTCAATAAGGACCTAGGAATCAGTGGTATCTGCTGAAAAGTCTTTCTTTGTTTCTCCAATGGTATTTTTTTTTCTCATTATAGCTGGCTACATTCAACAAAATAATGTTCTAGAAAGAGATCAGCTACTACCCTTCCTTCCATTCTATCCTTCTCCTATTTATTTTCAGTTTTTATTATGCAAAATACAAGAAATCTTTTTAGATGCCTTCAGCAAATACAAGTGTCAAATGCTCTAAACATCAGAAAGCAAAAATAGCCATAGAGAATCTCCTGCAAGACCCCAGTACTTTCATAAAACGATCAAAATGCAATAACTGGCATGCAAACCAGGGACAGACTCTCTCCCATCACTGATGTTTCTCTGAGCTGCACAGGGATATCAGGTTGATACTTTGATAGATTGCAATCTGTTTTCAGCAGCTGACCCAGACATAACATCATCATTTCCTGATTATATTGATATGTGTTTCTATTATTTGCTTATTTTGCGCCTTGAGAAACAATTCCTTTTTGTTGTTAAACTGTAAACAGCATAGCAAGGCCTCATATTAAATCATAATTATTTACCATGTTGTTCACGCACCTTTGTCCCTGGGGAATGTGGTGACGTGAATTTACAGGAAGATCGGGGTATTTCTCACCAACAGTTTCCTGTTATTGATATGCTTTTGTTTAGTTGTGATCTTTTTTTTACTCTTTCAGGTTCTCAGAGGAAAAATAAACAGGCACATGACATTAATCACAGTCTTTGGGTATCGTATTGGAAGTCTCACAAATACTTTCGGTGTGGAATTGTGAACTAGGCTTGCATCCTTGGAAAATACCAATGACAGCTTATTGTTTGCTAGTACTTAGTCTCCTATTCTGATAAATGATTCTAATAATTCTTTAAAATTCTTTTGTGATTGTGTTCCTTTTTAGATGCCAGAAGGGTTCAAAAGTTTATGAAGACAGCCTTGAACGGTTTGCATGTTCTGTGTGTGTAGATTTGGATAATTGGGCTAAGTTTTCATTTGAGAGAAAATATGGATCACATAAGAGATACAGAGATAATTCAAAAATCCAGAGTCCTTTCAGCAGTCCGTTCAAACATGGCCAAAAATGCTTTCTTTGAGATAGTTTGTCAAGTTCTTTTCTTTAAGAATATATGAAGCCTATATTCTCCCTGAAAAAAAAAAAATTGTATTTGCCAGTGTGTCAAAAGTCACCAGTATAATTACCAGGGTAGTTATCTAACATATCTAAGATGTAGCTCCTAAATCTTTTTCAGTGGTTTTGGCTATCCTACTCTTATGTCTGTCTCTATGGATATGTGGTACACTCCTAGCCAAAAACCTTTGCAAAATATCTTGATTTTGCAATAAGGAATTGCAGTAGAACAACCAAACAAAGCAAACTTTGGGAGGTTTACATTTTTTTTCTTCCAAAGCATTGTAGAAATATTGTGGTTACAGGCAAAATGACATTGTGTCCTAGAGAACCCACACCAGGAAGGCCACCAAGAGATTGAGCTGTTGGCTGAAACACATCATTAAAATAACTCACAACTAATGTGGTAGCTATTCAGATTCATTACCAAATTCTCAGGGTTTAATACTTCTGTTTCATCATTGTCGAATAGCATCTTTCTTAGTATCTGTGCTGTAAGATTTAGAGAAAAATCTCAGAGTCCAACCTACATGTCCACAACCTATTTGTGGCTGCAGATTTATTGTATTTGGTACTTAGTACCTCAGTGCTGCATTGAGTGCTTGACACTGTTGTTTTCCTTCATTTCTGTTGGTAGTATTAAGGACTAAGAATAAGCTCACAAAAGCTGTATGTGATATAATGTTAATAAAGATCACAGGATCACGGAATGGCTTCAATTGGGAGGAACCTTAGAGACACATCTTCCATCATCCTAGGTTCCTCAGAGCTCCATCCAGCCTGGCCCTGAACAATTCCAGGGATGGGACATCCACAACTTCTGTGGGCAACCTGTTCGAGTGCATCGCCATCCTCACAATAAAGAATTTCTTCCTAATATCTAATCTGAACTTTCTTCCAGTTTGAATCCATTTCCACTTGTTCTGTCACTACCTGCTGTTGTAAACAGTCTCTTTCCTATAACATCATACTGAGATTTTTAACTACCTTCTCCTCTGGATAACATGTAGACATACTATGATTTCTTAAAATACTCAATTGTTCCTTTCCAGGCAGGCCATGTAATCTAAATGGCTCTGTAAAAAGTTTTTCAATCCTTCTGCTACTGGATTTCTGTGAATTTGTCTTCATCTGTAAGGTCAGCCAAATGAGATCTGGCTGCTTTTCAGATGAGGAAATTCTAATCTCAGGTTTCTAATGGTTGTTCTAGTTATGACATTTTATCCTCTGGACTTCCACACCTTGAAAGAAAATTGATGGTTCCATTACTGAATTAGATGTATTTCCTCCCAAAGCTATCAGTTTAAGAATTCACAAACTAGGCAAAATATCTTTCTCTTTGTGGGGAAAAAATTACAAACCCCACAAATTACTTATTAAGCAAGCTATAATAAAGTTTCCTATCTGATTTTTTTCTTAAGTGCAAGTATCTCTCAAATAATAAAAGTTTGCAGTCTCCACAAGTCAGGTTTTTTCCATTCTGAGTGAAGCTCAAGACTAACAGATGAAGTCCCCAGCACCACACCAAGCTCATCTCCTGCTCTCTGATACCATCCTTCAAGACTTTGAGTGGTGGGTTCTCTCCCAGCACACAGTCCTGTAGAATCCATGAAGTCCTGAAGTCCCTTCAGTTTTTTTCCAACACGTTGCCTTTTTAGCATCACCCACTGGAGTGTCAACTCCAAGTTGTGCTATGGTGCACTGTGCTCTGTCTATTCTTCAGCAATTGCGTGGCCTGAATTAAACCATGGCTCAGTTTTTCAGTCATACAGCTGATGTATTCTTTAACCTGCTGCCAGACTCAGAAGATGAACTCAGATAAAATGTTTTTGAAATTTAGGAAATGCCTAATTCCCTAGTCATATCCACAGCTATGCTCCGAATGCACAGTTTAAACGCAGTTCTTCCTTCCTCAGTAAGGGTTTAAGATGCGTATCTGCATCTTCTATTTAAGTATCATGCAAGATGGAAAGTAGTCTGAATTATGTTTTATACAAAATATTTCAGATTCTTTACTCCTACTGGTTTGATGTTTGGGACCACTTCTCAGGAAAGAGGAAGAAAAACGGTCTGTTGTTTTTCTGAGTCATTGAATATTTTGTTGCAGTTGTTTCTCTGTAGTTCTTGCTCCCTGGTAACTACCTCAAGAGCCATTTCCAACAAGATGGAGAGATACTTGTACTTTATTAGATCTCTCTGAAACCTCAGTAAGTGATCTTTAACATCTCTCAAGGTATTTATAGTGTTATTCTTTCATTCTGCAAGAAAAAGTTATTTCTGTTTTTGTTAAATGCCTTTTGAAAACAGAGATGTCAGTCATGATCATTACAGAATTATGACACAAAATCAGAATGCCTTTCCCTCTGCATGGATGCTTTTGGCCACTTTGATTTGTTTTATGTTTGACTAACAGAATGCTTTCGTATTTGTTACAATTAGGAGGACAAATGTTCAAGATAACAGTCAAAACTAGATACTCAAAGGTCAATGTTAGGTAGAAAAGTTTATTCATAAACCCTGCCCTGCTTCCAGAAATACCCAAGTTCCAGAAAAACTAAACTTTCTCAAAAGTTCATAAATCTCTCCTGTTTCAATAGTTTAATGTCTTACTGGAAATTTTTATTTTCACACAGAATGTGCACTAATCTATTCAATCAGCAGCAATTTTACATATTCCTCTGCTTCCTTCATGACAATTCTATTTTCTTCTTATTACTTCCTACTGGTCAAATAAAGGTAAAAAGGTCCTTGATTTCCCTGCCACTGCATTGTAGGTTTGGTCCCTTCTATTCCATTCCATCCTAAATTCCACTCACAGTCTGCCAGATAATATACTTCCTTGGTACCGTCTTATGGTTCACTATATGTAGCATGTATATAGCTGTAAATACTATTTTAACACAGGGTCCAGAAGAATGCTGAGGTGTTTATCTCAGCTGAAAGATTGAGGTAGTGTTCACCTCACTTAATTCACATAAGTGCAATGTGGAAAACTACTGTTTTATTCTGGGTCCCTTCATGTCGTAGTCAATTTGAGGTAGTTGATACAGACACTGCACTCGAGATGTTTCCTTAGAATCATCAGAAGGCTTCAAGCATCAGCACCGTGTTATTCAAGAGTCTCCCATATCTTTTGTCTGTATCTCCCAAGAGCAGCTCCACACAGCTCTGGCTCTGTCTCTCTCCTTCAGTTCTGACTCGCTCCTTCCTGTCCCTGGCACGGCCACCTAACCCTGTCTGTCCTACGTACAGCAGCTCACCTTTTCTGTCCCTTGCACCACCTCCTGTCCCTGGCTCTTCACAGCACAGCCAGCAGACTCCAACTGACTCTTCCCAGCTAACTCACTCTTTATCATGCCCATGGCTGTGAGGGCAAGGCTGTTGCCACTCTTAGATAATTTACACAGCTGTAACATATCAGGGGGAAGACTGCCTTCAGCAGCATCTCCTTTTGTCTCCCCACACCTTCCAACCTAGAATATTGTGTGATTCTGTGACTCTTTGACCTGTTCTCTGTAGATTCCCTACATTATTTATAGGGAATGATAAGTTCTTTGAGAGAATTCCTCTCACTCTCTAGAAAACACCAAGAATGAGTCAGATGTGTACAGTTGTTGTGAATGACCTGGGTTTAGAAGGAAAGCAAATGACTATACAGCTGTATGAGCACTTTAAATAAGAATTGTGTAGGTGGTGGTTACAGTGGACACTGGAGGGCTGGAGTCCAATCTGCCCCTCCAGGCAAGGCTGCATGAGGTCAACCACAGCTTTGTGGCTGACAACACAACCCTGTGTCACCTTAGCACTAGCACACGCTGATTGCCCACATTGTTAAGCTCTCTTAGTCCAGACTCGTGGTGTTTGCAGCCTATCTCCTTTTGATGTGGTAAGCCCTGCTCAGAACCCTTGCACTGCATGCACATCCCCTTCTCGCCTTGGCAGCTTTTTATGTTTTCAGGGTGTTTTAGCACTGTTCATTGTCAAGGTGTGATTTACCAGTGAAGTCAAGCTCACAGAGGCACCAGCACGCAGTGGGTACACAGTTTGTCACCGGGTTGTGCAATGAGCACTCTGAGGGCTCAGCCATTGTTACAAGGAAGGGCAAATACATTCTTCCTTTGAAGAGAAAGGATGCAAACACTAGTCAGTCTTAGGTAAGTCTACACACTGTCCTAGATTCCTAAATAAGATACCAGTCTAGCAATTAAAATGTATATTTTTTATTTGAGTGGTCAATTACACAGGTGGGATTTTAGTTATGCAAATGCCTATGGATGAAATGTGCACATCTCCTGCCTACAGTTTTGTTTGCAAACAGAGAGCAGCATCCCTTACTATGAAAATCTGATTGATTTGAAGATAAATTTAGGCTGAGACAAGTGCAAATATTTGAGTTACCATCTTCTGATCAAGGCAGTCCAAGATTTTGTCTAATATTACCTTGAAGGCAGTCTGGTCTCACTGTGACACTGCACAAACCCAACACATAAAGCGGGATGGGGAGCTCCAGTGACAGAATCACAAGTTCCCAGAAATGTCTCCAGGAGACTTGGTTGTCTTGAGTGATCAAATGGCATTTCCAAACAGATTTGTTCTACTTTTTAACTAAAAAAATATAACACGGTTGTAGTAGAGTCTAGGTCCTGGAGATATTTCAGCTGTGATGATGTCCTCTGATGACATACTTGGCTAATGAGAGCTGAGTCACAGCAATCAGGAGACTGACAAGAAATGGGAGTGATTGTGTGCAGACAACCTCTCCATTTATTCCAGACATGGCTACAGAATCCCATGAATCCCACTCACATCTCATGTAGGGAAATTTCCAACTGTTTTAAAAGCTGCACAATTAAATAGAGTTTACAGTATTTCTTATATCCCTGAATTTAAATACACCAGTCAGAAAGCTGATCTCATGGGAGAACTAAGCTCACAGCCGCTGAGGTCTACCACAGAGAGTACATTTTTAAAACATAAAACCCCACTATCTTTCCTCTTGAAAAATATTTATTCTTTCTTTTCCTAAGCTATGTTTTTCTCTGGCATTTTTCAGATATTGGTGCCAATGTCATTTTACAATTTTTGGCTCAGAATACAGTGTATTTAACTCTTCCTTTCCACACAAAACAAACAAATGAGAAGAGAAACAGAAAAGCCTTTATTTGTTGTCTTTTTTCCTTCCACCAGAATTAAATTGTTATCCATTGTTATGATGACCAAAAATCACTCGTTACTGTTACCAACAACATTCTGGAGCAAATGAACAATAATATAGATGTCACTCAATACTTCTTAGTTAAAAAAAATACCAACGACATAATATGTTATCATAACAATTTAACTTCTAGATTTTACTCATAATATTTGATGTATAATGATTTTACTTAGAGAATTTCATTTTGAACTACAAAGTGCTTTATTGCAGTTATCGTGGATTATGGCATGATACCAAGTTGTAAGTTTTTCATTATTTTTTAACTGGAGTCTACATGAAACTTAACAAGCTACAATTTAAAACAAATATTACTCAATATACAAACCTGCAACGTTCCCAAAGCACTTTGCTACTGCTTTAAGGAAAAAACCCAACACAGTAATTCCTACAAATTTCCAGGTTGCATCATTTGTCAATTCTTTGTTTGATTCCACCGGCTTTCTTGCACTGCACTTTTAACTCCTCAGATTCCATCCAGTAAAATCATATTTAAATGAGAGATTTAAATAAACAAGAGGTAAGCAGTGCTTTTTCGGCCAATGGCGACATTTTCAGGTGTTTGATTGCAAGCACAATCCCAGTAAAGTTTACACAGGTAGAGAAATTATTTCTTTCTTAACAAGGTGCAAACAAAGGCACTTGATTCTTTCCCTTGGAATCAGGGTTCTTTGACATGATTTGAACAAATTGTCACTGCACACAAGGCTGGTGCATCATGTTGGCTGTGAGTCTGAGGAAAATTTCCGAGGAAAGTCTTAGTGGTTATGAATTTATTCCAGAAAAAGAATCTCCTGTCAGTGGAGTTTCTTCCACTCTGAACTGGTTTAGGCAGTGCCAACGAAAGTGCTCTCTTGCTCAGGTGAAGAGATGTTGCCAGTATTGCTAGAACAGAGTCTTTTGCATGCAAACAACCCAAAAGTGTGGGTGCACCATGTACTGCTGGTGCTGCACAGCTGCCAAGATGATGGGTGAGCCCCACTTGACCCCCTGTGCCTTCTTTGTGTAAAGAAATGGATTCAGATTAGCAGGAAGAGGAACGGACTTCAGAAGGACTTGCCAGCCAGAGTGCTTCCATGGATCCTCAATCCACTCATCTGTACACACAAAAGTATTACTGGTTATGCTCATGTTGGCCCACAGAGGTGGCGTCTCCAGCCAAGGAAGGACCACGACTGCAGGTCTGTATTGTCCAGTCTCAAGGGTAACCTCCACACTGCCCACATGGCTCTACTCAAAGCATTTTCAGGAGCGTTGTGAATGAGATGCCTGGAGAAGGCATAGGAAGTATGTAGCACTCAGCAAGAAGTGTGCCTGAGATAAGGGAGACACAGCCAGGGAGTGACTGTGCAGGGAGCCAAGCACTAGAGGAGAAGTCACACCTTGGGAAATGAAAGAAAAAAGGGATATTGAGGTGGATAGAAGTAATGAGACAGGCAGGAGTAGGGCACAATCTGATAGGCAAGATGAGCCACTGCTTTGCAGCAAGGTTTGCTGGGTGTAGGTCTATGATTTTCGCTTTCCTTTTGATTTATGTTTTCTTGCTTTTATTTCTCCCTAGAAGTTTGAGTGTCTGTGTGAATTCAATGGCAAGGCCCCTTCTCCCAAACTCAGAAATACTCTATAGTATTTGGAATTTAAAATTCCAACTTGCAAGGCACAAAGAAAGTTCTTTTCCAATGCTTCATTCAAAAAAACAATGCCTCATTTTAACAAAAAATAGTAAATAAAATATTCAGCATAAAAAGAGAATTCCTGTAGCACTGTTAATGAGTGTCTGAGTTTAAACAAGATTTCTTGTTTTTTTGAAACATACTTTATTAGTAATAGACTATTTCTCAAATATAACTTCTGACTGAATCATTTCTTTCAAGCAAGAAGACAGCACCCTGTGGCTGATGAAAACATTTGAAAGTGCTAAGTATACAGATCAGAAAGAAAAATATTTACCTTTCCTGAAGGCATGATGGCAAGGAAAAATTCTGAAGACATTTAAAGCTGCTGCTTGGAAACTTGGCACTATAGTCAAGGGATTAATTCTTGCAGTCTTTACACCCCATGTATGAAATCCTCTTTGCCCTTCTCTAAGCACTTATTGGGGAGGCACTTCAGAAACAGAACATTCATCCTCATGGGGAAAATCCTAATGCATGAGCTTAGATTGTAGTGTGACAAATGATTTTCAATACCTCAAGGATTAGCAGGTGACCTGAGCCTGTTTCTACCTCTTGCTGCCTGGTGGGTAACCCTGGCTACATTACATCAGTACATTGGGTCTCACTTTCTTCCTTTTTAAACAGGAAAGGGAAATGTGCTTTAGAGATAAGGATGTGATCATTATTCAAGGAATAAATATGGCTATTTTTTTTTTTAAATCAGAAGTATAGAACATAGTGATTGCACTGTAGTGCTGAAAGCTTCACAGCTCTCAACACTGGCTCAATATTTCTTCTATGTTTTTCTGTTTTCTTTCTTGCATATTCTAGGTCATGGAAGGAAACTTACCCTTCAAGAACTGGACAGAAATAGTATAAAGAAGTAAATATTGTAAGTATAATTAAAGAAAATTATTTAAACCTGTTGCATGGGAAAGGGAATAGGTAACAAGTTCTAGAATGAGAAGTAATTTTGTCTTACATAGTTGGAGGAGAGTGAAACATGCTTTGTTTGAGAAATAAATTTTAACTGCAGCCTGGAAAAATGTCTGTGGTGATAAAAATATATAGAACTTTTAAAAAGATATAGATATAGATATAGATATAAAAATATATAAAACTTTAAAAATATATAGAAGAATTGGATAAAAATGCAGTTAGGAAGAAACCAATTAGTATAGCATTGAGGCTGAATGTGCTTTAGCCTAGCAAGACTCAAGAAGAGAACACTAAATAGGAGCTCAAAGAGCTACTTCAATAGAGACAGTAGTGTTATATAGCATGCCATAGAATCACAGAATGGTTCTGTTTGAAGGCAACCTAAGGATGATATCTTTCAAAGCCCCATACAACCTGTTCCTGGACACTTCCAGGGGTGCAGCATCCACAACTTCTCTGGGTAACCTGCATGTTGTCCACCTATGAAGTTACACTGCTTGTCTGATTCTCCTTCTGTGTAAATTAAGCTTTAGAGTCATAGAGGGAATATCAGGGATACTGAGCTGATGTTGTGACTTACAGGTGTGATACATCACTGTGCATGTTAACCATAGGCAACATTTGAAGTCAAGGTTTTTGCACATGTGCATGCTTAGCTGCCTGGCTCTATATGTGTGTCGTTTTCCCAAAGCAGTGTGGGGTTGCACAGTCCCACACAGTATTGGGACTTCTTTGTACTTTACTTTGTGTAAGCTCACAGGAAGACATGGTCTTTGTCCCAGAGCATTTTAATGTCTACCTAGAAACAATGTAATGGAACAAAAGGAGGGAAGCAGAGAGGGAAAGGGACAATGAGGTCTCAAAGTTACGTGAGTCAACTCCACATACAATAGAATTGACCTGAATCCCTCTGAAAGGTTCCTGGGGTAAATAGTTTTGCTGTCCTGGTATGTGTCCGGGCAGCTGCTGCTTTCACACAGCTTTAATGGTCTGTCTATTTAGTTTCATTCTGATGTGGAGGATGTTGTTTGTATTGTAAGAGAAGAAGGCCTGGTTTTGAGGAGGGAAGCAGGACTTCCACATTTAAATGCCACTGAAATTAGTTTGGGAAATAAAATAAAACCTAGGACATACAATGTTTTTTACAGCATGTCTGAGAACTATAATAGGAACTGATACTGGCTTTATCTGTCCTTCTGGACTTCTATGCTTCAATAGTCCCAGCAGGTTCAGAGAGGTATGTGGATAGGGGCTTTGGAGAGGATCTTCCTGTGATTTAATTTATATTCCTTGAGAAATTAATAAAATTTAATTGCAGATGACAGTCAGACAGTATAATATATGAGCACCATCTGTCTTACATACAAACACACTTCTGTGAAAAAACGCAGGTTCCCAGAATCCCTGTGTGAACAAAAATATTTCCCATGAGTCTTTCTGGAGAAATGGTTGCAAAGATGCACAAGCCTGCTGGAAGCAAACATCTCTCCAGAGGTGGAGAAACCATTCATACTATTTAACAAACTTGCAGATCTCTGATGAGTAAATAAATTGTAGCAGTCTCATGTTCAGACCTGCCTCATTAAAATTGTTAGGATCTAGGATACAGAAAAAGTACACACTCTGCATCGATATTAAGTTTTCCCATACCAAATTACAGCAAGAAAAAATCAAACTAATTGACATTCCTCTTCATATTAAACCACAGGATACCTGAAGGTGTGCCTTGAAAATGTTTAGAAAGCACTTCATTAAAGAAGATGATACAATAGATAGATCACTGCTCTGGTACCTGCAACAGCTGGCGAGAGCCCTTGCTTTGACACAGAGTACCAGTGGGGTCCAGGGTGGGAACCTTGGCCTCTTCTTCCCTCTACTTGCTGCCTTCAGGTTATAGTGCCTTTCTGTCTGTGAGTGTGGCCATGAGAACACACTAAGGACGGCAGGATACTTGCGAAACAGTGGAAGAAGCGACACATAATGGCAAAAAGTTCTTGTAGTACACAGGGTTCCCTGTTGTTGTTTACAGGAGAAAAATATTCTTACCTACCTAGCACAGATCAAGCTAAGTTCCTACAGACATTACATGTGAGCTTTTAAGAGCACAAAATCTATAGGTAGCTCATCTGCTATTTCTCCTTGTGAGTACTGCCAGCTGAATTCTCAATGCTTCTGTCTCCTTTCTTACTAAGGGTGCTATTTATAGCCCTTTTGGCTGCATTCCACCTGAAGGTCAGATTGTTTACAGGGAGTGAGGATATATTGTGTTTTTTAAATAGAGAACACATATTTTGATTCATTAAAAAGAACACCAGCTCTTTTCCCTGCACAAGATAATGGACAGACCTTACTCCTTGTTCACAACAAAGACCTGGCTGCAAATCCAAAGCATTCCAGAGAGCAGAGATGGATGAAAAATTGGCAAAGTTCAGTAAGGGTTTTCACATGCATGCAGGAAAGTAAAGAATATCCGACTAATAAACACAAATAAACACAGACGAATGCAATGGCATTTCTGTCCATTAAATGCTTAACACTGGTTTTAAGTTTGTTTTTCTTGCAGTGACTCCTACTCTGCTACATATGCTAAACAGCATATGAAGTTTTATACTTTCCTGCACAATTTCATACTATGCAGGCATGCTATGTCTCCTTTTACTTTCCAATCACAGATTTTTTCATTATTTCCTTCATTGAAAACAGGATTGGCTCACAAGTTTTTGGGCTCTACAAACCCAAACAGAAAAGGAAAATGATAGACAGTACATAAAAGTAAAAAAAAAAAAAGTTGGTTTAGATATATTATGTATTGTATCCATATTTTTCCTCCAAGTTCCATGTGTAATGCAGAAGTACTTCATGTCCTGATGAAACAAACAAGTCCCTGTATATGACATGCTATGTATATGACATCCATGTATATGGACTGCTCTTTAGTTCTTCATCTTCTCTTTGTCTCAATATAACAAGGGACAAAATGTCACAAAGATAAGAACTGGTCTCTCCATTCAAGTGCTGAAAAACTTAAATAAAGAAATGAGCCATTCTAGAGCTTTTATAGATCAGATCTTTTGCAGCATAAAAGCACATGGAACAGACAGAAACTTACACGTGGACCCAGGTAATTCACATCACTCAGCAAAGAGAGCTATTTTTGGCAATTAGAAAATTAGGTGTCCTGAGAAAGAAATCTTATCCAGTGTACGGTAAAAGAGGACAGTGTATGGCCAGTGAGCTGATTATAGGCTCAGGCTTAATTGGAGAAATAAGGTCTTCAGCCTCTCCTCTCCTGCTAATTCCAGCCACTGCCATGTCACGTGTGGTTGCAGCATTACAACCTGCCCCTGAAATACCATCTTTCAACAGGCCTTTAGGAGAAAACTACAGGATGGAGACAGGCTTTTTAAAGGCCATGTAGTGACAGGACAAAGGTGAGCTGCTTTAAACTGAAAAAAATAGGTTTAGATTGCATATTAGGAAGAAGTTTTTACTGTGACAGTGGTTAGGCAGAGGGACAAGTTGCTCTGAGAAGCTGTGGATGCCCCATCCCTATAAGTATTCAAAGCCAGGTTTGATGGGGCTCTGAGCAAAGTGGTTTACTGTAAGGTGTCCTTGCCCATGGCAGGGGGGTTGGAACTGTCTTTTAAGGTTCCTTTCACCTCAAACCATTCTATGACTCTATGTAAAGAGAAGATGCAAACTCCACTGCTGAATTTGTTAATGTGCTGTAAACAGCCAAGGTTCACTTGGCTCAAGTCAGATAATGAACTCTGTGGGCCCAGGACTCAAGGTTGGATGATGCTTCTTAATAAATTGCTTGATATAATAGAAAACCATGAGTTTCAAAGACTTAATCTTACTTCAGACTAAAAGAAACTGGAAGCTGCAGGTGGAGAACAAGTTCAAGTGGATATAAACTGGGGTCTGCTCAACAACCCTGTTCACAGATAAGCCTTTCAGCATAGCACAAGCATCTCTGCTGCTGGCATGGTTAGAAGTACAGAAGAATAGTCTTGTTATTATAGACTTGGTCACTAGAAAGAGCTGCCAAATGCCAAGGAAGTCCTGGGAAAAATGGTTGATGGCTGCTAGGGAGCTAAGGGTCATTATGAAGAACATATTGGGCTAGAAGAATTTTCAGTCTGAACCAATATGGCTTTTCTAGCTCCTTATATTCTTACTGCAGCACTGGTTGATGACTCTATGTTATCACTCCATCTTATGCAAGGGTTGAGATCAGCTACCACACTTCCTATGTGAAATCATCAAGTTCCAGGTGTCCCAGTATTTGTGCACTTGAATCAGCTGGGGCTGATCTCACCTTCTACTTTTTATGTGTCCACCCTGGAGTTCAATAGAAAAGAGCACACAATGATTTTCTACTTAGCTATTTATCCAAGACAAAGCAAAGCTATCTACTGACTTAAACACCTTCAGCACCAGGGAGAGATCTGGACCCAGGTATAGTCTATGTTGCTGTATTGCTTTTGTGTGTCCAGATTTTGGGGGGACTATAAGAGTTGCTTCTGTGAGAAGCTGACAGAACCTTCTCAGGGTCCGACAGAGCCAATGCCAACTGGGCATGGATTGGACCCACCACTGGCCAAGGCTAAGCACATCAGAGAACATAATAACGTCTCATTAACACATTGAAAAATTAACTTATTTAAGAAGGAAAGAAAGGTGATTGTGCAGATGTAATTGTACTCACAGAACAGCAGGGTGACAGTATGTGAGAGGAACAACCCTGCAGACACCAAGGTCATTGCAGAAGGAGACAGAAGATGTTCCAGGCTCCAGAGCTGAGATTCCCCTGCAGCCCCTGGTGCAGACCACTGGACGGCAGCCGTGTCCCTGCAGCCCATGAAGGTCCCTGGGGACACAGAGATCCACCAGCATCCCCTGGAGGACACCCACACTGGAGCAGTCAGGTGTCTGAGATGAGGCTGTGACCCTGTAGGAGGCCTATGGTGGAGCAGGGACCTGCCCACCCATGGAGAGAGGAGCCCATGCTGGAGCAGGTTTCCTGGTAGGACTTGTGACCCTGCAGGTAACCCATGCTGGAACAGGTTGTGCCTGAAGGACTGCATGCTGTGGAAAGGGACCCACACTGGAGTAGTTCCTGAAGAACTATACCCCATGGGAAGGACTCAGGCTGTAGAAGTTCATTAGCATCTCCTAGGGGACGGAGCCCACACTGGAGGAGGGAAAGGATTCCTCTCCTGAAACACTGGCAGGAACTATGTGTGATGAACTGAGCATAACCTCCATTCCTGTCTCCCTGCACCACTGCAGAAAGGAGGCAGCATCCAGGAAGGAGAGAGAGGTGGGGACAAGGTGTTTTTTTGAAATTTGTTTTATATTTCATTTTTCTGTTCTGATTTTTTATTCGTTGTAAACTCTAATAATTTCCCCACCATCAAATCTGGTTTGCCTGCGACAGTATTCAGTGGGAGATATCTCTCTGTCCTTTACTCATGAGCCTTTTGTTATACTTTCTCTCCACTGCCCAGTGATGGAAGGAACTGACAGAGAGAGCATCTTTGGTGGGTAGCTAGTATCCTGGCAATTATTGGTAAAGCCTTGAAAATTATTTAAGAGAATTTCTACCAACCTTATTAACTTAATTAATGCCCAGGGCATTTGTGCATAGTTTTCATCAAACATTGCTTTATTGGTTGCCTTAAGCCAGTTGTGGTGGTGATAAAGTGCTGTGGATGGCAATGCCAATCATCATACTGGCCAGGGGAAGCCAGAGGTTGTTGCTTGACACAGCCAAATTTCAGCAGTTTGAAGAGACTGTGTAGAGAAGTGAGAGAACTGGGGAAGGGAAACTGACACTTTGCTGTTCATTGTGTTTGGTTTTGTACTTTCTGTTGGACAGTGTCAATATTGCCAGCCCCAAGCCCACAGCCGCAGTTGGGAGTCAAGTCCCAAGAAATCATGGCATCTGTTTTAATGTGCTAAAGGATTTAATTTGGGCTTTTTAACACTATCTCTTAGATTGAGCACATAGCTGCTGATTTCTGAGTCTGAGTGCATACATGCAAGGAAGGGCATTCCCCTGCAGAGTTTATTGTGGGGTAAAAAAAAATTTCCACAAAAATCTTTGAATATTTTTAAACATCAGATAAAGTTGAGGTTCCTAACTAATTATTTGCAGATAGGTCCTAGGCTACTAGCAAAGCATTCAGGCATTACACAAAATTTGTGGTACATCTTTAAGAGGTGAAAACATTCTCTCTTCTGTAGGTAAGTTATTTAGCTCTACAAGATTACATATACTTCAGTATTTTAACAAAGGGGGGGGGGAAGATGCAAAACATCTTCATGATACATTGTTTTATAAAGAGACCATTAATATTCCTTTTTTAATCAAATACCAGGCTGGGAAGTTAAGGTGAGACTGGGTTGTGATGGCTTCCCAGGTGGAAAGATCAGGACATGCCTACAGAAGAGGCTTGAGCTTCTTTGTAAATTTTGTAAATTTCCTAAATGCTTTTAGAAAACCAAGAACTCAGCCACTGCCAAGAGAAACATGACTTCCTGAAACTGGACAGCATTGCTTGGGTTTCCTTTGAAGAAAAAAAAAAAAAA
>VWYO01009066.1:334496-350404 GCA_013400275.1 Rhadina sibilatrix
AAAAAAGGAGAGCAAGCCAAATGCCTGAAATATGTAAGACAGAGCGATACAGGAGTTAAGGGGAAGCTACATAGGAAGCAAAGCCAAGCCCAAAATAAAGAGCAGTAATGGAAAACTAAAAATAACAAACAGGAAACTGTGACACAGCTGCAAGGGCTCTGCTGCATTCTCCCCCAGCATTGTACCTTTTTTTTTCAGGAACATACTAATATTGTGTTTGGATTTCAATGGCATTCCAAACCATTATTTGTTCTTCAAAAATAGATGTTTCTCTTGTGAGAAAGAAAGATATTTTCAAGTAATGCTCATAGGATTTCAGTTGTTCCAGTTTATCAAAAACCACTTTTGTTAGGCTCAGTGTTTGCAGAGCAGAAAAACTGCATCAATTATGTTATTTTTTGAAAAATTAGTCTGTGTCTCCTTAGAGTAGTGAAGATAAGCTCATGCATAATCAACTGCCCTTAATTTCAGTTGAGTTTTTACTTGATAGCTTCCAAGAGTAGGAAGGGATCAAGCACATGAATCTGAGGTGCAATCACTTCGGAAGCACACCGAGTGGAAGAGGATCAGGGAGGATTAGGAGCGCCATGTACTAATAAAGTTAAGGAAATCTCTGTCTTTTTCTTCATCCAAACACAAGGTTTTTTGTTTACATGGAGCATTTTGAAGGACCAGGAAGGCAGCTCAGGGGACATGGGGCTGCCAGGACTGTTGCAGGATCTCTGCTGGCGCCTGCAGAAAGGCCAGGCTCTCCAGGCCTGGCTGCCACATGACTGAGTCACTCAGGACATGTACAGGGGTCACTGGCAGCTGCTGCAAAGGAGCGGGGAAGGAATACTTCAGCGTTTGGATGTCTTGCTGTTATAACACCTGTTTGATTGCTAAACTCACCCATCCTGAAATAATTAAGCCAAGTAGTTGAGTTGTGCATGGTCTCTGGCCACCCAGAAGGTAGATGGTGCCACTTTTGGAAGAGAAAACAAGGCTGAACACACCAGTTTGCCAGCCTCAGTTTCCCTGGACACTCACAAACGCTAGTGAAAACCACATTAAGATAGGCCAAAGTGAAGATCGTGATGTCACGTTGTGATGAAGATCGATGAAGATCTGTGAAGTTAACTGTCCAATTTGTGAAAATCCTATTTTTGGCAGACACAACAAGAACAGGAAATATTTACTAATTTTCCAGGTGTCAGGAAATATCTTCAAAGTGCTGCTGTGACCTGACAGTTCATTTAAATAGATAGCAAGCATGTACAGAGGTGATAATAAATATATTTTATATTTATATTTATATTTATATTTATATTTATATTTATATTTATATTTATATTTATATTTATATTTATTTTATTTTATTTTATTTTATTTTTATTTTTATTTTTATTTTTATTTTTATTTTTATTTTTATTTTTATATATTTTACTTCAATGTGTTTGCTCCAATATCTGTGTCCTAACAGGTCAGAACAGCAAATTCATATTGTTAATCACACTAGAGAGATTAGGCAGTGATAAATCGCACAATAGAATTGTGAATGCTTTATAAAATGAAATCACATATTAGATGTTTCTCACAGTTGATGCTGATAAGGCTGTTTTTCATTAAAAGTTGATCTATACTGAAAATTTATTTTTTACATATTATTTCAATTGTGGATGAAATACATCTGAACACATTTCAGGCTTCTCTATTCTGTATATTTCAGACATTGCTCTAAAATATTTGATTATATATAGTTTGAGTTGTAATGGTGTCTGCAACACTGTTACAGTGCAACCCTATAATACAGACTGTAATACAAACTGCATTAGACCACAGTCCTTATTAGTATCATCACACATTAGATAAAAAATGGGAGTCATTGCATGTACTACCTAGGTTACAGTTCAGTAGTTGAGAAAGTAACAGCTGCATTCCAAAGATGAGACCTATTTGCCAAACATGTTCATACTGGAAGTAGGATATGACCCCACTAAAAATAAATTAAATACTAGATGACACGACCACATTCTGTGATGAAGCCTTTACTTCAGGAGTAGTAGTGGATTTGGCAGTGTCAGGTTAATAGTTGGACTCAAATGATTTTAAAGTTCTTTTCCAAACTAAACAATTCCACTATTCTATGGCTCTATGATCATTTGCATTATTTCTTATCCTGGTGTAGTCCCATTGCCACTGATAGCAATAGGAAAACGTTTCAATGGATAAAGGATAAAAGGATGAAATATGAAATACTGTAATTTCATCCTGAAATCTATTCTATTTGTGTGCAACAAACTATCACTGGAGCAGCTGAAGAGATGCAAAAGCATTTTAGAAATTTGATGAAAAAGAGTAAAAATCATCCAAAAATGTTTTCAAGGCATCCTCTCCATCTCCTCCTTTCTCCTGACTTGCCAGTTGTGGATTCACGTTACTCTTTTAAGATAAATGAACGAGTATCAAGGAATTGCAGGCTTTGCTCCAGAGCTAAACAGTCCCTGGCATGGTGATGGCAAGGTCAACAAGAAAATAAACTTCTAAATCATTCCTGTACTGGAATTGCCTGCTGTTCCAAGCAGGCAGCTAGGATCCAGCTACCTTGTTTTAAAAATGAAGGTGGTTGGAGTGATGTGGACACAAATCTTTCTGTACATGGGACACCACTCATTTTCTGCAATTGTGAATGGTCCCAGCAATTTGCTGAAATAGTTGCAGATGTTGTGAAACTGTTTCTGTGGATTTGAAAGCAAAATCATACCTAATCTGCAAGCACCATGGCTGTACCATCACCAGCAGGCTTACTCTGTCATTAATAGATAGACACAATAGACAGTGTTGCTTTCTTTTGTTGTTGTTTTGGGGTTTTTTATTGAACAATAATAATATTACACTCTTTAAAACCAACTGACTTATTAGATTTACATTCAAGAACTTGTAATGTCATTTATGACACTCTTACAAAATATTAATAATGTATGCAGTATTTACTACATTCTTTAAATATTTCTCATCAGTCTGCTGGAAGACCATGGGTTTGATCCTGTTCTCACTGAAATCAAGAAAAAAATACTTTTGATATCAGTAGATTAGAATCAATTCACTTGCTAGTAAATAGCCCAAGATAACATTATTCCCTCTCAGACCCTAACATTCAATACAGGTTAAAATGTGGTATTATGCTAGTTTGAGATTTATATTTGTATGTCTCAAATCATCATGGCAAGAGAATCTGGTCTTTCATCCTAATGTTTGGATGTCTTCTGCTGTCATCATCCTCTTGTTGCAGATCAGCATGATTCATGTCTGCTTTCCCAGGTGAAAGCATCTTGCTTTCCCAGATGTTGATTTTGGATCTCTTTTAAGGGCATTAGAGTTTCTGTTATTCATAGTTTTAAAAGTATGCTTTCAGATCCTGAACTGAACTCTGGCTGCTGTATTTTGTGTTCCTTCTTTCACTGCAGTCATTGTCAAAGCTCAGGTTGATTTCAAAGGAAATGTTAAAATCAAGCCACATTTGCAATGAGAGTGTTCTGTGTTATAAGGCTGTTCCTAAACTCATGGCATCCAAGTTCACTCTGACATAGCAAGGTCAATTTTCATTATCTGTGGGTGTGGTTGTTTTCAGACGTATTAGCAAGCCCTTCTAAGTGGTGATTTTCAACTTACACTTATATCATCCAACTCAGACTGAATGAGGGACTGCCTGTTCCTGCAACATTAACATACAAGTTTTTCTCCTGGCTGAAATGGGACTGCTTGCTCATGCAATTGAGAAACAAAGGACTGGGTACCAAAATACTGTAGTCTGTGGCTGCATTATCACTTGCTGAGGGTCCAAGTCTTCCCTGGATCAAATAAACTCCCTGTGAGTCACATCTGGGCTGTAGCCAGCAGTGAAGATGGAAAGAATGAAGGTCCCTTTGCTGACCTCTTACCACTCTTCCTGAAGAAACGTAGATATCGCCTTAATTACACCAACTAGCTGGTTTATAGAAACATATATATTTAAATAATGATAAGCAGCTTTTTTTTGTTTCAGATCCCCTTCTACAAATCGGTAGAATTTACCAATCTGCTGTTTCACTGTACAAAATTTTATTTTAGAAATTCAACTCAATATAATATATATGTCTGCAATGCCTCGCCTAAATTATTCACAATGTATAAACTGAACTGCTGGGTGTCTTCTCACTGAAGAAAGGGATATTTATCTCTGATGAATTGTCACTAAACTTCCAAAAACTAGAAAATTGTTAACAACTAATGTTGGTTTTTTTAATTTACACTGTTGTGCATTTGTTGTTATTATTGTTATTGAACAGGGGTGTTCCTTCCATCTGAGGTGTTCTTTATGTGTGTTTCTTTCATGATGGTTCCTCATCAATAGTACCACTCACCCAAACTGTCCCCTTCATTCAGTGAGAGCTTCTCCAGCCACAGGCTGGCAAGAGTCCGTCTCTGGCATTATTTAAATGATTATGTTGGGTTTTCAGTATTACCATACATTCAAAAAGCCACAATATGTTTCTCTGTTATACTTATCAAAACAAATATCAAAAGTCATATACACTGTACAGTCTATTTTTAAGTAAACATTTTCCTCATTAAAAACGGGTCACATTTGAGCTTCAGCGATTACATTTTCATACGATATAGATCTACTTTGTTCTTAAAGTGTGTTGTTGCATATTCAATAATCTGTGCGAAATGCCTTCACTTGAAAGTCTTACAGGTGTGAGTAAATATCAGCGAGGATTTAGCCATTTCATTACTGGAGAGCGAATAACTTTCTCTTTAACAAATTCCTCTTTCACAGAATTTCCATCCCCTGACGCCATGTCATTGTCTGAAAAAAAAAACCACAAAAATAAACATAGATTTCATGAATGTGAGAGCTTTAAAATACTGTCCTGCAGCAATATCCCTAGTTCTAGGAATACTTTGGAAAACCCTTAACAGATCCTAAATGTTTGCAGAAAACTCACTAGTTGCAAAATTCCTACCAAATTAAGGTATAAGTCATGTTTTCTGATAGTTTAAGCATAAGGCTGATGATTTGACTTCACTTTCCAGTTCTGACTGTAACACTCACTCCAGTGTGACATGGGACCAAGCAACACATCCTCAATAACTACAGCAGTAAATTAAACTCCCCTGCAGCTCTTCTCTGACTGAGGCCAGCTGGCATGGAGTAGCCTTGTGCGTGCCACTTAACTCTCTTACTCTCCAAAAATAGGTAAAAGATATTCAGTTTGTCAACTGGAAACCATCCCTGGCTGAGGCTGATTCCTGAGCTGTAACTGAGGTTGTTTGGCGCAGCTAGCTGGCCTGGGACAAAGTGTGCTGTCCACTGCCTTACTATCTGACCCTGAAAGGAGTCAAATTGCAATGTACAGGACTAAACTCTGACACTTCCAAGTTTGCAAGGGTATATGTAGGCATGGTGGTCTTTATAAAACATATGCATCAGAAATTAGTCTGTTTAAAACACAGAAGCATTTACAGCTGTTTTAATTCACTGAAGATCACTTAGATGCTATAGCTACTTCTAAAGATCACTTTTAAATTAAACCCTGGGTGACCACCCCATGAAGTACTACTCGTAGTGTCCCTGGTCTGCTAACAGTGACAGACCTCTGAGGACAGAAGTAATTGGGAAATTTTTGCAAGGGTAAAAAAACACTGTTTGTTTCCATAAAGTGAATATCTCATCCTGGCTGGGATAAGTCAAGCAGTTAAACATTGAGGCAGCAGAAAGTTTGGGACCAAAGGTGAGTGAGGAAGGAACAGATGCAAATAGGCTGTCTGGTAAGATTTGGAATATAGGCTAGATACAGAAAAAAGCAAGTACCCTCATTATTTTGGCACGCTTAGATATAAATAGAACAAGGAAAGGTAGAGAGCACAATCATGTAGAAAAATACAAAAATCAGGGCTCATTGATCTTGTAAGAGGTTTTTTGGAGATTATCTTAAATGTGATATAAGCATAAGCTGCAGAAATTGGCTTCAATCTGACTTTTTCTAAGTAGAGAATGGGAGAAAGATAAATCATGTATCAAGACAGCACACTCAATACAATTTAATATAACAGAAGAAAATTAAAAATTGCACATAAACTGCAGTTGGAGAAGAAATGAAATCCAAAGACCTTTAGGTGAAACCCTATAAAAGATCCCATTAGGCCTAGGATCAAATCTCTGATTTTTTCTTTTTTGACTTCTACGCATTTGTATTTATTTTGGTTTGTGCTTATATTTAGAGTAAACATCATTCAGTCAAACATACCTCAGTATCAACAGGTGGGAAAAAGGGGGGAACATTTTTAATCCCACGCCTGAAAACTTCAGTGATCTCTCCTTGGTGCATCAAAACATTTCAGCTTGTCATATTCTTTTATGTTTTTTTTGGTTTTTTTTTAAATTTTAATTCTGGACAGATCTATTACAAGCTTCAGATGCAAGTGTAAAGGAAATAACTTATTCCATAGATGCTGTGACCACAATAAAACATTTAATAAAACCATTCACTGACAACTGAAAACATATAAAGCTCTGTCCTCATGGGGGAAAAAAAGAGTGTTGTTTTTACTATGTATTAGCTAACAGTAGTAAATGTAATGTAGTGAAATGCTGAACTGACTGATGCAAACCCTAGCACAGCCTCCCACTGCACAGGTGATGTACTACTAGCACATAAAACAGATGTAAAATATTTCAAAGTGTTTCGACCATGTGTCGCAGCTCACCCAATTCCTTGCCAGAGGTTAAGGAAGCTGACAATAAGAAATATAAACCTACCTTGTGTTATTAATGGTTTTCACAGCTCCACCAAAGTACCCACCACTCGCACACAGAGTGGTAGTAGATAATGTGCGAGGTGTTTTCTGCTAAAATCAACTGTCCCACAAAGTCTTACCTGTGTGTGAAGATATTTTTCGTCGATTTGGAGGCTTTGAAGCAGACAGTTGAAAAAACGGGAACTTCAAACACTTCCCTGTTACTCTGTCACAGATGCCAGAGGGACAGTTGCAGGTTTTCCTGCACTCCATTCCATAGCTACCATAGGGACACTCTGGAAAAAAACATATAGCAAAGCAGCTCTCAGTGATCCAAGTCAGATGCTGTCTTAATAGCTAGTCTGCTTGAAAGGTGAAAACCTTTGAGTTGAGACCAGCTAGACCTTTCAGGATTTCAGCATGCTGACTGCTTTTTTGTGAGTATTTTCCGGTATTAAAAAACCTTGATGCACTTTACATCAAGTAATTTCATAATTTCATTTTCTGTAATTTATTTACAGTGTGCTACTGGTAATCCTTCTCTGAAACACCCTTAGATTTAAATGCTCTCTTACATTAAATTGCCTTAGTTAAAGGCAATATGAATATGTAGGTATACAATTACAGAAGATTTAGTTAAAGGACTAGCATTGAATTTAGAAAGGAAGATGACTCTAGAAATTCCCTGAATTCACTGTGTGGATCACTATGATATTACCTGACTTTCATAGAACAGTTGTTGAGAATCTAGATCTAGATCATAGAATAGTCTGTTGAGATCTAGAGCTGCAATCTGACGTTGGTGCAGGGCTGCTGAGGCCAGGGCCAGCAGTCTGGGTGGAGGATGCAGCCTGACCCTGAGGAGCTATCCAGCAAACTCGCCCTCTACCTGGGGGTGCTGCTGGGAGGTAGCCTCCCCACTACACTTTTTCAGACTGCAAAGTTCTGCCTTCCCGTGGCAGTCAGCTCACCTGCAGCTGCAGCCTAAAGAGTGAGTATGCCCTGAAGGGATCTCTGGTGCTAAGACAACTCCTTGGTATGCTGCATCTGGTCACAAAATGCCCCAGTTAAAGTCTCACATTCCTGAGCAACCTTGTGGAGGAGCACTACAAAGCAGCTCCTAGGATGGGAACAAACGTTTTCCAAAGAAAATTAAGTCAGGTACAAGAGATTTGTCCTATCCCATAGCTGACACATATCACATGCCAGGTCATATAACTTCCCACAGGGTTTAAACTAGGGGCTACAGCCCTTGACTACCTCTGCCTTGCTATTGAACAACATACCTTCCCAAAACCATTGCTAAGGAGACGGAGACTGGGAAAATCCATGTCTAACACGTCCTTTCCAAACACACAAACAGCTGATCATTCCCAGGAGAGGTTGGAGATACCCCAGGAGAAAGGTTTTTATGTTCAGACTGTCCTTGCCAACCCAAGGTACAGGGTCACCTTAAACTGCAAGGTCTGGTGAATTTCTGATTAACCTCCTAACACAGCAGGTGAATGACTATTCAGGGCTGGACCAAGGAACCACCTAGCCCAAGCTTCCACAAAATACTTAAGAAAGATGACCATGGTAAGCACAGATGATACCTTTCTCATTTTGTCTCTCCTTTTTGGCTCTGGGACCTCCTGATCCAGACATAGTTCTGTGCATATAACAGCCCACAATAAAATTATCCTTTTCAGTTTGTCCAGTCTCCCCTTGAATGAATGCAAACTTTAACTTTGCCATATAGCCTAGGCAACATGAAAATCAAGCTAATGCACTGTAGTGTAGCCAACCTTTTACAATTCTCTGTGTATCAAACAGACATGCTCCTATAAATGAAAAGCTGTAGAAGATCAAGCTGTTCCCTGAAATGGACTGCACAGTGAGTCACTCCAGCATGGAGAACCTTACAAGGCCTCAGCACACTCCCCTTCCTAAGAAGGACACTCTTGGATCTGCTGCTTGTCCACATAAAACAAAAACAAAATCCCACCCAAGTAAAACTGTTCTTATGTGCACATCCTTCCTGGGAGACAAGCAAAGAGCACACGCTACATGGACCATCAATCTGCCTGCTGCAGGTGCTCAGCCTGGAGAGGTGGGATGCAAAGCTGTGCACAACAGCACAGAAACAGGTCTGAGCCCAAAGCACTTGGCTCTGTGTGGAATAATCCTGGCATTGATGCAGCTCTTCAGATTTCATGGAATGGAGATCTGAGTAAATTTTTCTTTTAGAAGGTTTTAGTTCAACAGGATCTTGCTCCTAAATAAATTGCAGATAGCTCCCAGTGGTTTAATGCAAGCAAAGGCACCAAAAAGTATAATGATGTCGGTATTGATAAGAGTATGATGCACTCTTCTAATAATGGAAGTATCCCAAAATATTTTTCTGGAATATATACTGCCCATTTTAGAAATAAGAAATGGATGAACAGAGAGTCCAGATAATTTTTTCCAGAACTTCTGTGTAAATTGGTGACAGGAATCCAGCGAGAATTTAACCCCCCTGCATCTGTCAGTTATTACAAACTTGGAAGTTATTAAAATGAATGAGTGACCCGGTATCATAGCTGCAAATGGATATGTAAAATAACAGTATCTGGCCCCAGAGAGAGATTGTGCTATCTCAGAGCTGAGATGAAGAAAGAAAAAGAACTTAAAATTACATCTGTAATATTTAGTGGAAATAAATATATGGGGAATAGAAGCTTTAAACACCAACCTACAATTTTAAGTCAAGATATGGCTTTGTTGAAATTAATGAGAGTTTTTCCACAGACTGATTGGGAAAAAACCCCAAACATTTTACTTCACATTTTCTACAGAGCATCCAAGATTCAGCTATGGGGATTCAAATCTCAAGTCCTAATATTTCTTTTGTCCCATTCAAAGGGTGCTATTGCAAAGAGACTCCTATTAAGAAAATGAAAAGTACACCTCAGTTCAAAAGAATTGTAAATGGAATTATAGGCAGTATCTTGCACCGTGGTAATTTTTAATAAACTGAATATCAGTCAATTATCTCAGTAAAATACTTTCTTAGTGGGTATACCAAAGATATAATCTTTATGTGTATGTTCCACTCTTTTGCAATAAAGTACTATTCTGGGTTTCACACTCAACCATGCACCGGAGTTTATTTTAAATAAGGTAAATAAGTGTGTGCTGTATGTGAATCAGCCTAAGTGATTTTTTCAGCATCAGGTCCTAAGTCATTACTTTGACTGAGTCTATTAATACTCCTGACACTTAACTGCCAAGATATTCCCACATTTAAGGAAGTTATTCTAAGGCTTATCGGTATCCACTTACTGAAGTGGCACACAAACACAGCAAAACCCACTGCATTCATGCTTTGCAAACTCTTTTTTTTTAAATAGTTTATATTTTTTTTTAATTCACCCTAATTCTTACAAATATAATACCTTGTCACCTCTTAAAGATTCCCCTGTTTAAATGGAGTGAGAATAACTCCTAAATCAAAAATGTGATTATAGCCTCTGACTAAAGAAATCAGCATGCAACATACCTGAAATAAACTGAAAGCAGTGCCTGGCTGCTCATCTCACAGTCAGTTTCTGTTCTATTATTGCCGTCTTTCAGGCAGGAGGGTTTCTGTTTGCCTCCCCTGACCACATCCCTAGGATGACTGAGCACCTCAAAAGCAGGACTAAATTAAACAGGACAAAGTCTCCAGACACTCAGGCAGCGCTGCTTTCTCCATCCCCCAGACGCCAGAGTGAGCATCTGGTGCCTGGGCAGGCAGCCAGCAGTGCCAGAGGGAGCATCACCCCCAGGAGTGTGCAGCTGTGACAAGGTTGGACTTGCAAGACTTAAATCTTTGTAATTTATAGAAAACCACCCACTGAATCAACAGAAAGAACAGGACTAGTGCCTGGGTCTGTCAAACCCCAGTCAAAAATCTCATCTCCAAGCACACCCTGTCTGTATTTCCTCACACACATCCACAGGTGTAAACAATATCATCACATTAATAAACCTGCCCCAATACATGTAATGCCTTCTAATGAGAGCAGGTATTTTTTTCCCTTTTTTCTTGACTAAAGGATGAGCTGGAAAAATCCCATTTTAGACCTTTCAAGCAAGAGGCAAATTCTGCATGTATGTTGCTGTCAAACTGCCACAGTGGGCGCATACAAAGTGAATATCATTACCTTTGCAGATACCAAATTCATCACCAAAGTCATCCTCCTCAGTGTAAAACTGGCACTTCAGCCCAGGACCACACTTGACACCATCCATACCCGAGACAGTACGATAGCAAGTCTCCCCCAGAGCAGCTGCACACACCCTGCAGCAGCCACAGTCGTCCAGCACCGTTCGCTTACAGCGCGCGGTACTTTTGCATGCGTTACTGTCACAGGGGTCGGGGCAATCTACTGCGTATTTCGCACTCCAAGCAGCTCCAGCGTGCACGGGCATCAGCAGGAGTGTGAGGAACAGGAAGCCCTTCATGTCTTGCAGGAGTAAGTGCTCCATCCCAGAGAGCAAGGTCTCAGCGCTCAGCCTGCTGGTGCCTCTTGCCGAGGGAAGCAGCGGTACAGAATCCAAAGTGGTAGCTGCACACATCAGCCTACAAGTTTATGAGCTTTATAAAGTGTGTTGCCCACATGTTGCACCGTCGTCAGCTTCCTCAATCCGGCAGCGCTGCTCCTGCCAGCCTCCCTTGTTTCAGTTTATGAAATCCAGGATGAAGGTTGGATTAGCACTCTGCTGCCATCCAGGAATTGAAAAGCCTGAGCTGATGTAATCTGTTATGTTTAGTTGGTTGTTTTGCATGAGGACTAAAAACTCTCTCACATCCGTTTCAAATGCTCAAGGACGTCTGCCAAGAGTAAAAAAAAAGGTAAAAAAACAATCAACCCCGAGGAGGTTGCATACCTTCCTGCAGGACAGGGATTGCTCTGACGCTGGGCACGCTGCTGACAGGAGAGCTCTGCCTTGCTATCACAGCTTGTATGGCCAGAAGAAAATCACACTGAATCATCTTACTGCTGAAAGAATAATCTTGAATAGAATAAATCTTTGCCATACTCTTTTACTGGATGTTGACAGTTATCTTGGGGAATTAAATGAGATCATGTCATTTAATAACCAAGCTCAGATTTTTCAGTAGTTTTTTTCTGCCTGCAATGAAATAGTACTTTTTAATCAGTATTTAAGTGGTGGTGAATGAAACATTTCACTCAAAGATTACTGCTAGAACTAAAAACTGTTCATAAAAAAAACATCATTTTGTGGGATCTCCCACAGGAAGCTCAGGAGAATGAGCAATGAGCTGCCCCAACTTCACAACCAAAGGGGAAATCCCCATCCATCATCAGCACTGTCTGCGCAGCATTAACATAGATCCAGGGGGCTGATTCTCCTCCTTTTACACCACTTCTATTCTGACTAACTCTATGGGATGCTCTGATGCTGCTCTTCAATGAAATCAATGTAAATAAACAGAAAACAATCTCAGTTGCCCCTGTCTCCCCTCTTAGACTTTATTTATCCTGCCAGAACCTTGACAAGAAACAGCAAACAAGTGGAGTCCAGTGAAACTGATGAGCCACTGGAGAGATGAAAATTTCTGGACCAAAAAAAAAAAAATTACAGGAAAGGAGAAAGGGAATAAAGCTAGCCATAAATAAACTTCTGAATACCAAAAGCTGCTGCCAGTGAAGTTAGTGGGAACCAAAGCAAACTGAACTGTGTATGACCAGCTGTTCACTTGGGAATCCTGTGTCCCAAGTGTGTTTAGGACACTGCCAGTAGGCTGCCAAATAAAATGAAGGACTAGACTAGAAGTACAGGAGACAAGGAAAGCCTTTTCTTATGCAAATGTGACTTGATAAACCCAGGACCAAAATGCTTAACTCTTCTGTCTTGCTGGGGAAGATGGGGAAAATCAATATACTGTATGCTGCATTTGGGTAAGGTGCTGAGGGGAGGGGAGGGGAACTGGCCTAGTATGTTTAACACTTCTCAAAAGTAAATGCAAAAAAAAAAAAGTAAAACATTAAAGTGTTAGGTTGAGGTCTCATTTCAACCAAGGAGGTACTATTGGTAAGCATAAGCTGACAGAAATTAGCACAATTAGTAGCAGACAGCTTTATCTTCAAAATACAAAGCAACTACCCTCTAAGAAGTGAAGGGAGTAGTTTTAAGATGGAAATGAAAATTGCAGCTAAACCAGAGGAGTAACCCAAGTTTAAGGTTACAATGAGGAGATCAATTAGAAATTTATGTCCTACCACTGACCCCATCATAACTAAAATATTGCAAAAGTCTATTTCTAAAAAAAAAAAAACAACTACCCAATATTTCTTCCATAGTTCTCAGGTCAGCAGAATAATGTAAACCACTGCCCACGTCTGCTGGCATAGTATCAACTAAAATTGACATTGGTTTATATTAATAGGTCAGGCTGTAACCTGTGGGGCTGAGAGCCAGTGTAAATCCCATTGGGCAGTCCCTCACTGGGAGAGAGATGTTAAGTTCAATCAGAGAACCAGGGAGCAGAGCTAAGGCCAGTAACCCTTTCAATACCTGGGCCAGATCTGCTCCTAACCACACATGGTGCATGAGACTTGAGGAAGGCCCACCCTCAAGTTAATTCACATCTGCACTTCAAACTCACACCTGCTTGCTCACTCAGAGGAGACAACAGA
Organism: Rhadina sibilatrix; assembly: GCA_013400275.1. Lineage (NCBI taxonomy): Eukaryota > Metazoa > Chordata > Aves > Passeriformes > Phylloscopidae > Rhadina > Rhadina sibilatrix. The sequence continues at coordinate 347,930 of VWYO01009066.1, forward strand.
TGATGCATAGAGTGCAGATCCATCCACACATATACTTATTTATGCCTGGTAGTAACTACCAGCTGGTAAAATCCTATTCTGCAAATATTCATAGGAAGTGCTCCTTGTCTAAAACACCAAACAAGATCTGAAAGGACTACATTTCACATTTGGGTTTCTCACAGGAAAAATGTCCTAGAGAAATCATAAATAAAAAAATTACACACAGATGTGGTGAGGAAAAGAAAACGTAAAAGGAATCAGCACACTCCCCTAGCAACTAGCCAATATTATTTGGAAGAAGATGGAAACTATATCCTATGGTTGGAGCTGGAAGCCAAAGTAAATTATTACAATGGATTAAAAAAATACATGTAATGGAAGAGAACAATATGAACAGATAAATGTCTGGATTATGCATGAGTATCACAGAGGAAATAAGGATACTTGATATAAGGATATGATCTTCCACACTGTCCATTGATTAAACGGTGAAATAAATCCAATGTCACTCACCTTGGTTTTAATGTTTCTCTGTTGTTTTACCTGTTGAATCCATTAAGCTTTCCTTTACAGTGAAAACTTTAATCCTGTAAAACCCTGAACTAAGCTCTTCCATGAAAATTGATGCAATGGGAATTAATGAAGTTTCCCCAGATGTCAACAGGCGAAAATTTGCCACCATTATTTAACTTGTGATATAAATATAATTCAAAGGTGGAAAACCTTCTGGATCAGATCAGAGCTATTTTTTTTCCAAATTTACAGCATAAATTGTCTTTTTGCCAGATTACATCATAATTACATCACCATATATAATGTTTGGCACTCCTAGAAGCAGAAAATGTTTCAACCCTTGGGTTCTATGCTTTAAAGGGAACCGACGATCTAATATCAGTGGGTTGTGTTTCCAGCTGAGTACTTCTGAGAACTATTTTTCCAGTCTTTTGTAAATAATCTATTTCTCAAGCAAGAGCAGCCTGTGGGACTGTCTTGAGGTTGTATTTACGCCCTCTGAAAAGTCTGACCCCACCTGTTAAAAATCACCATGAAATGGCAAACTTCAGGATACATGATTAGTCTGCACTGCTGTGGGCACAGTGTCCTCACTAGGTTAATAGGCTTTGTTTATTTTACTCTTTAGATAGGGAAACATTCACCTCCACTCTTCTGAACTTAAGCCTTCTGGCCACTGTTGCTGTCCAGTCTTTTGAATGCATAAAGTCAGGACAAGCAGGAAGCACTAATACCTCTTTAAACATAGGAAAATATTTAATACATGACCCTTGTTCATTTCCAAAAGACAGTCCCTAAACTAAAAATATTTTACCACACATTCCTGAACAATCCAACCTTTTCCCAGGCTTCCTTTTCAAAAAGCCATAAGCACAATGCTATATGAAAAGCAAAAATTCAAAGGGAAACACCGAAAGGAAGCTGAGCTGCAAAGTCCAAAATGAAAAGCCAGAAATAGGAAGTAAGAGATAAGAATCAGGAAAGTGAGATAGCGGCAAGGACTCCCCTTTGTATGATTTCTTTTCTTGTATCTTTTCAATGAATTGCTAATTACTCTTTGTTTCAGCTGTAACATAGCAACTCCACTCTGGTAAAAATAGATGCTCTGGGACATTTCCTACTTGCTGAAGGCAAGAGATGTTTACATGTTTTCTCCAGGCAGACCAGGTGCTATGCAGAGAACTGGGTAGGCACAAACTGCAGGAGCCCTCAGAGATCAGGCAGCTACAGAAGCTGGACTGGGTAGCATCACAGACTTTGTGGCCCTGGTACAGTGGAAGCTGAGGGAGACATAAACTCAAGGCAAGAACAGAAGTGAAGGTAGCACTGACATGTCTGGTCACTCTGACCATTTTGATGAAGGAAGATGCAATTTCTCTTTCTGTCAATCCTCACAGCAGCTACCACAGAAACGACTGGACACGCTGGGTTACCTGAAGAGACTCTCAGGATTAGGAGCCACAGCTTCTTTGGAGCACAGCAAAAATATTCTTGCCCATATACCCATGTACAAACGTATGACATGTCCAGCCTGGGAGCTGCTAGGCAAACCTACTGCACACGATTTATGCTCTGAGTTTGCCATTGAAATGGACCTGAACCCTTTCAGGTCTGTGCTGCTTACTGAGGCCATGTGGCACAGTCCTGTTCTTCCACGGGCTCCAGTCATGGCTGGCTCTGATTGCAGGACCTCTGCCCTGCGTCACCTCATCACAGAACAGGATTTTACACTGATCCTCAATGATTTTACAATCACCATGATAACCTGCATAGCAAAAATCTCTGCTTTTCTCTCAATTCATTTATAAATCAAGTCAAATAGTTCTTCTATGCTTGGAGAAGATGTTCAAGAGGAAAAAAGTCACAGAGTGGTGTAAAAGCTCTACTACATGGCAGCAGCGGTCAGTTTTTTTCCGTGGTGGGCAAGTCTGGGTTTGTCACACACAATAAATATGTAGTTGATTTAAATGGGGAAATGGA
>VWYO01009066.1:350445-361107 GCA_013400275.1 Rhadina sibilatrix
AAAAAAAAAAGAGTTGTGACTCTATTATGCTGAAAACTTTTTTTAATACTTTCAAGACATCTGCATTTCCAGAGGAGGAAAGGTGCTTCCGTGCCCAGGACCTCCAAGATCTATATCAGAGGATTTCTGAACGGTATGAGAAAGTCAAATATCTTTCCATACTTCAGTAAATTTGCTTCTCTGAACACAATGTATGGTCAGTCACAGCCCAAAACTCTGCCTTCATACACACAGTATCTTATCAATACTTTTGTCAGGAGCTGTTTCTTTTGTGACTCTTCTTCATTCTAGAAATCTAAATCACTCTATATAAGACATATGTACACCTACAGAGAAATAAAGTCTGTCCATATAGAAAAACACCTTTTGAGGACTGATCTTCATACATTCTGTTTCTTTATCAATAAAAAACCCCAAGATGTGAATGATGTTTCTTTGCATGTTCTGCTTAGAGGGTCAGGTGTCCATATGGTAAACAGCTTTAATGCTGAAATAATGTGGCTATTTTGTCCTGTCTGACATAGTTATTTACTGTCCTATTTACTGTTTGACATAGTTAACTGATGTTAACACAAGCTCATTTCTCTATTGTCATCAAGCCTCTGTTTCCAGTATTTCTCTGCAGAACTAGAATAAAATATATTTGATTTGAAAAAGCATTTTCATCAGTTTTTTTCTGCACATAAACAATAACACAACAGTCAGTAAAATTACAAACACCGTATGGATTTTATATTTTCCCTACACAATCCAAATAGTAATTATACTCTGATTCTACCAGTACATGATAACTAAGCCAATTTTCCATTGAATAAATATTTTTTCTTGGTACCTGTGCGGAATCTGAAAGTGCACTGTTTGGTTTTCAACTCCTAGGTACAGATGTTAGAATCAGATATTTTAGGGTTGGTGGTTGGTTTTGATCACTGTTTTTTAAGATTAAAAAAAAAAATGGTAGCTCTATAAAACCTTATGGGAATAGGACATACCTTAAGTATTAATGTGATTTCTACTTTTCTGTACTAAAACATGTCTTTTGAAACTTCACTGCAGTTACAAAGTGCTATTGTCTTACAACATTTCTGCAAATGTTTTAGCCATGCTTTATATATAGTTTAGACTTGACTAAGTAGCTATTTCCTGTAATGAAAGACAAATCTGTTAAAAGCTTGTTATCTTTTTGTGCTCTATGTGTTGCTAACAAGCAAATCTGTAATCATAGTGTGAAATATTGAGTTGTTTAAGTTAGGGTTGGGTGTCCTCATGAGCTAATGCTTCCCTGTATTCTTTACAATATAGGCAGAATTATTTCCATTGGCAGAGAAAAGCCAATTTGAAGTAATTAATTCAGATAAGCAAGCATATCAAATTTATATCAGTCATCATTTCTCTTTTAAAAGAAATCTCTCCCCTTCGTAAGTACTCATCTTTGAAATACAGAAGTTTTCTAGAATAATGAGGTGATCCCAGAAAGTGGATTTCTGCATTTCCTAAGTACCACAACTTCAGGGAAGAGCCAGACAAGGTCTGAAAGGAGTAAGGACAGCAATGGGAACTATTTTTCAGAGTTTTTCCAGTGTTACACATATTTTCTTTCCTTGGGCTGAGTGGCTGTTTTATTCTTACTTCTCTCCGCCACATAATATCTCTGGCTTAGCCTTAGTCCCCATTATACTGTTTTTCTCCTTTATTATACTTATGCCACACACAAAAAGCACAGTAAAAATAAGAGCTCAGCAGATTATATTTCTCTATTCCATCTTTATTGCTTTCTCTTGTTTGCAGTCCTCACACTCCATTCATCTTCTCCATCCCAGCTGAAGCCTTTGACACTTTGGGTTAACTGGAGAAAAGCCTTGTTCGAGGAGACTTTTGGGGGCTGGTCCTCAGGCATTTCTGTGCTATATGAATTGGTATAGCCACTTCAGTGAACAGGTTTGGAAACAAAGCTTGGCTTCCATGAAAGAGATACCAGCCAGGGTCTCCAAGAACAGTGCAATTGGAGGGACCTAACACAGGACCATTTGCTTCCCCAATGTGGAAAAAGGATTTTCACACACATGCTCCCTACATTCTTTTTCCTTTGTTCCATAAATCATATGGCTCTGTTTGCAAATATTTTTTTTTTTTCTTTCCCTGGAGCACGCCTATTGTGGGTGAACGCTGACTCCAACAACATAAGTGCTGTTCCACTCATTTTGGCAGGGTCAGGCTTTCACATGATGCTTTCAATGTTTCTATGATCTCTGCTGTGTGTTTTTTACTCAAAATATGGAAAGGAATGCTTGCAAACAAGCTCTACTCAGAAAGCAATGAGGAGTAACAGCTGCATATTGCCTGTGACAAATTTGGTCTCATTAAGAATCAGAACTGCTAGAAAGCTTAAAATCATAAGCTATAAACCTACAAGGAGCCTAATCACTTCCAAATCTATTTTGGCTTGTATTTCATTATTATTATCAGCTTTTTTAACACATTGCTAAAAGAGGTGTAATAAATAACAATATTACAAGTGCAGAACACAACCTTGCGGTTTTTGCTCAGAAATGTGATAATTTATATGCATTTATATACACTCAGCATATATGAGAGAATAAAATATAATACACAAGTAGTCTTTTTTAAATTTTATTCATTGATCAAGCTTAGTTATTTGAGCAAAACTTGATGGTAATTTTCAGTCATTTAACCAAATGCCCAGAAGATTTATTCTTTAAGAAAACTACCAGGGAAAAAATATATAAGTGAAATATACAAGCTGGAACTATCTTTCCAAGTTGTGAGTCTGGCAGACTGAATACGTGATTTCTCCACAGCAGCACATTATTCTTCTCTTTCATTTTATCTTCTGAATCGTCATAGAATGAACATGAGTTCATTAGATGTTTCCTGACCATGATAGAATAAGCTTCTTAAGCCAGAAACATTTCTGAAATAGTTCACAATCAGATGCACTTTCTGAGATGATTTATTTAAAATCATATAGCTGCTACTCAATTCTATGTTTTAATTATGCCCTGCACTGTATTGTGGATCCTCTTCCCTGTGCCAGGGATTGGCCTATAATGTTTTGGACTATGAAGACTGGCTGGGTGCTGGGTAAGTATCTCACCCAGACTGTAAAGAAACTGCAAAGGGAACAAAGAGGAAGGTCAGCAGCAGATAGTTGATAGCAGGAAACAGCCCCCAAAGCTGTGGTGTACAAGACGTTCCCTCATGTGGATCCCATGAGGCCACTTGGGCCAGAACTGGACAGAGTGAGTACCTTCTGTGCTGGCCATAGTGGTTTTTTCTGTTTTATAAAACAGAAATGTTTGGGGTTTTAATCTATAAAGAATTGGATGTAAAAATAAAAAATCCATTTTCAACAATCAGCATAAAGGGAAAGAGTTTTTTTGTTTTTCTATTGCCTAAGAGAAGTGCCTGAAACAGGACTTAGAAACCACTGACTGTGCAGATGGAAACCCTTTCAAAGTCACCAGAAGTGTTTGTCTAGGCAGATACTTCCAAGGATGGCTAAACTGCAACCAAGCACCATGAGGAAGAAAAAACCCAACCCAGCACTGCTGGTGGAATAACAAACCCTTCTGAAATTGCTGTCCTAAATATGAGTATCAAAACTGGTAACCATTTCTGTGACCCTGTGTCTTGGGTTATGGAACCAAAAGGTGTGTATTCTATTTTCATCTGTTAAAAGCACTTGAGAAGATGTTTTTCTTTATCTCTGTAACTCAAGGGGGGAGAGGCCTGACCCTTCTNGCTTTTATTTCCTACTACATTTATATTGTTAATATTCCTAGTAAAGAACTGTTATTCCTATTCCCAAAATCTTTGCCTGAAAGCCCTTGATTGCAAAATTATAATTTGGAGGGGGTGAGGGGTTTACATTCCCCATTCTAAGGGAAACCCCAGTTTCCCTGGCAGATCCCTGTCTTTCCAAACCAAGACACCCTGACTTCAGTAACTGAGTGCAGGATAGACAAGGGGAGAGAAAGAGGTCTGGAAGAAAAACAATTTAAATATTGCTTTAGAATTTGGTCTAGCTTTTGTGTTTCCTTATCACCAGCAGTGCTCTAACCTTCAGGTACTCTCAATACTTCTGCTCAATGAGGCAAAGACCACTCAATAAAATCAACATCATTGTTCATAAGACAGAATAGTCTGCTAGAAAGTAAGGGGGTTTTTAATTATTCAGGGTTCTTATATGCAGTCCCTGTCAAATCTCACTCTGGCAATCCTTGGCTGATTTTTGCTGCAGCAAAGTCTCATTTCACAGGGCAAGTTAACTTGAACCACCGGAGCATTCTACTCCTGGAATAGCACAAACACCCCTCCACTGTGAATGTGATAAGCTCTGAAGCTGATGTACCTAGAATCATGAGCACCACAGTGCCCTGTATCACCTTTTCAGCATCCTCATGTTCTCACCTACCTACATTTTATTATAGAGCCACACCAAGGAAACTAGGTTAGAACCACCCAACATTGCAGAAAGAAAATGAACAACACGTTAGTATCAGCAACTTTCTGTTCTGTCTCTGTGATGCAGGTATTACTGGTGCCTCCACATTATTCTCTTCATTATGATGTGGATTATACCTAGCAGGAATTTGCTGACAAGGTCTGGCTGGATCACTTTGAAAGACAGGGCCTCTCACAACCACCGGTGAAAGAGAGAAGTGCAAGTATTTCCACAGTCCTCCATCAGCATGCCCAAAGTTCTGAGAATAATTGTGTGCTCAGTGCAAATATTTCTTATTTGAACTCTGCCAAGACCAGTATCCAGACAGAACTGTGGGTTTTGGCAAGGGATGTGCATGCCCAAGGTTTTAACTAGTGAAAGCCATGTCACTGTCAATGTGGTCCATTGCCATTTGAATATGTCACAGGTTTTGCATACTACCTCAAAGCCCACCCTATTTCCATGCATCTATTTTCAAAGCATTTCTGCTTTTTTCTGGTATCAATTTTCTGATATTCTTTCTGAGCTGAAATAATATTTTTTCTAGTTTTGGTTGTAACAGCTTGAGACAGACTGACCAGTGCATGCTAGCAGGTAATATCCTCTACATTGTTTCAAGATAACCTCAACAACCAACCATGTACCAGTTTTCCATTTAGATGGAAATCATAGAATCATAGAATCATTTGGATTGGAAGGGGCCTTAAATATCACCTGTTCCAACTCCCCTGCCATGGACAGGGACACCTTCCACCAGATCACATTGCTCAAAGACCCACCCAACCTGGCCTTGAACAATTCCAGGAACAATTCCAGGGACAGGGCAACCAGAACGTCTGAGCAACCAGTTCCAGATCCAGTCACTATCCTCTGAGTAAAGAATTTCTTCCCAATATCTCATGTAAACCTACTCTCTCTCAATTTGAAGCCATTCTCTCTTGTCCTGTCACTATATGCTCTTGTAAAAAGTCCCTCCTCATCTTTCTTTTAGGTTTTCCTTCAGTTACTGGAAGGCAGCAATTAGGTGACCCCAAAGCCTTCTCTTCTCCAGGATGAATAATCCCAATTGTCTCAGTGTTTTTTCACAAGAGAAGTGCTCCATCCCTCTAAAGATCTTGATGTCTCTTCTCTGGACTTGTTAATTAATAGTCAACAAAATACTCATAATTATTACTTTTTAGTACAGGATTGATTAAGTGTGATTAAAGTAATATTTAATATTCTCATTTACTGCTATTGCTACTGTTGTAATTATCCCTGTCTTGATTTTCTATGTGGCTGCAGAAAGGCTTGGGTTTTTGTTGACATAAAGGTGTTGTAAGAATGTGTCAATAGGGCAAGTTTTTTTCTTTTTACCAAAAAATGTATTAACGATTCATAAGAATGACATCTCTGAAACTCTATTGTTTATATATTAAATATATGTCTTTGTAAGTAGCTAAGGCACGTAAATTCCTATTGTATCATTATGTAAGGGCACTTTTTAATAAAGGCTTTTCTGCTCATCCTTCTGTGGTTCCTTGCTTTGAAGAAACCTGTGCCACCTTGAATCGAATTGCAATTAAATTAAACCTACTTGTAATCCATTAGACATTACTTATGAAAAGCGTAAGTCAATCCAAAAAGAGCTTGTTCAGATTATCGTGGGGTTATAAGTATACTGGATAGAGGTATCTGAACCAGCTGCCAGGTCACTAATGAGATTAGGATACATTTTTGAAATTACCAATCTGAAATTAAAAGATGTAGCAGACATATGAAAATTACTTGCTGTAACTTGTCTGACTATGATGAACTGGCTAACTCAGAGTTGGAAAGAGTTTTCTGAGTTTACTTCTTTTTGGCAAGTGTTCAAGAAAATTATCTTGAAAATCTGATGGCTTGTTTTGTTTTAATTCTGTTTCCTAAATGTTTCTTGCTGATGCCAGATTGCGTTGCCCAAAAGGAAGGTTACTCTTACAGCTTGCTAGATAGCAGGCGGCTCTGTAGTCAGAAGATAAAACAAAGACTTTGACTAGAAGCTGTGGAGACAGTCCATGCTTCAAACATACCAGCACTCTTTCAGGAAACGACAGTTGTTGACAATAGATAATGACACCCTCTGTACTGAGAAATAGAAGCTTGTTTAAAAAAAAATATTTAACAAACAATTGAGCATGCAGTGCATTAGATGTACAGCCAATACCAGTACAAAACATCAGGCACTACTGTTCAGCACAAGAGCAGTATGAACCTAAGGACTAAACCTGACTGGCATCTGCACTCCAGTGTGATGTGTATGAGCTGTCAGTCCCCTCTCTTGGACAGAGGTAAGGGCTGTGTGTCAGCACTGTGTGCTCTGCTCAGTGCCATACCTCACATGCCAGTGCCATTTGTCAGCTCTTTGCACAGCCTGGTCAGCCCTCTATGGGCTGCTCTCTATGCCCAATCATGACTATGTGAAAGGCAACAAGCTAGTCAGACCTCTCAGAAAATAATCCTTAAGAAATATTGCTTACCTGGAAGACCTCAGTAAAAACAGACAGAGAGGCAAAAGTGTGACAGTGAAGTCAGCTCTGCACAGATGAAGCTGAGAAGTGTGAGCGCTGACAGGAGCATATGCCTGGCTGAGGGCAGAAGGATTCCTGAGGCAGAATCCCTTAATCCACTCATAAATTTCCAGTAATGATAAAAATAGCACAGGAGAGCTGGTCTGGTAGAAGAAGCCAATGTTTAAGAACTGGGTGGTAGTGGTTAAGGGGACACTTCACAGGCACCTAGAGATTGATGTTAAGGCACGTTGGGTTAAAAGAGACAAGACTAAATTTCTGCCACTGAATGAAAGTGGAATTGCAAATGCTATGCTAGTATGTTCAGGAAATTCTGCCACAAGCTGCTGAAAATTAGCTCTTCTCAATATGGTAAATGTGTTTCCAGCTTAATTTTTTCAGGCTTTGTTGGTGTCTATCATTGCAAAACTGTAACATACATGGAGCTACTCTCTGTGGCTTTCCTGTTTTGATCTCAGTTCTGAGAAGCAGCCCAGAAGTGCTTTTAGCAGTGAATGACACCAGTGGTCACCTCCTTTCCCTGGACCTTTCTTCTGTCCATCTCTAGCTGCAGAGCCAGTTATCCTTCCACCACGTGTTTCAGAGGTGCTAATTAAATGCAGAATTATGGCACACTTTGCAGGACTCCTGCCACTCTCCCTGGCCCAAAGTGCCCCTCCTCACATGGAGAGGCTGGAGGGCAGGTACTCTCTCAAGACAAAGCTAGCAAAGGCTTCCCTCCTATTACACGGGGAAGGAATAAAGCCTCAGGGTGGGCAGAATTTCAATCAAGGCTGCTGCTTGCTGACTGTTGCTGGGAGAGGGGCTACTGGCCCTGGGGGCTGAGATGGGTTCTGGTAAGTGGGTGGGTGGGTGGTGGGGGAGCCCCAAGGGCTGGGCAGGGGCAGTCAGGCCTAGCAGTAACATCCCTTCCCCATAAAGAAAAAAAAAGAGAAAAAAGAGAAAAAAGACAATGTGAATGAAATAATTGCAGGAGAGCACACACGAGAAGCCCAGCACCTGAACATGAACGAACATGTTGGGTTATGGTTTCCAGATTTTATCACCTACTCTTTTCCATCAGTGACAGAGACAGCCACTGTTCCTGTGAGTGAGGGGGTGGAAGTCCTGCCTTTGCAGAGTTAAACACCAACTGGTGGCCATTGGGCTGCATGGTGTGAAAAGTCTCCCATCATTCCCCTCACAAAGTTAAAAGGAACTCATCTTTGTTGCAACATCCTCTGAGAATCCCAGCTGTAAAGTGAGAACAGTAGTACATTATTCTTTCCACTTTTATATATCTTTTGCTTTTTTCCCTCAGTTTTTCCCAGTTCTCTGTGTATTCTAGTACTGAGCCAAATCCCACTGACATCTTCTAAGGTCTTCCTTCTCACAGCCTTGAACAAGAACTGGGTGTAAGCCCCCACACACCACAGTGACAGGTTTTATTGCACTACAGCCAATGACCAACCCAGTTTTGTGGCATCTGGTTGCTTCTTTCCTGCATAAATATCCTTTATGATCTTGTTCTGCCCTGCTCAGAGTTGTGACCTGGTTACTGGTCAATAACCAAAGCCAGTAGGTTGTGGTGCTGGAGTTACTTATTCATGCCTCTGCAACATCCCAAAGTTTACAGTATTTGGTGCATGTTAGTGCAATAAGCACAGAAGCAGAGAAACCCTGCAGATGGTCACTTCAAAATTGTTAGTTAAAAAAGGCCTAGAAAATATTTGAAAGGTAATGGAGTACAGCAAGCTAACCACAGATTTCTTCAGAAACACATTAGGTCCTTCTCTTACTAAAAGTCTGTTGAAATCCATAGCCAGTCCTGTTTGTTTTGACAGATGTTAGACAGGAGCTGTGTTAAAGAACTATAATTACATCTATTACAGTCAGTATTTATACTTTTTGAGCAAACTATTAACTGAAAGAATGATATTATGAACAAGATTGGAGATTATTTAGTTTATTTGATCAACAAAACAAAACCCAAACAAACAATCAAAACCATAACACCAGACCCAACACCTCCCAAAAAGAACACATGCACAACTCCAAAAATAAAAACAAAAACAAACACAAACAAACAAACAAAAACTAAACAAAAGAGGGAAAATGTAGGGAAAAAAGTCAGACACAATATCTATCTCTATATTTGTATCTTTATAATGAAGACTAATTGGAAAATTGTTTCTCTCTGTTTAATATTTTAACTCTTTGAAATTGAATTTAGATAAATAAATATTCAATAATAAGTACTATGAAAGGTAAAATTAAGTATTTGGGGTTTAATAACATCACAGATAAATATTTGAACATTTTAAGCTCTTGTTCTACTTTTCTCATTCAGCAGACATCTCATTCACTATCAGTCCAAAACTGAATTTTTGAGTAATTACACATTCACAAATGCTGTTTTATCCCAGGTGCAATGAATACTTTCCCATCCCAGTGAGAAGTAGAGTGGAATCCAAAACAAATTATGTTTTCTAACTGGCAGTTTCCTGCTAAAGATTAGTAAAGGTGTTATTTGTACAAACGTGGATATTTTGAACTGTTGTCATAAACCTGTGGTGGTCTCAGCAAAGCTGTAAAGCTGGGAGGTGCCTTTCAAAGGTGGTGCATTAAAGCAGCAGCATCCAGCTCTAATGCACAATATTTATTAAAATGCTCTTGACTGTTTCATGGATCTGTGTCACTGGAAATGGTTCTTTTTGTCCAGCCAACATATTCTTCAGTCAGCCACATATAAACTCTAGGTATGCTTGTATTTTCACATTCTTCTCCAAAAGAAACAATCCCGCAGTTCTGACCAGCACAGATTTATTGCCTACCTGAATCTCCCTGGAAGACAAATCAGAAATAGCTGTCAGTCTGTCCATTTCTCTCCAGAGGAGCATGCAGTGCCACCTGCAGTGCACAAGCATGTTTGGAAATGTTGCCTCTAACCTTTTCCAGCCTATGAAATGCAGCAGCTGGCTTACATCACTTCATGTGATGAAAGAGAGGTTGGTTTTCAAACTTGACGGAGCCTTTGATGCAAATGCTGTGGACCAGCAGTGATATTGTAATTATATTTAAAAAAAAAAAAANTTTACTTTTCCCTGTAGCACACAGCATGCTGTTGGTTATTTTGGGGTCGTTGGCATAATGTTTGTCACAGCTTTTTCTGTTGATAATTTTAAGGGCTGCCTTCTGGAGATATTTTGATGGCTGTCCTGGTGGTGTGTCTCCCCAGCCAGCCACCTGGCAGAGTGTGCCAGGTTCAACATCTTCAAAAGAGTCAAGCAGAGGCAAAAGTTGCACATATTTATTCAGCTTGACAATATCATTCCGCTAAAAAGGAAAAAAAAGAAGGAAAACCGAGGAAAAACTAGATTTCTTATGCTGAGAGGAAGGGAAGTATCATCTAGTTTCAACTATCATTTAGTCTCATTTTACCAATACTTCCCTTAAAAATCACTTTTCGCTATTTAGGAACTGATCCTGAGCTTAATTGCCCCTTAGAAAAGTCAAAAGACTTTCCATAGTAGCAGTACAACAATTTCCCATCAATGGCAGCAGTAGTGAGTTGAAGCCCAGCTTTCACTTGGGTACTGTGGGAAATGTAAAACCTACATGGAAGTTAGGTTGTTGGATCTATCTCCTGTTCACCAACCTAATTTGCCACTA
>VWYO01009068.1:0-19322 GCA_013400275.1 Rhadina sibilatrix
CAAACCATCCTGGGATTTCATGATTTGTTAAAGCAAATTTTGGGATGAATTTTGAGTTTGTTCAGGAGCTGGAGCTGCCCCTCCAGCTTCTGAATGCATCCAGAATTCATCTCAAACTTCATCCTTACATCTCTTACCCCCTGGGGCTGGGGAGGCCACTGGGCTGGAGGTGTTTCTCTCATGCTGCTGCTCAAGTTGGGCCTCAAATGGGGTGGCCCTGCTGGTCCCTGCTGTGGAGGTGATGAATCAGCATCCAGAATCCATCCAAAATCCATCCAAAATCCATCCAAATCACAGCACTGGCAGAGCAGGCTGATGAACAGCCCACCAGGGCTCTTCTCCCAGTGCTTTTGGACACCACACCCTGCTGCTGAACAGCTGTCCGGAGTTTTAAACACCATCTCACCCAAGGCAGGCAGCTTTGTGTGCAGACCAGTCCAAAACGAGAGCTGCTAATTAAGAAAACCAGCGATGAAGTGAAGGCAGCAGTGATGCCAACATCCCTCCTAATCCCCACGGACACGGTTGGAAAAACCAGGCAGAGCAGGGGCAGGAGGTCTGAATGATGGGAAGCAGCAGCTCAGCTCCTGTTAAATCACCTCAAATGATCTCGGAGAGCAGCACGGACAAGGAGCAGGAATTTCTCTGCTAATTCCTGGGATGCCAGGCAGCAGGAGGGGATTTATAACCCTGTGAGCACCAAATGGGAAGGAATGAAGGAAGGAGGGAGGGAAGGGATGAATGAGGGGCAGCTTGTCCAGAGCTGGGTGCAGAGGAGGAGGCAGAGCAGCAGGGCTGTTGTTAATCTGGAGCTCAGCTCCTCAGCCACCGGCACAGCCAACGTGGCACTGCCACTTGGCTGCCCACCAAAGGAAATCGGCCTTAAAGAGGAGTTCTTTTCCTGATGGATGCATTCCTGAGAATGGAGAGTCATAAAAGAGAAAAATAGACTGGTTGTGCTCCGGTAGCAACAACCTGTGCGGTCATTATCATCAGCTGCCCCTGTGGATCAGGATTCTGTGTCTGTGCGAGGCACTTCCCACAGTAATTTATCTGCACGTGGATTTATGGACTCCACAAACGCTGTCTGGGGCGTTGTTTTCCCCTCCAGTTCCCCAGAAATGCCTCTATTTAGGTTTGGGCAGGATTGCTGCTGCTTTGTGGCACTGCTGGGTGGGAGGAGTGGCCGGGCTGCCAGCAGGGCAAGGGGATGCTGAGCCCAGGGGTGGCAGTGGCTCTCAGGGGCTCCTGCTGCTGGCCTTGTCTCTGGGGTGTCCCAAAGGATCCCCTCCCATCTCTGCTCTCATTTCCGAGGCTGGGAAGCTCTTGTAGGCAAACACCTCCTCCCACCCCTGGATTCCCTGGTACCTCCACAGCTCCATTTGTAACTCACAGAATCCCAGAGTGGTTTGGGCTGGGAGTGACCTGAAATCTGCTCCAGAGCCACCCCAGCCCTGGCAGGGACACCTCCCCCTGCCCCAGGTGCTCCCAGCCCCAGTGTCCAGCCTGGCCTTGGGCACTGCCAGGGATCCAGGGGCAGCCACAGCTGCTCTGGCAATCCCAGCCCAGCCCCTGCCCACCCTGCCAGGGAACAATTCCTGCCCAAGCTCCCAGCCAGCCCTGCCCTGGGCACTGGGAAGCCATTCCCTGTGTCCTGGCCCTGCAGGCCTTGTCCCCAGTCCCTCTGCAGCTCTCCTGGAGCCCCTTTGGGCCCTGCCAGGGGCTGGGAGCTCTCCCTGGAGCCTTCTCCTCTCCAGCTGAGTACCCCCAGCTCTCCCAGACCGGCTCCAGAGCTCTGTCCAACTATTTCCAAAACTGAGAAAAGACTGGCTCCATTTTAGCATTTTACTTTATGAAAATGAGAGGAAGACCTTGTGTTTTCCCCTAAATTGCACCACTTCCTACTTGAGGCTTCAAACCAATTCAGTGAACGCCCTGAAAGCCCTCGTATGGACATTTCTTACACTGGTAACTTACACGGGGTATTAAATAGCACTTTAGCTGAATGAATGGAAGTACAAGTAGCAGTGTAAAAAAAAAAAAATAGATTCATGCCCCTCACGACAATTTATCCTGTTCCCAGTTCATTGTCCCAGCCCAGGGNCCAAGCTCGGCTGTCCCAGCTCTCTTGGCCCAGCTCTGCTTGCCCAGCTCTGCTCCCCCAGCTCTGCTGACAGCGCCGCTTCCAGCACAGGTGGAAATTGTGCAAACCCAGGCAGAAGCCACAGGAAACAGAAGGGAGATGGAAAAAGCAATGTTTGTGCAACAGAAATGCACAAAAACAGTGGGAAGCGAGCATTGTTCTGATGCTTCAACAAGAACGTTCTGCAGAAATACTTTTTTTTTTTTTTTTCTTTCCTGGATATTGAAGGGAAGGAGCTGAAATCACTGGAAATAATCCAGCTCCTCCTGACAGCGTGAATAAAAATCCCATATGTACAATGTGTGCTTTGTACAGATGGCAGTGTGAGGAGAGATCAGGGACTTGAGGAACAAAAATATCAGCTCCAAATCACCTGATTCTGGGTGTTTTTCCCAGCTCCATGTCCCTCTCAGCCCTTTTTGCTCCCATGGGATGGTTTTTGCTGGTGAACTCCAGTGCAGAACAGGCTCGTGTAGGCAGGTGAAATTAATTCCTTCCTTTGCCATTCCCAGAGAATTCTTCATCCCTAAGTTAATTCTGAGTGCATTTTGAATCAAGGCTGCAGGTGGATTGGGTAAAAAATTAAAGTTCAGCTGTGCAGAGGGGACATTTACATGCAGCAGTGGTACAAGTGGGCAGATATGTTTTAAAAATTAATTGTATCATAAATTAATAAGTTAATTAATGACCACGCTTAGCATTCTGCTTTCAACACACGTGATGATGGTGCATTTTTTTTTACAAGAGACTTATAAACTCTTCGGCCACCTGAGAGGTTGTGATGAGGGACAAATAACTCAGGCTGGGGAACCAAATGTGGGGAACTTTTGTAGGCCTCAAATCCCATAGGCCTCGAATCTTTAAGTCCTCAAACAAGTGCTTTTATTTCACAGGCAGAGACAAAGAGATTTGCTCTACAAATGCATGTTTTTGGTCAAATGATCAGTGCAGTTTGACGAGCCTGCTTGCAGACAGGGGCTTGTGCTGCATCCCTAAATCTCAGCCCTTCCGTGCCGTTTCCTTGCGTTCCAGCATTCTCCAACAATCCCTCGTTAAATTTTAATTCCCCCCCCTTACTGCAGGTGAATAATTCATGGCAGACAGAGGCAGGCGGGCAGCGGCCCAGGGCCCTGCCAGGGGAAGGGGCTGCCAGAGCAGGACGGTGAAAATCAGCAGTGCTGAACCTCTCCCAGGGGTCGTCCTGATTCCCCGGAGTGACAGAGCTGGGAATGGCTCTGGGAATCCCTGCTTTCCACAAGGTGATCTCCTCAGGAGCCACTGGGGATTGGCAGGTGGGCACAGCTGAGCTCAGCTGGAGTTCCCCCCTCAGGAAAGATTTCCCTTCTTCAGGGAGTTGCCCTGCGACAAGAGGCAGCCAAACTCCATTTCATTTCTCTCTGCCCTGAGCTCCTGATTCCAGCTCTTACCCTGGCAGGAATCAGCTGAGATCTTCCCAGGAGACAGCTCTGACTCCCACCTGTGATTTCAAGGATTCCTGACTTTCCACAGCCCAAACAAGCCGTGACCCAGAGCTTGTTTTGGGCAAAGCTCTTTGATCCATGTTCCTTCCAGGCTGGATTTCCATCTCGCCCTAAAAATCAAGGCTCAGAAAGCCAATCCTTGGCTTCTCACCACACAGTCCTATCAAAGGCCTGATGGTTTGAAAAAGAGGGGGAAAAGGGAAAGGAGGGCTAACGGGGAATAGAAGAGCTTTTGCTGCTCACCCCACGGAGCAGCTGTTCCCAAGCCAATGCTCTCTCATTTCAATTCAGGTTCTCTGGATACAGAGCAGAAGCTGTCTGGATAAAGCTGAGCAAAAATTTGGGATTCTTCCTCTGTGGCAAATCCTTTATTTTCATTGAAACTGGGTGGGGAGGGAATGTTTGTTACTGGAGCTTCAGAAGTTTCCACCAGACGTTTTTGAAGCGAAGGGAACAGATTGACACATTTTGAGCTGAAAGATTTTGCTGCTTTTTGCTGAGCTGCTCTCAAACATTCCCTCAGTTCTGGGCTGGATTTTCCCCTTTGTGGTGCCGTGTCACATCACAGCTGAAGATTTGCCACCAGTTCTGGAAGAATCCTGCGAAAAGTACCAGGAGTTACGGAACAAGGAAATACTCCATGGTTCCTCATTCACAGGAGTAAGTATTAAGGGAAAAAAGCTGATTTTCCCCTCCATTTTAATGGAAAATTGCATGTCCAACACAAGACTGAGCTCTTCCCTGTCACTGCTGTTCAAGTTAGATGATGTTTCACGAAATTGCTCAGGTTGGAAAAGCCCTCTGAGGCTGTCGAGTCCAACCTTTAACCCAGCACTGCCAAGGCCACCTCTGACCATGTCCCCAAGTGCCACATCCACAGGTTTTTAAATCCCTTCAAGCATGGGGACTCCACCGCTGTCCTGGAGGGCTGTGCCAGGGCTGGACAACGCTTCCAATGAAGAAATTGTCCCGATATCCAACCTGATCCTCCCTTGGAACCACCCAAGGCTGTTTCCTCTTGTCCTGTCCCTTGTACCTGGCACTTGACCGGAGAAAACTCCCAAGAAATCCCAAGCGACCCCAAAAGCCAGGTCCCTGTTCTGCAGTTTGCAACTTCTATGGGGAAAACTGACCAAGGTGCAAAGGAGTTAATCCCAGCTCTGTAGAACACAGCTCAGAGCTTGAGCTTACAGAGACCAGGCCCCGGGCCCAGGTGACTTTCCCAAGGTCAGAAACCGCGGATCCCTTTGTGCCCTTGTTTAATCAAAGTCGTTAAATTGAAGTGTGAGTCCTACCACCCCTTTAATCCTTCCTCACAATAAGAAGCCCTATTAAATCCTTAATGTGCCTGCTTTAATTACAACCTATCAAGGCAGGGATCAATTCCGGGCGGTAAACACGGAGCGGGATTCTGCGGCAGGATGAGATCACGCCTCTTAAAATGCAAATGGAGGCTGAGGCATTAAACCTGTAATAAAGCTCAATTAATCTTTCCCCGTTAAAACACAAAATATTTGATCTCGGTCTAAACTCGGGGGCTGCTTGAATCAGAGCCAGTGAAGGCAGATTTGGTCACAGGGAGCTGGGATGCTTTTATCCTTAAATTCCCACAAATTTAGGGAGGTGGGTGTGTGGGGAGAGGCTTGGGGAGCAGATCCATCAAAGCTTGGGATGCAAATGACGATTTGGGGAGTATTATCTCTATTAAAATATCCCATTATCTCATGGAGCTTTTAAAACCCCCTGCCTGAAGAGGCATCCACAGGGAGACGAGAATTACCTGAGTGAGGACACAACGGCCATCCCTGTCTCGGGCCGGGAGAGGGAAATCCTTGGATTTAAGTGATTTACAGCTCTTTTCTGCCTGCCAGGGCTGCAAGGGAGCAGAGCTGTAAATCAGAGGGGTGAATTACAGGCAGAGGTGCTCCTGTAGTCCCACGGTACAGGAAGAGCAAAGGATGCTCGTGTCCCAGGGCAGAGCGCTCAAGGTGCTTTCTCAACATCCTGTGCTGGGTATTTCCATCCCCTCCCCTCCTCCTGAAGCACCCTGAGGCAACAACACCCCCAGCGTGTTCCTCCTGCAGCAGGGGGTAAAAACATTCAGTTGTGGCTGCTGTTTGCCCCTTCCCAGGGCTGGGGGGGAAGGGGTTCCATGAGCGAGTTTGTGTTTGCTGCTCCTCGGCAGCGCAGGAGGAAAACTTAGAGATGCCAGTGCTGGCAGTGTTAATAAACAGGCATTGGGGATAATAAAGGCACTTCGTTTGATGAAAGAGGAATGTTCCACGCCACGGCTGCGTGTTTTTAAAGGAATATTTATGGCGGGGAACAAAGATACTTTAAACCAAAATTCCCTCGGAATACAAACACAAACTGTTCTGTTTTGGCGGTGTGGGAACGGGATCCTGATGTATTATTGAAGCAGCCCTGGGTATTTCTTTTCCCTGCCTGAAATATGAATACAGAAAGTGCAGCACGCTCATGTGGAACGCTCTGCTGTAAAAAAAAAAAAAAAAAAAAAAAAAAAAAAAAAACCCCAAAAAACAAAAAAACCCCCTCCTTGGGTTTGGGTGAAANCTGCCTGGGTTTGGCTGGAAAAATGTTCAATTGGAAGATTATAGAGCGAGTCCATGTGAACAAAGTGAGTGTGGAGGAGGATTAAATCCACCCCGAGGTTTGGACACTGCTCAGGTGCCTGTGTTGACACTGGATGCTCTGCAGGGGAGAGATATGGGTTTATTATCAGTGTTACTCAGCTCTGATAACGGGCTGGGCCCTGCAGGGAATATCAATGGAGCTGCACAGCTGGGCAAATAACGACAATATTTGTCTTCGTGTCATTTTTGATGAGAAACCTTGGCCAAAAGCCCAATGAAATTTAGTTGTAATGAATTACTGGATAATTCAACAAATGAAGTCAGAACAGGCAGAAAACAGACGGAGGACAAGGCTCCAGCACCTCCCAGGCTGCTGTCAGCAGCAGCAAACACGGGTGGGAAATGTCACCGGGACAGCTGGACACACCCTGGTGACTCCCAGCAGCTCCAGGGCACTGATGGGAGTGCTGAACTGGAATCCTGGAACGTGAGATGTTAAATTCATGGAATGGGTCAGGCTGGGAGGCCCCCAGTGGGTCACTGGAGCAGGGCCATCCCAGAGCTCGGGGCACAGCTCCGTGTCCCTGTGGCTCTGGAATATCCCGGGGAGGAGACTCCAGCCCCTCTCTGGGAACCACACCAGGAACATTTGTTCTGTTCCTAAAAACCTTTCTTCTTTCTTCCTTGGTTTTGGCTGGAAAGCCCAAATTGCCTGAAACGCCCCAGAAAGGCACGAGATTGGTGCAAAGTGTTTTGCACTGGTTCCAAGGGCAGCAGATTCTCTCTGCCAGCAGAATCACCCGGGGGAAGGCACGGGAGGTGCAACGTGAGCTCCCGCGGGGGCCGGCGATGAAAACAGACTTGTGTCACCTCCAGGCTGTGGTTTCTCTCCAAGCAAGCCTGAACAGATTGATTTCCAGGTCTCCTTCAGCGGAACTTAATCAATTTGGAGTGGATTTAGCCGGGCATATGGATGATCATGTGGCTGGGGCTGCTCCCTCCCCTCAGACGGTGACAGGAATTTCAATCACTGCCACCAGTGGCTCCCAGCTTGGAACACGAAAGCCTTTCATGCATTTGGAGCAGTTTTCCCTCCTGTCTGGCACCTGGGAGGGGGTGGGAACGCGGGCTGTGCTTCCAGAGGGTGCCTCAGATCCTCTGTGTCCCCTTGGGTTGTCCTGAGTTCCTCCAGCGGGAAATGCTCCACGTTTATCCAGGAGGAAATTCCTCAAGTGGGCATCCTAAAAGGTTGGCCTGAGTCTAAAAGATGACGGAGAGAGGCTGCTTGAAGGGCAAATGTGTTCCAATTGCCAGGTGATTCCTGCTTGGAGAGGCAGCAGGGAATGGAGCAACCCGGGATGGATTCACTTCCATCAATTCAGGGTTCAGTCCTGGCTGAGGAGCCGTTGGCTGCCCCGGACACTGGCAGGTCCTGGCAGGTCCTGTGAGAGACCTCAGGCCTCTGGGAGCCACAGCTCCAGGATTTGCTGGAATTGTCACTCTGGAGAAACTCCTCCATTTTTAGGAACCTGAATGGGGAGCTCAGGACCAGCCTGAACTGGAGCTGATTCCTCCCAACCCTGGAGCGGGAGCGGCAGAGGGAAGGACAAGCCCAGGGTGAGAGGAGAGATTCCATCCCTGGAGAGGCTGCTGGAGAAAAAAAAAAACAAACAAAAAAAACCCAAAAAAACCCCCAAAACAAACAAACAAACAAAAACACCAAAAAAAAAGAAAAAAAAAAAAACCAAAAAAAACCCAAAAAAACCCCCAAAACAAACAAACAAACAAAAACACCAAAAAAAAAGAAAAAAAAAAAAACCAAAAAAAACCCAAAAAAACCCCCAAAACAAACAAACAAACAAAAACACCAAAAAAAAAGAAAAAAAAAAAAACCAAAAAAAACCCAAAAAAACCCCCAAAACAAAAACAAAACAAAAAAAAAACCTCATTTGTAGGGAGGTGCAGAGCTGACAGCACAGGTAGTGCGAAAAGATTCATTCCTTTGGGAATGAAATCCCAGCTTTCCCTTGGAGCTGGGAGCAAGGGGATGGAATTCCCTTCCAACCTCCCCTCACCCTGCCCAGGAAGCACCTGAGGGAGGGATGGCTCTGCCTGGAATTCCAGTGACCTCAGTCAACCCTGCAGCTTTCCAAAGCCTTTGGGATTTTTTTTTTTTTTTTTACCTGATTAACTGAAGGCTCTTTGCAGCTCTGCCCTGCAAAAATATCTGCAAAATGAGATAATCAGAGGCTGAAGGAGTAGTTGTGCTTATTGATTTTTTATTTTTTTTTAACAAGTAGTGGCTCTTTTTCCAAAAATATGAGGAAAATATGGATTTTATGGCTGTTAAATATCTTGTGGTTTTTTTTTTTCTTTGAGTTATTATTTAGTATCCCATTGACATTTTCTGTTTACTTATAACTAAATTTTCATTAAATGTCAAATCTTCAGTGATTATTTCAGTGTTTTCATACAATTATCAATGAAAATCTTCGCAGACACTTCTGTGAAAGAAGTGAAAAAAAAGCCCTCATTTTAAAAGATGCCAAATAGGAAAAGCTCAGAACGATTTGTTCAATTATTTGCTGTCTCTCTCTCGGGTAAAAAAACAAAAACAAAAAGAAACAAAAACAAAAAAACCCACCCCACTTGAAATAACAACAACAGAAAAAAAACAACAACTTGTGACTAATGCTGGAGTCAGCAAATGGGGTTTAAAAAGAATCTTGGAATTGCCCAGATTTATTTCTTTATCGCCACAGTGGAAAGGGAGATGGGAATGAGGGAGGAGTCCACGATGCAGCCCCAAGAAGAGCATTGGTGTGGGGGGCAGCTGGGCACAAACTCCTGCTGCAGAACAGAAATGGGAAACTGAGTATTTCAGGGCAAAGATCCACCCTGCAGTGGGGAGGCTGCAGCAGGGAGAAGGGAAATCCTGGGGTTAGACCGCCCTGACCCCACTGGGGGAGATGGTCAGGGAGCACCACAGCCCCACCAGCCCCCCTCTGTCTCTCTCTCCCTCCTCCCAAATTGGCTTTTTGTCCCAGTGTTTCCCTGAATCCTGGATGGATCTGGGCAGTTCCTGGTGTCACACCTCTCCTACTCCCCACAAATGCAATTTGCAATGCCTGCTGCTGTCCCAGCCCTTGGAACCCCTGAGAGTTTGCAGTTCAGGGTGAATCCAAGCACAATTTCCTCCCAGGATCTCTGGAGCACTCCACGGATCCCAGGGCTGAGCAATGAATTCCAGCTCTGGCTGGAATGGCCGTGGCTGCCACCATCAATGAGAAATATTCCAGCTTTTGCCACAGAATTGCACTTTGTGATGTCATTCTCAACTCTCCCCAGCCCCGTGGGCTGAAAACTGAAAATGAGATGGAGCTGCTCTGCGTTGGCTCCAGGAAATGAAAACAAGAATGAAATGGGAAAGCAAAGCTCCTCTGCCTTTCCCCCCCTCCCCATTCCCTCTCCTGCACTGTTAATTACAACATGAGCGCCACTCCAGACCTGAGAATCCCATCTCCATTCTGGTGAGTTCTCATCACACACTTCAGGAAGGGAGAGTGGATTCATTCCAGGAGCAGCCGAGGGTGTTGATGGATGCTCTGCCAGCCTCGGACGTGTCCCTGCCCTGTCCCCTCCCCAGCACTCAGGGCAGGACTCTCCTGTGACACCCGTGGGGTCAGGGGGAGTGTGCTGGGCTGGTCCCTCGTGGCAGGTGGGACAAGGGCACAGGAGGGGCCTGTGCTGCTCCTTTGCACCACCTGAGCAGGAGGATGGGAGCTGTAATCCCCAGAGAGCTGAGAAATCCCAGGAACTCTGTGGGCACCAACGTTTCCACTGCTGCAGGGCTGCACCAGAGTCCCAAACCAGCCAGGCCTGGCTGTGGGGAGCCCATCAGCCTTGAGAAACTGTGCTGGGCTCCACCTCTGCTCCCAGAATCTGGATTGGATTGTGGCTGTTTGGGAATTTCAGTCTCTGCTCCCAGAAACTGGATTGGATTGTGGCCATTTGGGAATTTCAGTCTCTGCTCCCAGAATCTGGATTGGATTGTGGCTGATTGGGAATTTCAGTCTCCTCTCCCAGCATGGCTGGATTGGATTGTGACTGTTTGGGAATTTCAGTCTCCTCTCCCAGCATGGCTGGATTGGATTGTGACTGTTTGGGAATTTCAGTCTCTGCTGTCAGGCATGAGCCAAATTACAAAGAGATCCTGGTGCAAAGAGCTCTGAGTCAGCCTCAGCATCTCCGGGGTCTCATTCCCTGTCAGCTCCATCCTCTCCGGGCAGAACTGCGACAAAGCAGACACAGGCGCCGGGCTGGAGCTCTGGCAGTGACATTCATTAACAATATCATGGTGACAGATCTTGAAGAGTCTGTAAGTGCTGGTAAACATCTTTCTCCCAAGTTCAGAGCCGCGCTTCCACCCCGAGGACTAACCCAAGGTCGTGCATCACAAAATTGAGAGAGAACAAACAAACAGCACTCCTCAAGTCTGCCAGACGAATTCCTTCTTGTCGGGACCATCTGCAGCAGCTGTGCCAGAAGAGATTGTTTGGAATGGCCTGGATATGTCCAAGTGCTGGAGTGCTGAGCGCCCTTGGCCACGTTTCCCTGCTGCCCCGAGGCGTCTGTCAGCAGCGCTGTTAATCACAGCCCGATAATGGTTCACAGCTCCCTGAATCCCCCTGCACTCCCTGTTCATTTCTGCTGTGTGTCAGCAGAGACAAGGCAGCCGCTCCTCGGGCCTGGGGGAATCTCTTCTGGTTTCCCCAATGCCCAATTTCCCTGCCCAGCAGGCCCCAGTGTCATCCCCCCATCCCGGGGCTTTTCCTTGGGGCTGGGATATTCACACACCGGGGGGAAGGTGCCAGGTGCTCTGCAAAACTCCCCACCCTGCCAGGTGCTCTGCAAAACTCCCCATCCTGCGGGAGTGAATCCAAAGGCTCCCGTGTGGAGAGGCTCCAGCAGCCATCCCAGGTCATTGGAACACCACTTTCTTATTCCAGCAGTAAAGCTGTTGGGAATTACTCTCGTGCAAATTACACTTGGGGAGTCCTGAGAATGTGGTGCATCCAGGTTCCGTGTGGTGAACCCTGGAGTCTGTCGCCTACATTCCAGTTCCAGTGGCTGTAATTCCATCAGCCGATGGCTCGTGGTGCCATCTGGGAGTGCTGGGATTTTCCAGTCCATTAAAGCTGCCTCAGAGCTGCAGAGCCTGGCTCTGCCTGGCCCCGTCTCTGCTCCTCAGGCCCGGGGCACAGGCTGGCACAGGACGAGGCAGAGTGGAACCAACACCCAAAGAGGCTCCGTGAGCTCCTGGGGGGGAGAAAAGCCACAAACCCCAAGTGATGAACCCCACTGATGGCCTTGCCATTTACAGGAGAGGGGGAAATGGGCCTCAGACTTCCAGAGGGCAGGGCTGGCTGGGAGCTTGGGCAGGAATTGTTCCCTGGCAGGGTGGGCAGGGGCTGGGCTGGGATTGCCAGAGCAGCTGTGGCTGCCCCTGGATCCCTGGCAGTGCCCAAGGCCAGGCTGGACACTGGGGCTGGGAGCACCTGGGACAGGGGGAGGTGTCCCTGGGGGTGGCACTGGGTGGGATTTCAGGTCTCTTCAAACCCAAACCATTCCATGGTTTTGTGACTCCTCTGCAGCTTCTATGGCCCAGTGACAACATTTGCTCCACATGGGGCCAAAAGCCAGGCCAGCCCTGCAGTCTCTTGGCAAATCTGTTCTCAGATTTGCTGCAGCACTGGAAAACAAGAACAGCAACAGGCAAAACAAAAACAAAGCTGCAGAAAAACCCATGAGTCACCAAAAAAAAAAAAAAAAAAAAAAAAAAAAAAACCCAAAACAAAAAAGGGCAGCTTTAATTTTTATAGCAGCATGTTTAATTAGTTTCATTTATCTGGGAATTTGGTTGGTTTTAGGCATAATAAACACTGTGGGCTGTCGTTAATTCAAGATCTGCAGCCTGTCCCCTGGGCTCACTGCTCTCCTGCCCTCTGGGTTTCCTCCTGGAGACACAAACCTGGTGAATTCCTGATTTGGCCTTTTGGAAAACTCAGCATGCAGACGGTGAAACCTTTCACCTCTGCAGTTCTCCTCTGGACGGTGAGAATAAAAATCAAATTAGAAGTGCCAGGAAGGGCAGGGTGTGCAGGTGAGCCCCTGTGGGAGCACAAGGAGGCCGGGCTGGGGTTGGGATTCAGCCCTTTTTTTTGGGAGAAGGGCTTTGCAGCCCTGCCCTGGCTGGGCTTTGCCAGCTCTGAGCCAAACTCTCAGTCCCAGTTTGCTCCCAGGAGCTGATGATCCGACCTGACGGGATTCAACAGCTCCATTACAAAGGATAAAGGATTGTCTTTAGCAGGAGAGAGAGACAGGAAGAGACAGAAACGAGAGACTTTAACCAGAACCCTGAATTAACCTTCCCAGAAGGGAATCCATGTGGACTGTGGCTTTTATAAATAAACCTCCTCCTTCCTCCAGGCTTTCTCTGCTCACAAGGAGAAGCAAGGCCATGGAGAAAGGCAGGATTTTGACGATATCTTGGCTGAGGGGAATCTGTGTGGCTGTGCCAGAGAGCCCAAATAATGAGAATTAATTAAACCCCAAAGCACAAATCGGCAGATACAACTCTTGTCCCACAAAAAACGAAGGAGAAATCTCATCAGCATCTGTAGAGGGTGCCCCTGCTGAGCTCCAAGCAGCCCGGACTCTCTTCTCAAGACTTTTGCAAATAGAGGGATTATTTCCCTTTTATTGTATTAGGGAGGGGGGGGTGGAGGGGTGAGCAATTCAGAAACTTCATTATGCGCTGAAAGAGGAAATGATTCCAAGAAAAATGTATTTCTCCATATGGGGAAAAGCAGGGCTATTTGAGACTCACACTGTGTTCCTCTTCCCCTGCCACTTGCAAAGGCTTTTCATTCCACTTGTACTTCATGTTTCAAGTGGATTATTTCCTTCCATTGATAAGGGGATAATTCAGTTAGGCCTTGCAGATAGTTATTTCTTTGCTCAGAAGGATATTTTGCATGCAAGGATCAATTTTTTTTTCTTTTTTCTTTTTTTTTTTTTTTTTAAACACCACCTAGAGCCTGTGGAAATGAGATATATTAGCCAGGGCTGAGTGGCTGATCACAGGGAGAACGAGGGGCAAATGAAACCCTGCTGGGAGGAAAGCAGTGCTCTGCCCAGCCACGAGGACTTGGGGAAGTCAGTGTGTAATAAAGTCATGTCCTGCCACTTCAGGCAGCCCCTCTGGGTCCCTCAAGCCTCTCTGCTGCTCAGACAATGCAGTGCAGGAGAGACAGCCCAAAAATCCCCCTGAACTTCCCTGCTCCAAGGATTTTGGCTGCTGGATTGGCTGCCCCGGGCCTTGTGGCAGGGCAGATGCCTCAGGTGGGGTCGAGCAAATGTTGTCACCCAGCACTGGGGCCAAAAATGCTCCTGTCACTCTGTGAAGGTCCCGTGGGGGCTGCCAAAGGAGCAGAGCCTGGTGCTTCTGCTTTGGGTCCCTGGGAAGGTGGAGGGACCTGCTGGCACCAGGTGGCACCTGAATGGCAGCCAAGGGTGCCAGGTGTGGGTCTGGCCCCCTCGATCTGCACTGGGGCATGAGGCCCCAGGGCAGGGCTGGACCCTGGGCTGGTTAAGGATCATGTCAGGCCCTTTTTCCAGGCACAGTTTGATACAGGCACAGCTCTGGAGCCTCTTTAACCCCCCGGCATTGCCAGTCAAGGCCAGAGCACGGCCCCTCAGGGTGATGGGCACAGACAGGGGCAGCTCCTTGGGCACATCTGGGGGCCTGGGTGGGTTTCTCTGAGAGATAAAGCTCAGATTTGGCAATGTGGCTGGCAAAGCATTCCCACGGCCACTGTACCCAGAGCCTGGGCCCCACTGCCTGCTTCAAACCTCCAGGGATGGTCCAGAGGGAAAATCCCAGTGGGAGCAGGGTCTTGGCACGCTGCTCAGGGCTTCACCTGGCAGAAGCAGCAGCAGCTTGTCCTGGCCTTGGGGCCAGGATTCCCAGCTCCGTGGCTCGGTGCAGCCTGAGGGGCAGCGCCGAGGGGACGGGAGGGTGGCCCTGGGACACCAGGCACGCCTGGCACGGCCACCAGACAATCACCCAGGGCTTCCTGGAGTGCCAGCCAGGTCTCCCAGCTTGCTCAGCCACGTGGCTCTGTCGATTGGTGTTTTTGGGGGGGCAGAGCTGGGTAATGGCTCTTCCCTGGGAGGAGCAGCCAGGCCTGAGCCACGCGGAGGCTGCAGAGAGGGCCCGTGGCTGTTTATTTGTAGAGACCTGTCTTGGGTTATGGAGCCAAAAATGTCCATTCTGTTCCATCTGCTGAAAGCAGGTGGGAGATGTTTGTTTTTTTTTCTTTATCTTTTGTAACTCTGGGGGAGGGGGGCGGTGCCTTCTGATAAGGGGCCAGCTGTTCAAACCAGGTGGGGCAGGGTTTGTTATCTCTGTCACCACCCGCCCTCCCTCCAGGGGATCTCTGCTGCTGATGGGCCATGGAGGCTCAGCAGGGACAGGACACATTCCATCATCCCAGTGGGAGAGGCTGCACCCAGNCTTGATTGCAAAGTTATAATAATTTGGAGGGGGTGAGGGGTTTACATTCCCCATTCCAAGGGAAACTCCAGCTTTCCCTGGCAGACACCTGCCTTCCCAATCCAAGACAAGACCTCGTTCCCGGCGTGTCAGAACCACTTCAGTGTTCATTGATGGGGTCACCCACCCCCTCTGCTGCCGAGGGAAGTGAACATTGACATCCACAGCCCGCAGTTCAAATGCCCCACATCCTGTCAGCAACCCCCAGCCTTGCGCTCTTCCGGCGTGCAGCTGTTGCTGCACCAAGTTTTGAGCCCGTTTTGTAGAAGGCTTCAATTAAACACCTCTAAGGACAATCTCTCGTTAGTATGAGACTGCTGCCGCCCCTCTCTTCAGCCCCTCCTGGCTGCTTCTCTCTCGATTTGGGTGAATTACAGGAGGTTTTCTGAGCTGCATTCAAATGATGTTGGGTTCAGAGCAGCGCTCGGAGTGAGGGAGGGAAGAGCTGTGGCCTGGAATGTTAATGTGGGGTGGCAGCTCCACTGGAGGCACTCACAGCGTGCTCTGCCCAGCCTGGGATTGCATCCCAGCTGCTCTCCCTGCCCTCAAAACTGCTTCCCGAGGACACCCTGCAGGTCACTCAGGACATGGGAGCTGTCCCTGACCTCTGGGACACACCAGAGGATTTGTCCTCACTCCCTGAACTCCTAAAACCGCTCCTGCCTCTGTGTGAGGAGCTCAGCTCTCCCCACGTGAGGGAGCAAATCTGTGCCAGGAGAGGTGGCCCCAGCTGTGCAGGGCAAGGAAAAGCCAGTCCCCAGTAAAGCCTTTTAAACTGGGAAGTCTGGGGCATTTTCAGGGAGTTCCCAGTCCCTTCACTGGGTGTTTCATGGAATCCTGGAATGGTTTGGGTTGGACGGGGCTGTGAAACCCATCCAGTTCCTGAGCAGGGACACTTTCCACTGTCCCAGGTTGCTCAGGGTGGTCAGATTTAATCCCATGGTGAGCACCTAAACCAAACACTGAGCAAGATCCTTTGTACTGAGTGTTTGATGCTTGAGGAGAGGCAAAATGAGCAAAACTCCTGTTATAAATAAAAAAAAAATTCTCTCCTAGCACCTAAGAGGGACTGGGTAGATTTGTACAGCTCCCAGGGTTTGGGGAAAGCTCCCTCAATCTCCTTCACCATGGGAATTAACAATGCAGAGGCATCACTCGGGGTCCTGCTCTCCCCTCCTCACCTCCCTCTCCCTGTGGGTGAATTTCTGGGCGTGTGGGGGTTTCAGAGGGGCCCAGCTTGAGCTGGGGCAGGCTCCAAGTGTGTTCCCCAGAATGGCACTCATTAGTCTGTTTGACATAAATACTGTTTTCAGGTTAATGTGTTTGACTTAATGAGGCATTTATTTGCAGTAAGAACTCTTTAAGAAGCTCTGTTTTCTTCCAGTGAGCTGAGCTGACGAGGGGATTAATAACAGGCTTGAACAAGCAGGCTAAGAAAATAAATCTACCAAAGTCCTCTGTGCAGGTTGTGAGGGATGCTTGGGTTGATCCCAGTAAAGGCAATCATTTCTGACAGGATGGAGGGAAATGAAGCACATTCTCCGTGCCTGCACATCTCCCTTGTTCCTGTCAGGGCTCTCTGCTCCCCTAACACCTCAGGAAACGTCTGACCCGAGTACAGCCAGCAGCAGGACAAGGTTTCTCGGGAGCCAGAGGGATTCCAGGACAAACTGAATGGAGCAAGGCCTTCCTAGCAACAGAAAGACTTTTCCCAGCCCTTCCCCAAGTGGAGGAGTTGGGATATTCCCAATGCACAGGGACAGACCCCTGAATTCCCTCCTGTCCAGGGCTGCTCCCGGGCCAGATGCACCACAGATGTCCCAGCCCAGCCCTGTGCTCCAGGATGGCCCTGCTGGAGCAGGAGGAGGGACCAGTGACCCTGTCTGATCCCTTCCAGCCTGGCCCATTCCATGACTCCCTGATTCTGCTTTCCATGACGTCTTTGCCCAAATAACAACATTAACTGCTCAAGCCTGGAAGGGATTTTCTTTTCCCTTAGTGGACAAACACGGATAAAGTTCATGGACTGAACTGGCCCGCCAGGACATCTCTGGGTTTTTAGGAAATCCAGAATTTTGCAGGAGTCCAGACAAGAACTGTTAAAAAGGGACCAAAACTTGGAAGGCATCACAGAGGCCTGGCCTCAAACTGAGGATTTTTGTGGCTGGTACTGAGAAGGAGAGGGAAGGTGCAGCCAAACTGTCCCTTAGGAGATGTCACAGTGCTGTTTTCCTCTGTTTCCAGTTCATTGCCCTGCTCAGCCTGTAAATTTTCTTCCCTTAAAATGTCAGGTTATGTGGAGAGAAACAAGCACAGTGAGGCTGCCTGAGTCTGCACTGGACATCCAAAGGCTTCCACAGGGGAACATCATCAAAATTAACACAGGGAGATGACAGAGATACAGAAACTCCTTGTGTTAAATCGACTCCCAGATAATTTGCCAAACACAAAAATCATTGAGGTTAATCTGCCATGGAAAAATGCCATCTTTTTCTCCTTACTGAGGCAAAGATTCCTCTGTCCTTAGGGAATGGTCACCCTGAGGGGTCACAGGGCAGAGTCCCCCCCCACTGCAGGACTCATCTGGACCCCAACCAGCAATGAAACACCTGCAGCAAGAGAAATGCCCTGTCCACAGAGGTGCCCCCAGCTGTTTGCTGACATCCTGGGAGGAAAGGCTGGCAGAGCTGGGATTGTTCAGCCTGGAGAAGAGAAGCTTTGGGGTGACCTCATTGTGGCCTCACAGTGCCTGAGGAGGCTCCAGGAGAGCTGCAGAGGGACTGGGGACAAGGCCTGCAGGGCCAGGACACAGGGAATGGCTTCCCAGTGCCCAGGGCAGGGCTGGCTGGGAGCTTGGGCAGGAATTGTTCCCTGGCAGGGTGGGCAGGGGCTGGGCTGGGGTTGCCAGAGCAGCTGTGGCTGCCCCTGGATCCCTGGCAGTGCCCAAGGCCAGGCTGGACACTGGGGCTGGGAGCACCTGGGGCAGGGGGAGGTGTCCCAGCCAGGGCTGGGGTGGCACTGGGGGGGATTTAAGGTCCCTTCCATCCTGGGATGTAGAAATGGAGCCATGGAGATATCAGAGAATCCAAAGGTGAACCACTTGGGATGTGCTGCCTACAGGAAACTTTTGTGTGAGAGGGAGGAAATGAAAGGAGAAACAAAGCACTTGGGGAAGATGTGCTGGTATCTCAGCAGGCACAAAACAGCTACGGGAGAAGCTTCCTGTGTTTTCTCATGTTTTCAAACTCTTCCCCTCGTGTCAGGAGATCAGGGTTCACTTCTGCCACCAACCTTGTGTTCACCTCTCACCTGGGGTCATACCAGGAAGGTTCTGGCTTGACCTCCCTTCCCTCAGATTTCCAGACCCCAGGCTTTCCTCTAAAACACAATAAAATATCAGAACCCCCCTGTATGGGCTTGGCCCCTGGCACTCACCTTTCCCCTAACCTACCTGAATCCAGGTTATTTTCCACCTCAGAGTGCAGCTTTCAGCCAAGCAGCTCCCTGAGACCTCTCTCTTCATTACCTGCCTGTTGCTAATTAGATTTCTGAAGGTTTCTTTCTGCTCAGCAACCCTTAAACATCAACTTCCACATCTTTTGGTCCCTCCTGGGAACCTGTTGGCCACCAGGATTCAATCTGTTGGGTTTGGAAACATTTCAAACACTGCAGCACGGCCAGGAGTCCATCTGTCAAGTGAGCATCTGTGGCTCACCATTCCAGCTGGTTTGTCCACAGAACAGGGGAAATTCAAAATGTGTTTCTGCTCTTTCAGAGCAAGGACAGGATAAAGTCTTCCCTGATCACCTGAAATACACCTGGAGCTGTCACTGATCAGGGATGGATCAATGCAGGGCTCCCTGAATGTTGGGTTGGACAGTTCGTGGATTGACGGGATTTGTGTAAGGGAGGTGATAGAGCACTTTAGGGAGGAGGAGGGGAAATTCTCCTACCAAAAAATAACAAAAGATGCTCCAGAAACCTTTTAGTCTTTCTTGGATGCTTTCCAGCTGAGAATCCCAGTGTTTTTTTAATGGAGCAAGGCTCTGTCTGACAGAGCTGCACCAATCGAGGGGAGGGGAGCTGCTGCTCAGAGCCCAGCGGGGGCTTTGGTACCACCACAGCCACAGGGCTGGGGCATTTCTGGAATTTAACACAAGCCACAGGATTGGGGCATTTCTGGAATTTAACACAGGCCACAGGATGGGGGCATTTCTGGAATTTAACACAGACAGGCCACAGGATTGGGGCATTTCTGGAATTTAACACAGACCACAGGATTGGGGGCATTTTTGGAATTAACACAGACAGGCCACAGGATTGGGGGCATTTCTGGAATTTAACACAGACAGGCCACAGGATTGGGGCATTTCTGGAATTTAACACAGACAGGCCACAGGATTGGGGGCATTTCTGGAATTTACACAGACAGGCCACAGGATTGGGGCATTTCTGGAATTTAACACAGACAGGCCACAGGATTGGGG
>VWYO01009069.1:0-12693 GCA_013400275.1 Rhadina sibilatrix
CCCTCCCATCCGTCTCCTACAGTAGAGCATGTTTCCCTCCAGGATCAGAAATTCATATTTCCTTGGCTGCCTCTTAGCTCCTGCAAAAACACTTTGTTCAGGCCTGCAGGGCTGCGAGTTTGAAGAAATGTTACTTCAGCTCTAGCACAGCCCAGTAAATGTGATTTATGTCATTGCTGGTAAAAGGCCGCAAGCTTTCTACTGCCCTTTCTACTGCCCTGACAGCGCAAGAGCTTAGGGCATGCTAATACAGGAGGAAATGCACTAAAAATAACATCACCATTTTGTGACATTTGGGTTTTATGAAGGGCTATAAATAAACACCGTTCAGACAGCAGTTTGTGCATTCTTGTAGGAGTGGTGGCAGTCAATAAGGGAGAAAAAGTGGCACTGCTACCCTTGCTCTAAACACCACCAAATTTGTGTAAACATCTCTTCAAACAATGTGTCATTTTGATACACAGAAGGCTTCTGCCTTGGGAGCTACTGGTATCTGTGCTGAGTTCTGCCTTGCAAGGGAGAAAGGAGCTTAGGAGAACCAAGTAACCAGACACACCATCCTTAGATAGCTTTCATTTTCAAAGCTATTAGGTTTTGGTGCAGTCTGAAGGTCTTACCCACCTTTTATGGTACTCCATAATAACAAAAATTGAGTATACCAGCAAAACTGACCTATAAAAATAACCCTAAACTAATTAAAAGTAAGACATAATAATAAAAATCAAGTTATTTCTGAGATGAACTAAAATTAGTGAAGTAAGTGTTCTCTCAGATCTCAAAATCCTAAAAATATGGTAGCTGGTAAACAAATCGAGATAAAAAGCACAAAAACCTCACACCTGAGTGTGAAAAAACAACTTTTCCTCTGCTGTGGCAATGGTCTCAAAGCACAGAGTTAGCTCTGAGCAAGGGTTGAACCATTCTGTATTAAGCATAGAAACCAAAAGGCTTCCTTCAGTCTCACTGTTATTTCCTCCTTAAATTGAAGAGTAAGAAATAATAATCATGAGTTTGTCTGTGCTCTTATTCAAGATTTCTTTCCAAACCCAGTAACTGAGGACCGAGATGTAGCTGGTGACAAGACAAGTATCACTACAAACTCTGCTGTTCAGTAGCTGCTCAGCAGCTCTTTAGTAGCTGTTTTGCCCTCAGAGAAGTAAGAGATCAAGCCTTCCATCACCCCAAGCAAGCACTGAAGAGAGGGGATCTTGTACAGAGCTCTCTGAGGACTCCAGAAAGGAAAAAGGTTCTCTGAACAGCCCACAGGAGGGTTTGGAGGGGACATCCTGGTTCCCCCAGACATCACCCTCATAACACCACAGCTGGCACTGGGTCATGCTATCAAGAGCCCTCATCCTTTACACAACTCTTTGTCTTCACTCACATCTGCCTCATTAAACTCTGGCTGTTAGCAGAAAACAAGAATTTCAGCCATGCCTGACCTGGGCACAGGCAGAACCATCCCCAGCCAAGCTCTTCCAAGTAATATTTGCAGCTTCCCAACCTTTACCATTTTGTAAGAGACAATTTGCAGTTTTCCATCAAAGTGGGGGCTTTCACCTTCACAGGGGATGAGCTCTTAATTGATGGCACAACATCCCAGAAGTGAGCAAGCAAGCAGCAAGCAAAGAAAAAAGCCATCCTGATTTTCATTTCTTCTGCACAAGAATCCAAATTATGCCATATATCACATCATTTGCATTGCCACAACACAACCTTTTGTATCTGCTTGAGTTGCCAACTATTTTATGTCAGTCCACCTTTAAAAAAAGACTTGTAGAGAATTAGATGTTTGCTTTACGCTGATGCATTTAAGGGAGCTAATTTCAATTCCAAAGCAAACAAGATTTATGGAAGTCAATAGACTGAGGGGTCCAGAAGCCAACAAGAATAAGGCTCTTGTTCTGTTTTAATAACCCATGGGATAGTCCCAGGAATCTACATAAACTGAATTCTCCAGATCTCATTTAGTTTTGGGCAGTAATTTCCTAGGGTTTGGAGGACATTCACCACTGATTTCAGAAGTGCACATACAACTTTTGCTGGCTTTGCACATGGCCTTGAAACATATTTGGGGCAGCATAAAGACAGTTTCCCACTTGGTGCTTGTTTGCCAGGATTAAATGCCACTGAGATCAAAAAGGCGCACTTTCAGTGTGTGTAGGCACTGGTTTACCTGTCCATGGCAGGGTGTGCCTGTGTTCAGGAGCTCCAATATTTACAAGCAGGGCATGTGTCAGCAGCTGGCTTTGGAAAGGCCACGCAAAGTTCTCCAAAAGCATAATAGGTCACATTTCAATTAGACCAGAGATCCGAAGAGTCACTAAATTAATCTGTCCTTAATCTATTTTAACATCCAGTTTCTGCTTTTTTTCTTATGGCAGTATACTGAAAAAATCTGATTATTTCACCAAAAAAAAGCTAATCTTTTTCTATCTGATCCTGGTTTTCCTGAAGAGCTAAATGTAAAGAGATATCTTCAGTGTAACATTTTCAGCAGAGCGTGGGAAAGTTCACCGTCCTTCCCTGCACACATTTA
This sequence comes from Rhadina sibilatrix, assembly GCA_013400275.1. Taxonomy (NCBI): domain Eukaryota; kingdom Metazoa; phylum Chordata; class Aves; order Passeriformes; family Phylloscopidae; genus Rhadina; species Rhadina sibilatrix. The sequence goes on from VWYO01009069.1 coordinate 2,540, forward strand.
TGTTGGTACCTGTACAAAATTTGTAGCATCCACAAATACAGTTTGTCAGTGTCTAGGTTAGACTGCTTCTCCAGGCACCTGCCAGGTACAAAGATAGTGGAGTCCTAGTGCTCAAGGATGCTCATATTTCAATATCCCAATTCTCACATTTGCTTTCACAGCCTCAGGATTTCTGTTTGCAGGGACACAACTGACAGAAGCTCTCCAACTTTTTCCATCACATCTGAGCTATTGAGAAAATCACATTTTCTATTACAGAGTGAAAAGAAATCCCATAGCAACAAAACCAATCTTTATCATGATCTCAGAGAACATTGTAAACACTCGTCCACCAAGGGGCAGATACTTTCAGGTTTGCTCATTGCACTTACAGAAGCAGTTCTCTTCAGAGGCAGGACAAGAAGATGGGGTAAAATTAGAGTAACTTGTTTCAGTTTGCTTAACACCTGGACACAAACGAGAGGTATCTGTTGGCAGCAGCAATACCCAGGCAAAGAGCTGCAAAAATGGGTGCTGATCCTGCAGGAGAGCATCGGTTGGGGACATCCAGGATTCTGAGGGGATGATTGATGTAGTTCCTCCGTCTCCCTGACCGATCAGGGGACACTGATCGGTCCTCGCTAGCGTCCTTTTGCCCTCGTGATCAAAGCAAACTCCAGGCAGGCTGGATCAGACCTTCCTCCAGCAAGCACCTGGAAGTAGATGGATGATTATCTGCAGGGATAATGAACAGGGCTGTGGCAGATGCTTGCTGCTGCCTTCCTTTTGCTGAGGGTGAGAAACCGGCCTGTCTTCCATTCCTGTGCATCCCCTGCAAGATGCTGACCCCCTGTGGAAAGATTTTATGTTACATGTACAAGGCTACAAGAGTTGAGAAAGGAAGGCTTGACTTAGTCCCAGGGATCTGGAGGACCCAGAGACCACTTTTCCTTGCTGGAAAGCCATCCAATACTGTCACTTGCCCTGCTCCTCCCTGCTAACCATACAATGTGCAGCAGCAGTGCCTTTTTCTCTCTTCTTGGGAGACAAAAACATGATGGTCAGACATCTGTGTTTCAGGAAGACTTGTCAAACTGTATCTTCCACAAGATAATATAAATGCCTCAGTAAAATGCAGATACTAATGATTAAGCCCAGGAAAGAGCAGCCCACAGGGACATCTGCAGTTTCAGTGCTAGTTTCAGATGCCATCGCACAGCATCTTCCCCAGTGGTAGAGATTCCCTCAACATTCTCTATAAAAATAAAAAAGTAAAACTAAATATATAAGCCTTGCTCACTTGTGTCAGTGTTTCAGACTAAGTCCAGTGGAATGTGACCAAAACATGTCAGTCTGGGGCTACTGTTTAATTTCACACTCACTGCTCACTCTCACTATTTCCTGATCCAACTGGCTCTGTTGATAGATGGAGAATGCTCAGTGGAGCACCTGAAAACCTGTCCAGCATTTTTCCTCCCACCTCTCCCCACATTATCAGCTGAGATGCTCTGCAGTTAGCACTGAGCTGACACTCTTTATGACCAAGTGAAAAACCTAGTTTACAGCAGGTCTCTTCCCTGGTGAATCTGACCCTTCCAGACCCCTTGTCCTCTAATATCCTTGCTTTCCTAGCAAAAGCATCTGCAAGAAGCATTTCCTACATCTGGAAAGTAGTTTACAGAGCACAGACCAAATAAATTTCTTGTCAGTTCTCCAATTTCCTATCAAACTGGGATCCCAGATAGTTTGTTCATGCAAGCAGCTTTTTGCAGTTCATGCAAAAAGTGCATCAGAGCTGTAGAAACATCATGTTTCATTATTCTCTCAACATCTCACAGAAGAAATCACTGAACCATCTGGGGGTGTGCAGCAGACACTGAAAATGTCACATTAAATAGGAAAAAACATTTCCATCTATGTTATCTGGCTAACATAGAAAGCAGATTTGCACTCTGCTGTTCAGCGAGGAAAAGAAGGTAATTAAAGATCTGTAGTCATCTTAACCAGTCCCATGAGTTTTATCAAGAGAAGGTCAGTATAATTAGCTAACCTGCCCACCTAAGCCATGCTCAGAGGCCCAAAGCTAATTTCATTTTATAGGCTATGGCTTGTATTTAGAGAAGCCTGTTCCTGAAAAGTTCCCACATACCCTTCTGGAACCAGCTCTGTGACCCCTAAGCTCTCCAAACTGATTCTGCACAGATGGAGCTTGGTACATCCCATGTCATCCAGGGGAGCTACAATGTGGTATCTGAAGAGCATCTGTCCCAGCTCCGGATGTGCTCAGAATAGCACAGCTGCATTTGCAAACTAAAGTCACCCTTAAAGCCCAGACAATCTTTTCTCCAGCCTACTCCTCTTTTAGCCAGTTCTGGCACTTGGAGAAGGCAATTTTCCTCCAGGGATGTCAGTGCTTCCCTCCTCTACTCACCTGTACAGATGGAGAGACCACTTAGGACAATGGAGAGGAGCATGCTTGGTATAAGCATCACTATTTCACTGAAACAACTCTTCCCTTGCTTTTATACTCAAGATATAAAATCCATTCCTTGACCTGGCCTGAGTCCCAATTTCCTCTGCAGCTGGATGCTGAAAAGTGATGGAGTTGGCAGGGCACAAAGTATGAAGTTTCTCAGCTCATAGGGAAGATATGACAGTGCCTCCCAGCAAGGCATGGTATAGTGAGGGCATTGTGAATCACCAGGAGTTCTTCTCCAGCTGGAAACAGGGAAAGGTTTTCCCCATCATCAGCCCTATGCTCACACTCACCCACATCTGCCTCCAGAAAGCTTAAAAATAGTGTCCAACACACATGCCAGCATATCACAGGGATGAGCAGCCGAGCTTCTCCTTTTCTTCCCTGCTTTGAAATCCTACCAGCAGGAACCCACTAGCTTATGGAGGTTGGGCAATGCCCTGTGAGTGAGCGATGACACAGAAGAGAGGCTTTAGCATGTGTCATCTCAAGCCCTGGGTCATACCCCAGGGTTGCTGCCCCAGTGAGCCATGACTTGTGCCAGAGGGTCAGCAGGGAGACAGTCAGAAGGGATTTGCACTGTGGAGCCTGCAGGAAGGACAACTGTCACTCAAGCAGAGTCCTCCTCCTTACCCTTCCTTGCCCAACTGAGATGATACTGCCCAAAAAGGACAAACAGGCACCTGCCCTCCCACCTTTTCATCTGCAGACCACCACCAAAGCTAAGTGACAAGAGTCATAGAAAGGTTCAGCACTGCCAGCAGTGATCCAACTTCAGACACTTCCCTACTCAACCTGGCAGAAATAATCTCCAGGTGACCATTGCATCCCACAAGGAAAGGGACATGAAGTCTTCCCTCTCCTGTGTCAAGAGATAAAGCACTAAGATTTAAAACTGGGTATGTGTCTGATTGCTAAATTTGACCTTCTGAGAGATCCACACTAGGGATTCTAAGGCATTGCATGTTAACAATGAATACAACCAACCAAGCATCTTTAAACACTTACTCAGAGGTCTCCATGCTTTAGGCTAAGGAATACACCCTGAGTGCATTCACATCAACAACAGCACTGGGTGGCCCAGACTGAGGGCTGCAGGGTGACCCAAATCCTCACATGGTCATTTCCTTCCATAATTGCAGGAAGTTGCCATTTCAGCTGTGTGTGCACAGGGAAGTGTCCAGATCTGGCTGGAGTGCTGATACACCTTCAAGAATCTCAGAAAAACCCTGTAGGGCCATGATCCAGGGAGCAGCATGAGCAGGGAACAATCACCCAGGAGCTGGGAGCCATAAGTCCACAGGCCTGGAAGTGCTAAGGAAGCTACATTTCTCACATGGCCTGAAATCTGTCCCTGAGAACGAGAGCCAGGAAAAAGCCTTGGGTTCATGAGCTGTAGCAGCAGCAGAGCTCTGACCCTACTAAGTTTCAGGAAGAATGTCCCCAGAATTGATGTATCAGAGGCAAGCAAAGCAAGAGACTACATGAAACAAGCACTTCCCTGGTCACCTGTTCACATGCAACACTAACATTTGAAAAAGTCAGGCAGAGAATGCAGCTAAAAATGAGGGCTCATTGTTCAGCTGGCACAGTCCCTGCCAGCCAGCCAAGCAAAAAGACCTGAGAAGCAAAATGCTCTTGGCAGAAAACTTCCACTAATGCTCTTAGCCTGTTGCAAATGCAACATTAACACAGCCCACAGCAAAAGGTGTTTAAATTAGGTCAGGCTTTTTTTTAGCATTTCTCCCGGTGGGATAATCACCAAGGCTGACACTCAGCCGCTTGTGAGCATGGGGTAATCTGTGCCATTCATTCATGCCCTTAGTCACTGGCATTTCAATAGCAAAATGCAACACTTCTGGATTCAGGAGCTCCTAACACTCCAACTCTCAACTCCTCCGACATAGCCACTCTTTTTCCCCCATGCTGTTCTTAGCTGCTGGTTAATAAATACAACAAAGTACTGGAAGTGAATCATTATATATGTCTGCACCTTCATTTCTTTCCTAGACTCTTTTTGAAGGAGACCTGTGCAATTACCCATCCTCAAACCAAGAGGACAGAAGATTAACAAATTCACCTAAAGCATGAGGGAATCCCTTCACCACTGCCCTGTGCTTGTGCAGAAGGAAGCCAGGGAATAAGCATGTATGAACTGAGAGAGTCAGAGAAGGACAACTGAGCACACCTGAGTAGCCTGATCCAGGATTTCCAGGGTCAGCAAATGGAAACATGCAGAGTCGCTGACCTGGCTGGCAAGAAAAAATAGGCCACTTTCATGCAGAGCACTGAGAATGGGGAAACAAAGAGGGAAAACAGGGATTTATTCCTATTGGATCTGAGAACAACCCAGATGCAGATCTTTGGTGCTAGGCAACCAGGTCATCCTCCCAACAACATGAATCAAAATGTTGCCTATTGTTCACTGCAAGCTTGGCAAGCCCTAGCAATGACAGGAAGTGGCATTTCCCTTGGGAGGAAGAACAAACTACAGAGGATGTACTCCTAAGGAGCTGGACTCACTGTATCCATGGGTGAGATTTACACCAAAAGAAAAAGGCTTACTTCAAAATACAGAAAAGCAAATACAAAAGATAGAGCATTTCCTACTTTATCAGGACTGCAAAAAACAAGATGCACCCCCATTGTTCAGCTCAGCACCCTCATCCACTCCCAAGACTCTCTCTTGACCTGGCACTACTTCCCCTACTACCTGAAAATGTCATTTTTTCAATGACATTTCCTCCTTACTTACAGCCTTAGAACAGAACAGTACAACAGTCAGGATCCAGGACCACTACAGTCTCAGGACCAGCTTCAGTAAATCTTCCCAAGATCAAGAGTTTTCCAAAGCAGAGTTCCTTCAGTGAAAACAGCTAAGGCTTCCATCTTTTACTCAAAAGCAGAGGCCAGGCTAAGGGACAAACAAGCATAGTTTGTCTCCTCTGTGATCAGAACGCAATGTTGCTTTTCATCCCATTCTTTGGGCAGGACAACATAGGTGACAACTGAAAGCAAATCCTCCCCCCAAGACAGCATTTGGTCAAAGAAAACCACACATCATAGCAATTATTAATTAAGTTTTTATGTTTACAGTAGTCACTTAACAATGGGTTTTAGAATTCTGGTGCTCAAGTAAATTCATTGGGAAAGCTGTAGAAGACCAAAACAGCTGCTCTAAATAATTCCAAAGAAGAAAAAGTTGAGATTATACTGTGCTTTAAAAGTGAAGTTACATGGTTTAATTTGCATAGGACAAGCATATATCAGTAGCCAAGTTACAGGCGTTGATAGAGCCCATCTCAATTTGTGTTATTGCCTTTTTTCTTTTAAATCTGAACAACTGGTTGCGTGTCTCTGCTGGAATCTAGGTAGGCTTACTGGCACTTGCTCTCCAGCAGCTCCACTTGGTTTCGCCAAGGAACATTCAACACTACAAAGTTGCAAATGGTGTGCTAAGGAGAGAAAGAAAAACGTAGTTAGGAGAATAAGAGCATGAAACAGTGTCATTTACCAGTGTTCTACACTCCTGTGCTGCTCTCTGCAGATTTGCCCTCTCCAGACAAGTATTCTGGAGCAGCACTCTCATGCTCAGAGCGAGTCACATATCTTAAATAAACCCTAAGAAATAAAGCTGAGCAGTCAGCACTGCTGAGGATCAGATTATCTCCTTTATCCGCTCACAGAGGAAAGCTTTCAGGATGGATATTACTCAAACATAACTCCACAGGCACAGCTAAGACAGGTGGACCTGTGTCAAATCATTGCAGTTGCCATAATGGTACACGCCAGTTTTGTGTTTCTCTTATGGCTAGCTACACCTCTCACACATGCAGGAACAAAGGGCACATACATCCTGTTGCTGCCATCAACAGAAGGAATGAAGCACTATGGAAAAACTCAGGCCAGATGAAGGCAGACATGTTTGGTGCTCCCAACCAAAAAGCTCAATTAGTTGTTACAAAATGCCTGTGCAACTGCTTGGTGGGCACAGAGAGATGGAATGATCTGCTTCTTTTGGTCAGTGCTTTGCCCAAAGCTCTATTCACAGCAATACAAGTCCCTCCCACAGGAAAGCATGCCAAGCATGTTTACACCACAACGGGAAAAAAGAGATGAGAATTCTGTGGGGACTGAGGACCCTGGACTGAGAGCCAGGAGGCCTGTAGGCTTGGCAGAGTTTCCTCCACATACCCTTCTGATCCAGACCATGACTACTTCTTAAGAGGACTGAGACACATTCGCTGCTCCAGCCTGAGCCCCAACTTACAAAACAACCAAAAGGCCCTGCCTTCTCTGACACCAACTGGCAAGACAAGTTCTGCAAGAGCAAAATTTGCCTTGTATAAAGGCATAAGGTCTCTGATGTCAGCTGAGGCAGACAGGGGACACTGACCACAGCCATCTGTACAAAGCCAGCCAGTGGGATGGGGTTGGAAACAGGGAGAGCTAGGGGTCAGCAGACTGTGCCCTGGAGCCTACCTTGGCCATCTGGGGCTCCTCATGGAAAGCACAGCGCTGAATCTCAGTTGCTGGCTTTGTGCAGGTTGTCCGAGCAATCTCCACTTCCATTATGTACTTGACTCCAGCCACGATCTGCAACAAGACAAGTAGGCAGAGGCAACTTTACTCACAGCACACGGAGAAGGACTCTCTGCCGAGAGAAGCCTGGCAGAGAAGCAGGCAATATTCCAGTTACATGATGGAAAACAGACTCTGAAAGGACAGAGAGAACTGCATGTGGCAACCTCCATGAAAGAGGCACTTGGCACCCCCTTTGAAACAGGAAACAAAATCCAAGTAAACACATCCCACAAAGCACTTTCCTTAGCAATAAACAGAGACATGTGTTAACTCATAAGCAGCACAGGGAAGCCACTAGCTCCTTCTATAGCCTGCAGCATTCAAAGTCACTCAGACTCAGAGAAGCCAAGATATAAAAAGGGGCTTTTATTCACCCTCTGTGGGGAGAAACACGACAGCTTGCAGGTCTCTTCCTCCAAAGGAATCCAGCCAGCCTCATTGCCAGCCCCCCTAACAGAGAACGCCGCCCCCAGGTCGCTCACCTGCCTCTTGGCGCTGATGATCCGCACCACTCGGCTGGTGTACATGTCGTTGCTGGCCCTGTTGTACGCTGTCATGGCGAACTGCAGAGCCCGCTCCAGCCCCTCGTCGTTCTCGGGGTCGTCGATGGTCTGCGGGGCGCCCAGCAGCCGCGGGCGGAGCTCGCCGCCGCGCACGGCGCCAGCGAAGAAGAGCACGGCCGCCGCCAGCAGCAGCACCACGAAGACTCTCTCAGCCGCCATGGCCGCGCTCTGCCAGCCGCCCCTCACGGCTGCCGCCATTTTAAAGCCGCAGGGCGGGGCAGGGCGGGCCGGGCAGTGTTTTGGGCCGAGCACCGCCCCGGCGGCATTGGCCGAGGACTTCCACGGGCGGGGGGTGGCAGGGAGAGCGAGGGCGGAGGCGGAAGGTGGTTTCCCGTACGGGCGGCAGGGCTAGTTACAGGCTTTTTTCATACTTTGCCTGCTCGTGGGTTATTCTTGTGCTTATTTCCCTCTACTGCGACAGGAAAATAAGAGCCACAGAGTACTTTAAGCTATGTTCCCAGCACAAAATACCTTGAGTAATTTCCTGCCTCTGCCTCCGCAGCGCTGTTGTTGTCCCACCTACGCTGCGAGGGGCCGAGGCGGCTTCCCGGACGGATGGCTTTGCTTCCCGGACGGATGGCTTTGCTTCCCGGACGGATGGCTTTGCTTCCCGGACGGATGGCTTTGCTTCCCGGACGGATGGCTTTGCTTCCCGGCTGCTCCCATAAACACCAACGTTGTCTCCCTCGCCCCATCAGGAACCCTAAGTTTGGAAAGACGGGACTTAATATAGCATGAGGGAGCCAGCTCCGATGAGATTTAAGGCTTCATGGAGTTGTTAGGCTGAGAGAGGAGGAGGTTTTGCATCTGAATATCCACAGCTTGCCTGGTAATGGAAGGAGCTTGTCTGCTGATGGCAAAGGCTATCCGCGTGCCAGCAATATCCAGCATGGAAAAATCCCTGCAGTTGTCAACAACCTGAGCTACCAACACTGACAAGGGGGTCGTTCTTTGTAGCGAGAGAAATAGAATAATAGAATAGCTTGAGCTGGAAGGGACCTCAAAGATCATTTCATTCCAATCCCCCTGCCATGGACAGGGATACCTTCCACTAGACCAGGCTGCTCAAAGCCTCAGAATGAATACTACTATATCACCTGCAGACACCTAAACAGAAACAAGCTGCATTTGTTGACTACTGCCAGTCCAAACCTCACAAAATCAGGACTTGAAACAAAGCAATTATGAAGAGAAAAAAAGGCTTGGCAAAAAAAATTGTGTTCTACAGCTGATGAATAAAGGGCAGCTGGTTCATGAAATAAAGCTGCATTTTTGTTTTGAAAGGTACAACTATCTTGCTCTCTCAGAGGTGCTTTTTTTAAAAAAATATAAACCAGAAATTCACAAATAACCAGATAAACAAAGAAGCTGGTAATTAAAGAACTTACCAAGCAGCAGAAGACTCATGATAACATTGCAAAATTTTGTAATACTGTGCCCCATCAGTATGACTAGAAAAACAGTGGTTTAGTATCTTCTTTTGTGTTTGATATTTGAGAAATATCCAACATATTCTCATATGCCTTTTTGTCTGTGTTTCAATTTCAGTCAGGACTGGTGAGCTTTTTATGATACCAGGCTTACTAATTTCTCCAGATAATTGCTAAATCCCTTGCCTTTTCTCTTGATATCCCTCATCTCTCTTTCACCATTCAAAAATATAGTTGTCAAATACAAAGGTTTCACTTTTACACCTCTAGCCATTACAATATGTGCAGAAAATCCTTCAAATAAATGTTCTGTAGCCTCCAGCCAAAGCTTCTTGCCACCTGTATGGGCACAGAGATCCTGTGAAGTACAGTCAGCCAGGCCACTGTCGCACTGGAGAGTTTTTTGGACAACTCTGTGTCTGTGGGACAGATTCAATGGGACAATGCTCCATTGAATTCATTGCTAAGATTTGTAGGATCAAGCCCATAAAGACATGGACAACAGAAATGGCAGATGGAAGTTGGATGGCCCACATCAATGGGTAGTGTTGCTGTGGGCCATGTCCCCACAGTAGTTTTCATGCCACAAAAATTAACTCAGAGGCTTGTGCTCTTAACAGTATCTTTAGAGTACCTTTAAATGTGGGGATTTCTCCACTTTGCAATTCCAAACATGTGCACAGGGCAATTCCCTGAACGCACTTCCAGAGTTTGGTTGAACTTCCCAGAAAAGTCTTCATTGTGGCAGCCCCTCGAACATTATCTGAGTACCTCCCCTCCAGGCCTGCTATCTGCATTTGTCTAAAGATAACAGCCTTTGGCTGGTTCCTGCAGGGCTGGAAAGCACAGCCTGCCGAGCTCTAATCTCTGCACAGCTCTCACAAGGAAACAGGGCCTGCAGGAGGAACAACGGCTTTTGTCGTCACTCAGTAATGAGATAGCAAACCTCAGATCCTGAAAAGTAATCACGCTCCCTACAGGTAGGAGATTACCTTTGAAATATCTCAAACCCAATACACTCTAAATGCTTTTTTAATCTGCTTTTTGACTCCTTTTAAAAATACATCAGTCATGAATCAAGGTTAGATTTCCCAGTTTTCCTCTGTCAAACTGGCAGCCAGA
>VWYO01009069.1:13623-26694 GCA_013400275.1 Rhadina sibilatrix
CAAGTTCAAAGACTGCCTACATAAGCATAGCACTTAGTGCTAAGCACTTAGTGCACCTTTCAGGCAACTCAGTGGGAACAGAGCTCTTGGGAAACAGGCTCACAGTGTGGGTGTTGAGCTCTCTTGAAACCACAGCCTTAGATTTCTTGGGAACAGAAAAAAAACAACAGAAAAGATGTGCAGGTAGCACTAAGGGCCATTCAGTCACTGGTGATCATTTTTAGGAATTAAGTGCCAAACATCTCTCACCACTGATCTCAAGTAGGTCAATGATTATCACCCTGCAGACAGTGATTCAGGACCTACACAGCCCTCTGCTGAGCCCCAGGCTGCTTACATCACTCATGGGATGACAGCAGCAGCTGCTTCGAATCGCTTTCCCTTATGCTAGTGCAGAAGATAATCTGCCTCTAAGAAATGGGCATTCACTTGCAGATATCTGCTTAGTAATTACTACTGTTAATCTGCCCTTATGCCCATGAGGGGAGGCATTATTTTTTACACACAAGTAGTAAACAAAGTAATTGGCAGCAGGAAAAGCTGCATTTCAAATAACTGCATGCAATCAGTTATGGTCAGATTGTGCAACTGAAACAGTGAAGCCATAGTACTGAAAGTAGGTGCTGGTTTAAGTGAAGTACAGGTGCACTTGGGATTTTAGCAAAAAAGCCTTCTGCAGCAGCATCCTTTTTTTTATTCTGAGAAATATAAATACTGGCAGAGCAACACCATATATTCAAAATTATCACCAGAAATTTTCTGCCTTTGATGGTTATATTAGCTTGTATTTACTGAGAATAATTCAGCCATTCTCTTTTTCCTTGTATTCGTCATCTTGTGTATTTGTTTGCCTCAGCCTGCAAAAGAAATAGTTTTGCTGTATAAGATTTGTGTTCATTAGTTCTTAGTACATGTTTGTTTTTTTCTTCTCCAGGAATTGTTTGGATCGGAGCTGACAAGAAAATGAGTTCTGTCCTTGGTCTCCAATCCAAAGCACAGAGTGTGTGTTTAAGCTTAGCTTCTGAGGAATACCAGTGACTCTACATGACTAAGAAGAAGCCTTAAATGAAGTGTGTTTGTGTGCTGTGCTGAAAGTGGCCCTCCAGCAGCCTGCTGGGATACTAGACTGGGATACAAAGAGTAGAGCTCTGAGGCTTTGCAGATCCCTGGAAGCTCAGAGGGGAAAGCAGTTCCTCTGAAGTAGCACCGTGTCCATGCAGAGTTCCCCCAAGCTCCCTAGGAGTTGGTTCAGTCACACTACTCTTGTTTTCTCCCTAAATCAAATAATTTCTCTCCTCCCTCAGCAACAGCTTGTAGTGTAACTTCACTACTTTGAAGTCCAAGGGCTTCAGAGCATAGCACAAATTTGAGTATTCACTCAACATGGCATCATGTTTTAACTACACATATTTACGATGAAGGCCCTTTTTCAAGAGCTAGGCTACAAATCCCTAATCCTTGCAAGAACACGCAATTAAAAGGCCATCCAGGACCTCAAGTTTTCGTTCGTTCAACTTAGCTCCTCTGCTATGATTGCAGCAGAGCCAAGCTAGATGCCAGACTGCTTTGCATTGCATAACACAAAACAGACAGAAACAACTGCTTTGTTTTTTTCATTCTGGAGTTGGGAAAGTGTGTTTCATTTTCTGTTTGGTTTTGTTGTTTTGTTTTTAAGAGACAACTGTTGTGCTCTCAAATAAAAGAGTTCTCATTGGAAGACAAATCAATGGTGCATAGCCTGGATATTTTCACAATCCCCACATACAACTAGAGGTACAACCTCGGTTTTAAATTTTGAAGTGGTTACAGTTGCTGTCTGCCCAGCATTTCAGAAAACTCTGCCTGGTTAAGGCTTTATTGTGGGGAACGGGGAAGCAAGACTTGGATCTATGAAATATCTGAGTGCAGAGAACAGTCTGTTCTCAAGGGGCTGACTTGCCAGCAGGATTCCTCAGTGCTTCTCATTAAGAAGGACTTAAACTCTTTTCTACATTGTGCTTGTTAGGTTTGAAGCATGGGAAGGGGCAGGGACACCTATTGCATTTAACAATTGCAAGGTAGCTTGTGGACAAAACCAGTTGCCCATACCAGACAAACTGGCATACTTGGCCACTAGGATTTTTCCCTCAAGAAGGAAGTGAAATTGTGAATAACCTCAAAATTCACCCCACCAGTTGCTCACTTGCTGCTCTACACATGCACATTCAGCAAAAAGACTAGCCCACTCCAAAACATGAAAGGGCCTTTCAAAATACATATTGTCACACATAAATAAGATTACTGTATCAATGATCATTATTAAATTAACATACAGTTAATCTATAGGCCATGCTGCAGGCCACATTTATAGTTATCCATCCTTCAGGTTTCAGCAAGCTCAAGTACACAAGTAAAGACTCACTTTCAGAGCAGTATTTTTACCCAGAGAAGTGGTTTTTTGTGAGTGAGACAACTGCTTTGTATCCAGTAGCTACTGTCAGTTTGCTCCAGTTCAAAAGTTTCAGTCATCCAAGCAAGGAGACAAAGCCACAGCAGATCACTGCATCTAACACAGTGGATGATACAGAGCTGTAAAATGTAACCAGCACAAGCCTTAAAAAGAAATCCTAAGAGGGTGGAGGGAATAGCAAAGAATGGGTTCACCACCTAGGAAGGCAACACTTACCAATGCAGCTGTTCACAAAGACTTGCACAACATTCTCCCAGCAATCTTATGTAAGACATGTCTGTAAAAAAACAGACCTAATGCACTAGATTCACTTGAACAGGAATAATTAAGATGTGTAAACATGAGAAAAAACCAAAATTGTGAATATTGAAAAAATAAAATTCCTTCTCAGATTCCCAGCTGGCTAATAATTAGGCTTTGATGAACATAACAACAGGGCAAGGACGAGGAAGCTTTCATTTCACTGCAGTTTATTGGGGATTTGTGTCCAGATCATGTAGGAATAGCAGCATGGATCAGGTGTTTCATTGTTAAGCGCTCAGCCACACAGTGCTGTGGTCTTGGTGGACCAAGTTTAGAATCCTAGGATGGGTCAGCTTGGAAGGAACCAGTGGATCATGTGGATCCAACGTCCCTGCTTAAGGAGGGTCATCCAGAGCACAGGGCACAGGACTGTGACCAGACTGTTCTTGAGTATCTCCAGTGAGGGAGACTCCACAACCTTTGGCACCTGCTCTCTCTTTGCAATTCCCAATGTGTGCACAGGGCAATTCCCTGAACGCACTTCCAGAGTTTGGTTGAACTTCCCAGAAAAGTCTCCATTGTGGCAGCCCCTCGAACATTATCTGAGTACCTCCCCTCCAGGCCTGCTATCTGCATTTGTCTAAAGATAACAGCCTTTGGCTGGTTCCTGCAGGGCTGGAAAGCACAGCCTGCCGAGCTCTAATCTCTGCACAGCTCTCACAAGGAAACAGGGCCTGCAGGAGGAACAACGGCTTTTGTCGTCACTCAGTAATGAGATAGCAAACCTCAGATCCTGAAAAGTAATCACGCTCCCTACAGGTAGGAGATTACCTTTGAAATATCTCAAACCCAATACACTCTAAATGCTTTTTTAATCTGCTTTTTGACTCCTTTTAAAAATACATCAGTCATGAATCAAGGTTAGATTTCCCAGTTTTCCTCTGTCAAACTGGCAGCCAGATCATAAGGTAGTATAATGAATAGTAAAGTTTGCAAATGTTCACATGAGTTCCAGGGGCTTGAACCTGAAAAAACCCCTGCAACTTATTGTGAGATGTCTGAGGGGAAACAAAATCCATAAGGCTGTGATGATACATCACTGCACCAGCCCAGCAGCAACATGCCATATGCAGAGATACTTATTATGCAAAATAGGTTTCTTATTAGACTAAGAGTAAACTAATAAAACCATCCACATACAAACACACACAGACACCTATCAAATAAAAAAAAAATCCTACCTGAGTGAGAGCAGGAAGGGGAATAAAAATTATGTGTGCTCCTGTATCCTTGAGAGATTTTTAAAAGCCCAAATGCCGTTCAGTTGTTTGAGCATTACTTTCTGATTAGGTAGGCAGTCTCATTTGGATAATGCACTGACATTATGCATTCAGCCCTTCCACTTTTCGAATGCTGGGGACCTCCAAAATCAGAGAGGACAGAATGAAGTTAGGCAGCTGGATATGGAATTGGGTAACCACATTGGCACTTGGTATTTTCTTTCCAGTTATTCTGAATCATTTGGTATCAGGCTGAAGTGTTCCATAGGGTACTTGGATACTGGCTGGTAAACTTCAGGACTCCCATAGTAGGAAATCACTCAACAACAAAAAGGCCTGATTACCATGGCTGCACTTCACTGGGAAAATAGAGAGCGGCTGAGCATGCCTTGAGGCAGTCATTACAAGGACATCACAGCCACTTCAGCATCAAGCAGCATTATCCACCTACAAGTCCTGCTGTGCTGAGCAAAGCAAAAGCCTCACTGTGCCTAGTTGGTACAAACGAAGAAGCCTGGAGGGTTTACAGCTCAGTACTTCAGTTCTGGGCTCAAAAACACACAGGCAGCAGATGGGGTAATGCTTTCTTGATGCAAACAGCAGGAGTAACACTTCAGCTATGCTTAACTTTCAACAATGAGGACATGTCTCCTGAACCCTTTGTTGGCTTCCCAGGACAAAATTGAATACTCACCTATACTCACAAAGACATCTTGTCTTTTTCCTTCAAATTCCAGGATAAAACTTTGCTTGCATGAAAAACTAAAGCAGTGTACAGGAAAGCAGTGCACTAAATCCATATCTTCCTGCTGGTTGCCCCTCTGTCTGGATCTTGCTCTTCCTGCTATACAACGAGTTGAAACTCAGAGTGGTTAAAAGAGCTACTTCCTCCTTCTAGGCTGGTGCATTTGCAGACACCAACAAGGATTTCAGTGTTTCCATGCCACAACGGCAGAAATCATTTGGACTTCACAGGACAGAAGTCAGCTCATGCTGGGTGAGGACTGTCCTTTAGGATCTTTCTACATTGTTCTTGAAGGTCCAATCCCTCCTGGAAAAGTAAACTGTGAATTTGGGGAGCTGTCAATATGGCCATTAATTGAACTTCTAGTAAAACTGATGGCTTGTAAAACCAGTACAAGCAAGGTTATTGTCCAGAAACATACAAAATAGCTGAATATGTTGAATCAGATTTGACTTGAGGCCCAGAATCAGGAGATTCTAGACCGAGAGACTGAAAATATGCCATAATACCTCTCATTTAATTGCATTAGTATTTATTTATTTCTTCCCTCAGCATATTTTCTTTCAGACTTGGGGGGCGGGGGCCTCCAGGAGGTCATTGTTAATAAACTGAAAGGTGTTTTTCATGTAGTTCTGACTGATTAACATCAAGGACTCTATCCACTCATGCAATAATTCAGCCTCACATGTGATTAACAATGTCCACTTTAATAATACTCAGGAATGCAGGCTCTCTTCCCCCCACCTCGAAGGATTTTGGCTGTAAAAGGGTTCAATATTTCAAGGTCACCTCAACAGTCTGAAGTTTGGATGTAATTCACTCCTTTGTTGACACAGCCTTATACACAGTTAAGGGGTGTTTTAATTCAGGTGAACACCAGGCTACCCTCTCCTCAGGCAGATGAAAGCCGCTGCTAGGGCCCCAGTTTCCAGAATCACAAGAGAAACTAAAAGAGTCTTACCTTTCCTATTATGAATGCTGCCCTGCAAGCTGCTTTAAAAGATAAAAAGAAGGTTGCAGACCTCTTACGATTGTAGAGACCGTTGCAGAAAAAAATGTAGAAAACATTTATATGATACCTCACCTGCCTGAAACTCAGAGACTCCAACATCTGCTTCTACAAATCCTAAAGAGACAACTTAGAAACTCCATCTTCTTCATCATGAGCAACACTGGGGGCCCTTCTAAGGGGGTTTCTATAGCCAAAGTAACATCAGCCCAGGGCAGGTGGAATGATGCGGGTGGTCAGTGAATCAGTTTCCTTAAGACACAATGCCTGTGTAACTGGACATTCCCAAGCAGAAGATTTGGGGAAGAAAGCACAAGGATTCTTACTGTGAGAGAAGCAATACCAGGGGAAGCATAGCCCTTTGCACAAAGCAGAAGCTGAGGTTTGCTGGGAATCCACAGAATAGAGGAGCTGAGAGAGCAACCAAAGAATCATGAGACCTCTAAGATGCCCCTGTTTTGCTCCCTTTCTGATTCCAGACTGGGGATCTGGCAGGGTCCAGAGATGCCTCCAGCTCTGACCCCCTTGTTGTTCTCCCTTCTCTACCTGGGCCAAATCAGCTCAGTCACTATGTGTGACTCAGGGCTGGGTGAGTTGAAGCCTGTGGCAGAAGGGAGATCCCACTGAACACAGGCCTCTGCAGAACTCTGACTCCACATGAAGGTCATTTCTCCAAAACCCTCTCACCCATGCTCAAGAGAACAGCCCAACCAGTCCCCTCAACAAGCCATCCTCTGTTGTGAAGCCCACACTCTTGGATTTAGATTGCAAAAGTGTCCTGCACTGTAGGAGTCATGCAGTCATCCAGAGATTCTGGAAAGGAGAAAAAAAAAAAAAAATCAAGTAGAAGTAAATCAATAGTTGTTCTCAACAGAGTTCCAGGCCAGGAAGAAAGAAATTAAATTATTTACATAGGGTTCTCAAGCAATCATTAGCAGGGCCGAGACCTGGGACCCAAAGGCTCAATCCCAGCCTCATGCATTTTTAACTCTTGGTCTTGGTAAAAAAGTAACTCTTGTTTCTGCTTTTAGGCTGGAAGCAGTTCTCATCTCTCTCCCCAAGTGTCTGCTCCCAATTTTAAATAATACCAATTTTAAAAGAATCTTGCCGCTTTTCCATTGCCATCCTTGCTGCCAATCATACACCATTAAATAGAAAGAAAAAAAAAAAAAAAAGACTTTAGCTGTACTTATAGTTTGACTTTTTTGTAGAGAATGCATCCCATGAAGATTGACACAGCTGAATACCTGCCCAAGCACACCAATTCTCTCAGCAGGAGTTTTCAGAGGGAAAAATTAAATTGTAGCTGTATAACACATTGAGCAGACAATGCCAGTGATTATCCAACAAAACAACATCAAAAAGCACCAGCGGTGCTGACTTCCAAAGAGGCATAAAGTGTTGTGAAGAGTTACCCTGCAAAGGATGACAAGGCCCTTCAAGAACCACACGTATTTTGTCCCTTTTAGTCTTTAGCTTCTCTGTGACACCTCTAGGGCCAGACCAGTCCTAGAAACGCTGAAGATACCTCACATTTTCTTGCAGGTAGACATACTCCACACAAGCCAGCAAATGCCTCCTTTCCCAAGCCATGAAAACTCTGGCCAACCTCCCAGTTCAGTCCTCTGACGGTATGATAAGGAAGGACTCTTTGGAACTCCACTGCCCAAGCATCCCACTGAATGGAAGTCGGTCATTCTGCTTTCCCAAAATCCTAGGTATTTCCTCTACAATTTGCAGCATGGCCAGGAAATTGCCTTCTTTCCCTCCCTAGCAGTCAGGCAACCCTCCTGGATCTTGCAAGTGGCCACTTAAAGTAGGATAAGTAAGCCCTGTGGCTCAGGTAGACTCAGTGCACTCTCTCAGCTGGGTCAGGCTGAGCAAGCCCACCCCACAGACAGTCCCAGGGAGGCATTTTATTTATGTGGAGTACAAGCCCACAGTGAAGATTGTGGTGTCAGCCAAGGCCAGAAGGAAGCAGTGTCTCTGCAGCAATAAACACAAATCAGGAAACATGGCAAGCAGCCACACACTGACTTAGGGCATGGCTGTGAGGAAATGCAGAAATGTTCTCCAGCAAGGTATCTTTGCAACACAACATCCCCAATACCAAGTGCGGAGGAATCAGGATGAACCAGGACCAGAAGAGGAAGCTGTGCAGCAAGATGCCAAATTCTGTAAAGGCATCTGGGGTCACAAGTGAGGTCACATTGCTTGCAAATCCCCTCAGCCACAGTCCTGTCTGTAACTGTGCCAAGGCCAATGTTTTCCAAACCTCTCCTCAACACCTGTTGGAAAACCAGGCAACACAGGATCCACATTTCTCCTTTATCTGGGAAGTATCTTTTTGACTTTTCTGGATGCTTCAGGGATATACCTCCAAAAATACATGTGCACTGGGGACTACCAGGAGACATAAAAGCCAGCAAGCCATCTGCTCTTTTCCAAGCTTACTTCTCATCTGGCCTGACACATCTGGACAAGAGTTCAGTGATGTTCCTGTGTTCCCATTGGGCTCCTTCCATTTGCATCATTGAATTCACAGACATCTCAGGATGCATGCAAAGGTAGTCTTCTTTTCTTCCAAACCTCCCCCTTCTACTTGCTCCAGCAAGAATTCTGAGTCCTCCCAGCCCTATTCTAGTCATGCTTTTTATGAAGCCCTCACTTAGGAATCTGAAGTGGCAACTCAGATATTAGTGTTTTGAAAAGGCCTAACGAGTTGCTCTGGAGACCAGCAAGCACTACAGGTCTTTGCAGACCTGGCCATGCCACCTCTAACTCCCTGTCTCTCTCTCTGTGTGCTCAAGTGCTTCTAATGGCCATAAACCACGCAACAACTTCCTCTGAAATGTGTGTGCTCACCACCTATTAAAGGCTGGCAAACATAGATAAGTGTTTCAAGGCATAACCTGATGTATGGCTCAAAGGAATGTTGGTTTAAAAGGGGATTTAATCTACCCCTTCCCCTACCTTTCTGGCAGCCTGACATTTTTATGACATGTTTAATGCATGGTTTGGCCCTTGCCTTGCATCCAGCCCAAACAGGACCATATGAAATCAATAATACTGGGAAAAGCCTGAGTTAGATGGAATGTAAGTGGTTAACTGCTAATTATCTATATGACCTTGAAGCCTTGGACAGCCAGGGGTCAACTACAGGATGATAGATACAGACACTTAGGCTCTCAAAACCAGGACACTGATAAATAAGATCTAGCCAGCCTGTCTATGGTTAAGACATTTCTATCTCATGATGCCCAAAGCTGCAGGTCTTACCTTAACAAAATAACAAAAAACATCTGGGATACTAGGGATAGTACTTGGTATATTCTAAGCAATGGATGATCCAGGTCTAAACACAGAGGGAGACAGAGAATGTTTTTCATCCTCCAACTACTTTCACACTACTCCACTGCATCAGCAGGAGCGAGGCCACAAAGTTTGCCACTACAGACCCCCAGGGCCAGCTTGCAGAACTGATCGCTCTCTGTGAATTCCTGCTCTGTGCATGATTTTCACAAAAAATTCAGTCATCTCAGGGAAAACAAAACAAGGCAACAGCTTTCCCAGTCATGAGAAAATGAGCTCAAATGTGACTTGGAGCAGCTGCATTGAGCCACTTAGAAATATCCCGTGCTCAACTGGTAAAAAAGCAACATCTAGGTGGCATATCACCTACCACCCAAGCTGGAATTTTACAGCATCTGCTCAAAACAGAGCTGGATAGCAAAGAACAGGGTGACAAAGCCAAAATGAGGGATGGAAGAAAACACCAAATCTGAGGTCAACATCAAAACCTAACCAAATGGAAATCACCAGATAGAAACATTAAATTCCAGAAGGAAAGAAGAATGAACCAAAAAAATTTCAGGAAGAAATTCTCAACTCAGAAGAGAATAAAATTAGTTGAGGAACAAAACAAGAGACAAAAAGGGACTCAAGTAATGCTAAAGAAAGTTTGGAAAAAGTGTTCTCACCAGAGAAATATTTTTTAAAATAATCTTTTTTTTACAGAAGTATTTACTTTTTATGAAAGTCAATATTGTCTAACAAAAAAGAGACTAAACTCTGATTCTAAAATCACATGTGCTCTCATGCCTGCAGTCAGGTCCCAAAAGTCAGACATTGATACATTTCCAAACTGCAGAATTTCTAAGCCAATCTAAGGCTGTTTGTTTGCTGTCTGGAGTATAAAGCTATGAAGCAGGTTTTCCATCCTGTTTGCTTGTGATTTCAACATCCTATCTGGAACATTCAGCTCATGGTTTCATGGTTTTTTCTAAGCAACCATGAGGGTTAGATTTTTTTTAATTAGAAAATGGAGTTTCTTATGCAACATCTTCCTTCCAGCAACTCTTAAGGAAAAATTTACGACATCCCAAGACTGCTGAGAAAGCCATAAGGCTTAGAAACCACTACAGTTTGCCATAAAAAATGCTTTTCATTTCCCCTCCATACATAACTTGCTTATTTCTGTCAGTCAGTCTCTATTCCAAAGGTTTTACTGCAGTATTTGCTGAATCAGTGTACTACAATGAACTACTTTTAATTTCTTTAAAGAATTTCCATTAAAGCATGACCTGGATAGCTCAACAAGCAGATGTCATTGATACTATACCTGCCATAGACAAACAAACATTGTGCTTGGATGGGATCAAGACACTATTTTATGGAGAAGCAGTGCTCCCAAGACCACCACAAAGTCACATGGTGCCCATGAGTGCCAGATTTTAAGTTCACATCTCAAAAGAAACTCACAAGTGGAAAAATCACAAGCAGACACAAAGCCCTTCAATGATTTCATCAACAGCTTAGAAGAGCCCTCTGCTGTGTTTGTTCTGGCTAATATATGAAATAGCTAAGCCATCATCAAAATGCAAGTGTTGAAACATGTAAATAAATTATGAAGCAAGATCTCACACTTTAGGAAAGCTTTGGCTTTTTTTGCCCATGGATATTTCCACACAGATGCATGCCAGCATATGCTGGTCTTCCAACATATGTCCCTAAACTCACCCCAACTTGAAACATTTCCTCTTGTCTCCTCTGGACAACAAACTCCAAACAGAGTCAGAAGGAGGCCACACTGGACTGAAAAACATCAGAGCTGTGTCCTTGGTTTCCTGGAGAAAAATTGTTCTCCTGGGAACTACCTGGACTTTGAAGGACTTTTTTCTTTTCCCTAGCACGATGTGACTCATGTGCAACAGATACCACACACACCTTTTGCAGATCCATGACAGGAAAGAGTCTAGGCCTGCAATGAAAGGGCAAAACTCTTCCAAGCACTAAAATAATATTGTTTTAAAGCCAGAGCAAGCACCACAGAGTACAGCCCTCACACAAGAGCTGGGATCTGTTAGAGATCAGGATTTTTTTTGCCATGTTGGCCTCTGTTTTCTCACCATAGGACTGGTATGAGGAACAGGAACTCCCTGGTGGCAAAACATGAACTCACAAAGATGGACTTTCAGTGGGCCCGTGTTTTCTCCTGCTCACATGGAAGTCATGGGATAACAGGAACACAGTTCTCTGCTGCCCTCTCCCAGGGCACTGAGACCACTCAGACCTGAACACGATGGTGTCTAATGCAGAGGTGCCTGTTTCAGAGGCAAGCAAGGCCAGCACCCCTTTCTCCAGCGCAGGCATGCAAGCTGTGCTGGGACACACATTCACAGGCCAGGACACACCTGTGTTTGGTTAATGACAAAATCAACAGCAACCAGATTACTGTTATCCATCCAGGTTTTATGACACTCCAAAACAGAAGTAAGATCCAGCCAAAATCCAACAGAATTTGGGTGAAAAAGAGCTTGGGCTGCCATGACATGATTTTCACAAAACAAGAAACCTCCACTTTTTCCTACCTGATTTTTAGCGCTGTCCTCTTAGGCAACAGTCCTAATCAAATGCCTAGCAGCCCTTAAGTATTGCAGCAGACCTCTAATTAGAGGTAGAAATGAGTCAAGACACAGACTCTTATTTAACAACACGAAAAGGGTCCCAGTTTATTCTTCTTTACAGCTCAGTTACCCTGACTCCAACTACTCACTGACTGTGGCTGCAGCAAGCAGCTGCAGGGTACAACTGCAGATTCTCACTACTGGTTATTTCCTGCTGTAATATGACTACAAGTATTTCCTTGCTACATCTGACTGCAGGCTTTTACCTAGCTCAACTATGACTGAAGGCTCCAACAATAGGCTCTAACCCCATCAGACCCAGACTGACCCCACAGTAGATCTTTTACAGCAGCAACTCTTCCTTGTTTCATTCCTCTGTGTTTCTCTGGAGCACACCTCTATCACCAGGCCTTCTTTCAGTACCTTCTTCAAAGTTGTCCCTCTGCCCAGCTAACCCACCCCTTTTATCACACTTACCTTTATTAGTCACAGCTGCAACTCATTAAGGGCAAGGCCAGTTCATCTTCTTTGGTAATTAGTACAACTGTGACTTACCAGGGGTGAGGTCCCTTGTAGTCCTTTCTTCTCCACCTACACTTAAACAGTTAGGGTCTCAGGGGATCTGGAGGAACCAAACCGCTCCATCTCACACAGACAGCTCACATACAAGGTTTGCTCCTTAAGGCCCACCTTGACATTTGGTTCTGAGCTGGGTGCTACTGTTCCACTCTGTCTGAAGATCAGCAGACCCACAATCTGGACACTCCTGGCATATCTAGTGCCTCCAAGGGACCTGGAAAAGAGAGCCAACGATGACATATCACCAATCCTTTCTGGCTTCTGCTCTGCCCTGCAGCCCCAGCATGCAGATGAACTATGCTCATGCAACCTTGGACAGCTCTTTCTACCCCCAGGCCAAGGCAGAGGTCTCTTGCCCAGACTCCTCTGCTGCAGGTCTCCTGCACCTCCAGCAGGTGTAGCAAACAGCAGGTGTCTTCATGGGTTCAGGTGATGATGAGCCAAAACCATAAAGGATTAAATCCACAGGTTATTAAAAGTAGAGGCAAAATGCCAAATTCAGGACGCTCCTGCCTGCACATGGGAGACTGGCAGACCATCTAGATGATCTCCTGCTGCCAGCTGACTGCCTTTGTCTATCCTCCCCAGGTATCTCCTGCCAGGAAGAGGACACCAGGCTAGACAGACCTCTGATCCTACCAAGGATAGCTCTAATCAGAGCAGAGCTATCACATCTCAGGCCATAGCAGCCTGCCCCAGGAATGACCCAGAGCTGGGTAAGTTTGTGTCTGTAATAAAAAGTCAGAGCAGCTGGGGATAGACAAGAACATCAGACAGGTGGGCAGTGCTACAGAGAGGCCCAAAGCCTCAGAAGCCGGGGGGGAGGGGCAGGGCGGGAAAGAAAGAAGGGGGAAAAAAAA
>VWYO01009069.1:35522-50252 GCA_013400275.1 Rhadina sibilatrix
CGGCCCGGTCCCCCCTTCGCCGGGGCCGCAGCGCTGGTGGCGGACAAAAGGGGGAAGCGGGACCCGCGGAGGAGAATCACCGATCGTAAAAAACAGGGTGTCGCAGCGGCCGCTCGAGGAAGCTGAAATTTTGAGGTAGTTGCTCCAAGGACTTCGGTTTTTTTTTTCTGTTTTGCTTCTCTGCACACTGCTAGAAACATTTACCAAAGCATAACGCTGGAAGCAAAGAAACAAAAAAGTATTAAGCATCCGCACTGACATGCTTGTGTTTCCTGGCTTTGGAAAAAAAAAAAAAAAATGTCAGGGCTCTCATTGCATAAATGGGGCAGAATAGACCAAACGCGTGTTTGATTTCATGGTGGCTCATTCTGTTTGCTTTGCACATGCTCAACGTTTGCATCCCCGTTTAGCATGGGAGATGGAGGTTGGCAAATTTGCCTCAATTACTAGCTCATGCAGTTTTAATTGCTGCCCTGTTTTTGCTTGAGTCATGCACAAGCACTTGTCCAGCAACACACACTTGGGTATTTTGACACACTTGTCTGGGTTATTTAGTTGTATTAGAGGTGTTAAATATTGAGGCCTTCCCTTGGTATATACCAGTAGTTCATTGAACGTGTGGTATATCCGGGAAATTAATTTTTGGTCCATAGGGCTGGCAGACAGAGTGTACTACTAATGTCCCTGCTTTCTCTAACACCCAAGCTGGAGCATTTATGGCTGGTCTGCAGTGTGGAGCAGAGCTGATGGGAGTTGCAGACAAAGCTGCTAAAAAGTCTGATGAGACTCGCAGCTCTTGTTTAAAAGAGGCTTGTCTCAACAAGCCAGCTACCACCTCTGCAGTATGCAAACCTAGTTAAGTGTGACTACTCAGCGTGTCAGGCTTCATCTTGCTTTGGAGCCAGGGAGTTCCCAAGTCAGTCAAAACTACTATTTCTCATAGTGATCTCCGTTTTGCAATAGGGTTTGGGTTGGATTTTTTGAGAGGCTGCAAATGCACGTGTTTTTGGGCAGAGTGGAGGCCTTCTGGCAGAGTACAGTAGTGCCAGCAGGAGGGCATCCTTTGGTATCAAAAGAGCTTGGATTTTCAGGTTTTGTATATTGCCACAATGTTCAGTTTCTTTGCTACTGGATTAAATGAGTCCAAGGTCTTTGGAGGACTGTGCAAATTATTTTTTCTTGGTTGTTTGCCAGTGCTGTTCCCAGATCTGTGTAATTACAAGGTATATATGCCTCGTATACAAGATAACAGCCTCATGACAATTGGTGGTGTGGGTGTCTGGCATGTTCATACTCACCTTGTCAGAATCACTA
Source organism: Rhadina sibilatrix (assembly GCA_013400275.1). Lineage (NCBI taxonomy): Eukaryota > Metazoa > Chordata > Aves > Passeriformes > Phylloscopidae > Rhadina > Rhadina sibilatrix. Next base: position 36,837 of record VWYO01009069.1, read on the forward strand.
TCAAGAGGCTCCTGCTGGGTGCAAGGGCTGACCTAAGCAATCTCATGTGAGAGAGCCTGAATACAACCAGGACTTGCTTGTGAAGTTCTTCTTGGCCTTTTTCTCACCTGGTTGTTGAGTATTCCTATCAATCTCCTCAGGAGAGGAGGATCCCTCAGTAACAAGTATCAGGGATGCCCAGAGCTGGCCTTCACAGCCTGGTTTTGAGGGTGACATTTAAGCCTTCGGTTGCTGTAGATGCCTGGAGGGGCCGCAAGAAATTTCTTATAGGCATTTGGGCTCATAATAGCTGATTTGTGTGCTGAATGTGTTTCTGAGAAGCTTTGATTTTCTGCAAGAGTCTTGTTACATGCCAGCTTCCACTTGCATTACCTTAAAAACTTACATTTCAGCACAGAAACGGGTGCTGCTCAAAACTTCTGCCCTGGTACTACTGGCCACTGCAGTTCCTGTTTTTCAGTACTGTTGCTGGGATTGTCTTTTGGGGGTATTGCTTGTTCTGCCTACCTTAATAATTGAATTGGGAGTGAACTTCACGTTGGCTCAGAGCAGGAGATAATTTCCTCTTCAGCTGAAAGCTGAGGAAATGACCTTCAGGAATTTGAAGGATAGTTTTTTTTCTTTTTATTTTTTAATAATTGCTTTCTTACTAATCTGTCCTTGTCAATAACCTTTCTTCTTGTCGGGGGGCGGAATTAAAGGCTGAATACAGTTTCGATTCCTTCCCCCTGGCAAAAGAGACCAAATAATACAAAATAAAAACTTGAGTCTAGCTGGCAAGATCTGTCTGCAAGTGACATGCAGGTGGTTTATGGTGTGCAAGTTAAGGCCTCTTATACAACAGCAATAAAAGCCTGTTAGTTCTATTTCCTGTCAGGTTTCAGATCTGAGTTGAAACTTTGGCCTTTTAGATGTACGGGCTGTTGCCTTTAAATGGAGCTGTCTCTCTCTTAACCTCTCTATAGGTAAGCAGGGAATGTGGGCTTTTCCAGATTCCTGAAGTCACTGGTGTTCCCACACTGCTGGTCTCTCGGTTAAAGTAGCTGCTCCTTGCATTTCCTCCTTGCATTGCTGCCTTTCCTGCTCAGTAAAGTGGGGATGTTAATATCAGATGTGTTTTCTTGAGTGCTCAAATAACAGGTTAAAAACCAAGAAGTATTTAATATCTTTACATTTTCAGTTGGCTTGTCGACCTTAGGTGACAACTTTCCAGAGCCTGATTGGGCAATTTTTTTCTTTCAGCCAGGCAGTTGCCCTCCCTTTCTGCTAAGTGCTCTCACAACTACCAGTGGCTTGATTTTCCCCTCAAGCTGGTGGTGGCCCAGGACATTCCATTTTGTGGCAGTGCAAGGGACAGCTCTGTCTCTGAAGAGTGCTCTCCCAGACCAATTGGGTGAAAATAGGTTTAATTGAAAAAGTATTTATTGCAGAGATGTACTGTGACACATTAGTGAGTCAGAGGGAAATGCCACATGACTCCAGAGACAGCTCTGGCACTAGCAGGGAATTTCAGAGGTAGATAGGAGGGAGGGTAAGCCAGGCATGGGGGCAACAAAGTTTGCTGAAGAAACTAAAACCAAATACAGACCAATAATGTGACTAGCAAACATGGGAGCACAGTGTTGTCAAATCTGCCCTTGCAATTAAACAAGGCACGTTTTAAAACATTCTTGGTGTCAGATTCTGGAAAAAATTGATTATGCTTTTCCAAGAAGCAAAAGTTTCCACTTGAGTAGCTGTTCACCCTGGTGTGTACAATGGGTGTGTGTGGTTCCCAGACAAAACAAGTCAGGAACTGCATCTTGGAATTTCTCTGGAGATAATGTGTGCTCAGGCACCACTATGGAGAGTTCTTGGCCTCTAATCACTGGAGGGAAAACCAAGAGTCTGAAATTCCCAAGACTTAATCCCAAATTTAGTCCTTGAAACTTCTCTTGAGGCAAACTAAGTAATTAGTTTAAGGTCTTCTTAGCTGTCTTACACTTGAGGAAAACAAAGATTCTTCTTAGGTAAAATATTTTAAGTATTCAAGAAAAATACTGGAGCTCACAGCAATTCCTAACAAAAAAGGAGTTGAATTTCATTATGTCAAAGTTGTGTTTTAGTGCAGGCTTGCTACAAATTCAGTTTATCAGGTGTCTGGCATGTCTCTCACTCCTGGAATGGCTTTTCTCTATGTAGGGATTTTCTTGAAAAAGCTTTAGATTATTCTTCAGTCTTCCCCAATTTAGATTAAATTTCAGTTTGCCTGCTTGGCAATGGAGGCAAAATGTTGGGAGCTCTTAGTGGGAGCAGCTGGAGGGAGGGCACTCTGCTCTCCCAAGACTTCTGCAGAGGTTTGCACTTCAGGCAAGAGTGAAGCTTTATGAACAAGAGCTGTTGTGTTCCTTGCAGTGCCTGCTGACAAAGCAGTGAATGCAGTCCCTGCCTCAGGTGCCTGCAGCAGGCTATGTGAGATTCAGTGGGGATACTGCCAGAAGTGCCATGGGATAATGTGTGAGAGGCTCAGCCCCCAGCATGTGCTGTGTCTGCAGCAGTTGCATGGAGATGCTGGGGGACAACTCAGTTGTGCTGATTCCCTCAGAGAAACTCATTTTGTCTCTTCTTTCCTGAATGTCTCCCTGGATGTGCTGTCCTGGCATCATTTTCCCATCTGGGAATTAGGTGGATTGCCTGCTTGCTGCTGCCTTGTTCTGTTAAGATTCTGTCCCCTACAGTGAAATGTCATCAGCTGGCTGATGGTCATGGATCCCGCAAGTGCCTGCAGTATGTGCTGCTCACTGAACCAACCCCCATGTGCCAGTCCAGAGCTGGATAACTGCTTTCATCCTGGAAAAGGAACAGGACCAGGCTGGCTGCTGGAGCTCTACAGCATTCAAGCCACAATGCACAAAATAATAACCAATGTGCTGTATTGAACTGTCTGAGCAGAGCCATATCTGGCCAAAGAAAGAAAATCCAGACTAGCAAGTGTTTACTCTGTCATTACTGGGAAGGTGGAGGCTTCTCACCAGCTTTTCTTCTGGACAAGGCAGCAGAGATGAGATTAAAATGTCGCTTGAAATGTATTTAGAGTCTGGCATTTCTCCTTGTTCCAGTACTCTTAGCAGTCATCCTGTTGCTGTTCTGCACAGAGTGTGTGCAACTGCCTTAAAACAAAAGCTGCCTGGTGTTTGAGTTTTTTCTTTTTTAAGTATGTTTGTGAAGCCATTTCTGGATGCTGCAGGGCCAGGGTTGAAGAGAGAGCCCTACAGTTACGACAGTAGATCCTCTTTTTGGAGGGAATTGGTTTGTTGCACTGTCTCTCTCAGCCCATACTAACATGGCTGTAGGGTGTTCTCAGATGGAACAAATCTGCATTGTCCCTGGCAACACAATGGCTGCTAATGTCAGCTTGTGTGATGAATCCAGGGGTTGTACAGCAGCTGTGAAAAGGAGTAGCACCACCTACTAACAGCTTTTTGCTTTGGAAAGCTGAAAAATCCAGTTGTCACTGTTGTCCCATCAGCTTCTGATTAGTCCAAGTTATCAGCTGAAGTTTTACAGTGAAATTTGAGTTTCCAGACTAAATACTTTCAACATTTTTGGAATCTGAACTGACTTGCCAGCAGTGCTCAGATTCTTTTTAAAGAAACAACTTGTCTCCTGACTTGGAGACATGTTTCTGGCTGTGTAGTAGCAAAAGCAAATGAGCATGACTGCACAGTTTGCATCAATCTGCAGCTCTATTGCTGCTGCTTCTGGCTCTAAGCTGAGAATTAACCTCTAATTTCAAAGTTAACATGACTTGGTGCAAGTGAATTACTTGTTGGAGTGTTCAAGCAAAGCTCAAGAATTGACAAAGGTAGAGATAGGTGACATGTACTGCTTTTCCATGATAAATAGCCTTATTTCCATGCCCGTTCAGACTTTCTGTACATTTTCTAAGAATCTTGAGGGGGTTTGTGACTAAAACCAAGTCTTGCCTCCTGTTACCAACTACTGAGGTACCATTAGAAAATAAACCTGGGGAGGAAAAGGGTTCTCTTGAATTCACTGTGGATTTTTCCTTTGTGAATGATAAAATAGCTGCACTGTTTCCTTTGTTAGGTTAACTTTGTGTTATTTAGAGTTCCAAAAGAGGCTCTTGCTCACACCAAACACAGGGACTGGAGGAGAAAGATCTTTATTCCTCATTAGCTCTCAGTCACACTCTGACAAAGTGCAGTGGCTCTGTATGGAGGAGGTGACACAGGAATGAGTCACTTTGTGTCCATGTTCACACTGTTGCTTGACTTTATCCTGAAATAAGCTTTCTCCAAGTACTTCCCTCACCTTATTGGTGATATGCAGAAGGATGGCTGCCTACCACACAACTGAGGCATGGTGACTGAATTGCTATTCTCCTGTCCCAGAGTAAGTCCAAGCAAATTCTGTGCGGATTACCACTTACAGACTGACTATGCATTGTAAATATTGTAAATACTCTTATATTTAGGTAAATCCCGAAAAAGCACTCTAAAGAAAAGCTGTCTCAGATTGCCGATGTATGAGATTGCCCTGGTTTTCTGCGACCAGCACGTGGGAGCTCTAGATACCAAACTCCATAGTAATAGATTCTGCCAGCTGTGCCACCTCTCCTCACTGGGTTAGCAGTGCTATGCCAGCCACCCAGAGTTACAGGAGGAGGGATGTTGATAGGAAAGAGGAGAATCTGGGCTCGTCTGAGGTCCTCTGTGATAGACACTGGTCAAGTAGGTGTCCAGTACATAGCTATCTCTCAAGGACAGCCTTACCACTGAGCAGTTCCCCTGCACCTCTGTCCCCCTGGTTTTGCAGCTGAACTCTCCTGATTCTTCCAAATGCAAAAGAAATCCCTTGAGCTTGCATTTTGAGGCTGAAGATAAGTTTAAAGAACTGAAGAACAGCCTTTAGCCTTTTTCAGTTGTTTATCTCACCTGCTGCTATACCCAACTGTCGGGATTGCTGACTCTGCTTGTAGCAGTGACGTGTTGTGGTTTACACAGAGGGAGGAAGGCAGTTCTCCTTCTGATAGATGGATATGAGTAATGTAATTTGAATTTGGAAGACAAAAAAACAGTGAGGGAGGAAGCAAGATTCTAAAGGAATATCATTGTTCATACTGTGTGTAGCATTTTGAACAGATAGAGTTGTTCAGTACTAGACAGGCTTCAGTTTGGTCTTTACTGCGCTGGCCATGATGTCCTTCCAACAGTGCCTGCTGGCTTCCCACATTTGCAGTATTCACTCTTGCACAACTGCATTTAAGCTTTCAGACTTCATGCAGTCTGAGAACAAAACTCAGATGTAAATGCTTCTACTTTTTTTTTTTCTCTGTCTCATTCCCAGAAAAGCATCAGACTGAAAATGCAATTCAGCCTTTTGTCATTCTTGCTAGGTCTTGTCCTCTTTGTTCTGTGCACCTGCCTTTAGCATCAGATTGATAATCCTGCATGTGCACCAGTTTTTCAAGCTTACACAGGGGAATAAAATACCACTCACTACAATTTCCCAGCTGACTCGAAGGTAGGCGGGGAGTGCTGAGATGGGTTGAGCTTGCATTAAAAACTGCTGGAGTAGGTGCTGAGAAGTAGAGTCTTTAACTGTTAAGGCTTGCAAGTTCTCTGTTGATATACTGAATTCGGAGCAACTTCCCAAAGTTGGTGTGTTCAGCTAAAAACTACCACTGCAATCCCAGTACCCCACTACATTTCCCTTGATCTCTAAACTGAGTCCATGTGACAGATATGGAATTTGGCCAGTTCTACCTCTGTTCCTAAAGCTGCTAGCAAGCATGCTGGAAATGGCTGGGAAACTTTGAACAGAAGATCCTTGTAGGCTTGTCCAGCCAGCCTGAAATGGGGAAGAAAATTAAGCTGCTGTAATGCCAAAGGATCTGCCACAACTGAATCTCAGAGAACAAGGGGTTGGCGTGCCTGTAAAACTCACCCAAAACAATGTTCTGATGTAAGTGGGATTGTACTGCCTTTGGAATAGTATTTGGTTTGACAGCCAGCTGTGGGCAGCAGCGAGACTCCAGATTCTTTACTTGGGTTTGGAAAAGAGGGTCTGCAGCCTTTTCTGACGAGACTCTCATGCCACAAGTGACTATTGCAAGAATCCATTGTCTTCTAGCCTTGGATTTAAGGTAGTGCCATTATGTCGCTGGGAGAATTAGGGGTGGAAGGCCTGAAGGTGTTTGCTGTGGTCTTTGCAGGCCTCTGGAGTACAAGTGGCTGATGAGGTGTGCCGTATCTTCTACGACATGAAAGTGCGGAAGTGCTCCACGCCGGAGGAAATCAAGAAGAGGAAGAAGGCTGTCATCTTCTGCCTCAGTCCAGACAAAAAGTGCATTATTGTGGAAGAAGGCAAAGAGATTCTGGTGGGAGATGTTGGAGTGACAGTCACCGACCCTTTCAAGCACTTTGTGCAGATGCTTCCTGAGAAGGATTGCCGTTATGCCTTGTATGATGCAAGCTTTGAGACCAAGGAATCCAAAAAAGAAGAGCTGATGTTTTTCTTGTGGTAAGCCACCTTCCCAACTCTTTCATTCCTAACATACAGTCCAGGCTCTGTGAGTGAGGTCTCTGAGCATTTTTATTGCCCAGGCTGGGAATATGGCAGGCTTAAAGTGAGCTGGGCAGCCTGATGCCTGTATTCTGGAACCATGAATTGTTGCACTTGTCCATAGTGGGTAGGATACTGCTTCTGTCTAGGCTGGATAATCAGGGTCACTAATTTCACTCTCTGTGGTGTCTCCCACTAGGGCACCAGAACAAGCACCTCTCAAAAGTAAGATGATCTACGCAAGTTCCAAGGATGCAATCAAAAAGAAGTTTCAAGGTATGTAATACAACTAATGCTCCTAACTCTACTGTGTCCATGGAGTATACAGCAAGGCGTAATTAGTTTAGGTTTTGGGGTTTTTTATTGTTGTTGGGTTTTTTGATGTACTAGTGAGAAGTGAAGTGTCATGTGACACGTAAAGCGAGCTCTGGCTCAAATTTACATTATCTGACCAAATTTCAGAGGCACTAGGACAGTGCTCAGGACAAGAGCAGGTTTTGCAATGTATGGTGGACCATATGGAGCAGCAGATCTGCACCACAGAAACCATTAGATTCATGACACAATGCTGGATTTTGTGCAGAGCTGCCTCAGTGGCAGAGCACTTTCATCCCTGTGTCAGTTAAAATGCAGTCTCATAAACTGACTATGTTTTAGTAAGTCAGTCTGGCTGATAGCCAGGTAGAACTCTTCAACTCTTCATTCTGCGCCAAAAGCTTGCACTGTGCAAGACTGACAGGATTGTTGTGCAGCCATGCCAGCCTTCACAGGATGGCTTGCCCAGGGACTGGAACTGCCATGGGAGAATGTTGTGTGCTGCACATGTGGAAGTTGAAAAAAAGAAGTCCTGAGGATATTCTGCTTTTCACCATATAAGGCAGACATGGGTTGGGCTCTCCAGCCTTGAAAAGGAAAAGAAAGCACTGTTGATTGCATAGCTCAGCTCTCAGTCTCTGCCTCTCAGGTTTGCAGTGTGCTGTGTTCAGCCACCTCTGCAGAGCCAGCGGGAGCTGAGTGAGCCTCTCAGTGTGCTTGCCTGGAGCTCCCTCCCCTGCTGTATCCAGAGCAGCACAAGAAATGAGGGGCTCGCTCTAAGAGCCTGCCATGAAAGGCCAACAGTCTGAGCACTGAGCTAGTGACAAAATTTCTCCCTACATGTCCCTTCAGTGATATTTGGTGTGCAGCCAGATGTCTCCTGGGAACGTGTCAGGGAAAAACCACCAAATTCTCTGAGATAAGGCAGGATTTGTCTGCTTGAGTGACTGGATTGCTTCTTCTAATATTACTACCAGATGTGTTTCTTTGATTGCTTACCAGCATGTTGAAATACTGCATTATTGAGTGTTTTGCCTCTTTTTTTAGGCATAAAGCATGAATGCCAAGCAAATGGGCCAGAGGACCTGAACCGAGCTTGCATTGCTGAGAAGCTAGGAGGCTCCCTAGTCGTAGCTTTTGAAGGAAGTCCTGTGTAGATGTCATACAGTGCCACAACTCTACAAGCATTCCATGTTTTAATAGATCAGTTATATAAAGCAAACATTCTAGGCAAGGGTTTCACTAACAGTAGGGAAGCTGTCTTGTAGAATAAAGTAGATTTTGGAGATGTAGCTCATATGTACAAATGACCCTAAATAAATCAAATTAAGGATTTATCTTGGTGTATTAATAATTGCATTGGTTGTCCAGCCCAGTACTGTCCCCAATGAATTAACACTAAAGGTCTCCAAAAATTTGAGCAGTGTATCATGAAAGGTGGAGAGGTGAGAACAATCTGGTTCCTGTTCTTGCTTTTCTAAATAGTAACAAGTGAAATTCAAAAACTTTCCCATGTAACTATTGAAGACAAAACTTAAAACCTGTAGTTTAACTTCAGCTAAAGAAACCTGTTAGCACCAAAACTGGGTTAAATTCTTAGTGCTTGCATTGCAGAGCCATACTAAAAAAGCCTAATTTTGAAGCTAGACATAAAACAGACACTTTCTGGAGAAATAGTCCTAATCCACTCTCTTGTAAACTCACCGTGCAGTAATAATATTTAAAGGTTCACTTGTTCTGTAGGTTTAATCTTCTTGTTATGAAGTGTTTTGAGGTCTCTTTCCTCCTGAGTGATTCTATAGAAATTGCTTTTTCTGTTGACATAGTTTAGAACTACCTTTCTCTAATACACACTTACTAGTGGATCAGATGCTTCTGAGGCTTTTATAAACGCAGATTCTTATATCAGAGCTCTCCAGTTATGGGTAGTAAAATGAAAAGGAACCACAACTTAAAAAATGGTATTTTCAGCCCCAGTCTTTGGTCACTTGGTCCATTTGTCCATAATTACTATTGATTTAACTTAGTAGAACCAATCAGCCTGACTAATACGGCTTGATTTGGGCTTTTTGTCTGTTAGCTTCTTTAATTCTGTAGAAATGCATGGAAATATCACCTACTAGAAAGTTTGACCTGAAATGCCTTTTGTATGGGGTGTAGAGAACATTCCTGTGCCAGCTACAGAGATCTTAAAAGCTTCCATGTTTCATCAGTGGTTGATTAAAGCTGTTCCTTTGTGTAATGTGTACATGGGAGTTGCATAGAGTTTTCTTGTATGTCTGTAGAGAAAAAGAAAAGAAGAAAAAAAAAAAAAAAAGAAAAAAAAAAAATCTTAGCCTCCAGTGCATTACTGTGATATGTTCTGTGCGTGCCAAATTTGAACAGCCTAAATAAATGGGCTTTCCCTCCCCTGGGTCAGTGACTGATTGCTCTCCAGCCTCGGATCAGCCCTCCTGCAGCGGGGCTGGGACTGCTGGATCTGGGTAAGCACTTAGGGAGGGAGCTGCTGTACCTTCTGCAGCAACTTCTGCAGTGACTGCCCTGTCCTGCTGTCGGGAGCAGGAATGGGAGGAAGAGCTGGTGAAGCTAGAGGGATTTGAGGGGGAAAGCAGGTTTGTCTCTGCAGTGTGCTCCCCTCTTTGGCTCTGCATCCCCCTGCTTGCTGCAGGCTCCAGCTCTCAAACAGCACCTCTCTCTGGCTTTGGGCCCAAATTCCCATTGTTTGAGAGCTGTCCTGGGAGCCATCTCAGTCTGAGCAGCAGGAGCTCAGCTGTATGTTGGTTGTTCTGCCATGCCTTCCGTGTGAGGACTGAGGGCGCTTTCTCTGGCTAGGCTCATGGAGCCTGGGCAGTCACAGGATGGCCCTTCCTTCCTGAGCTGTTCCCAGCTGTACAGGGACAGAAAGCTGCAGTGTCCCCTTAGCCCCCGGCAGAACAGTGCCAGCACTGTGCTGCTGTGTCGGGACCAGGGCAATAATGGGCCATTACCTAACTCAGCATGTTCTCTCTGTGGCCAGGCTGCGTGGTTAAAACCCTTCATTAAAGACAGGCATTGATTGACTGCTCTGACTTGGCACCCACGCGGGTCACAGGGCTGGGAGCACAAGGTTTTCTGATGCAAAGGGATCCATTGGAGTGCAGCTTCCTGATTCTGAGCAAAGCAAACTGGCCTGGATGCTGCTGGGGCTTCTAGCCTGTCTTTCAGCTGGGGCCTCACCCAAATGTGTAATGTTCCTCATAAACAGCTCCTCCTCGCCCAGGAGTCTGCAGTACTGATCTCTGTCCAAAGTCCAGGTGGAGATAAGGAAACCAATGTGACACACTGGGAGTGGTGCTGCCTAACAAACAGGCATCTCCTAGCCAAGATCCAGCTGATAGGTGGTGCCTCCAGGCTGCAGGCATCTTTATCTAGCCCGGGTGATGCTGTGATCACTTCTGCCTGAGATTTCCTTCCTTGGTCAGAAAATGGTGCAGGAGACACTGCAAAACAGGTAGGGTGTCAGACCTGTAAGGTAGGAGAGCATTTCCCACAATGTGAAAGTCCTTGGATCAGGGTGATAAGAGGTGATGCTTTGGGCCTTGGCTAGATGTGGTACCATAGCTTCAGCTGATTGGAGAGTGGCTACTTTTAGGACCCTCACAAGAAGTCCCAAAGTGTATTGATCTTTGTGCTCCAAAGCTAACAGTAACTCTTAATCCTCAGAGCTACAGTGCTTTGGGTTTGTCCACATCGTGGGGTTTGCTGGCCAAACTTCCCCTTTCAGGGTTGTTTGTCCTGCTTTTTGAGGGGATTAAACTCTTGTGACTGTTTTTAAGTTTTCTCCCAAATCACCCAGACCTTCTGAAAAGGCAAGACAAGTCGGGATGAATGCTTGCTGTAACTTGGCCGGTTGCTGGTGGGAGAAAGCGCTTTGTAACAGGGATACATGAAGAAAAAGGTGAAGGAGGCTCAGCAGGACTTGCCCAGGTAGTACAAACATTTTGAAGTCCACATGCAGGCAGTGGTTTCCCAGAAGCCACTTTTGTCCATTGGGCATGTGAGAAGATGAGAACAGGAAATGGAGACTGATAATTCAGGCCTAAGTGTAAACAGCAGGCAATGTAAATGTAATTTACAGCAAAGGTTAAATTGAATGTCTTCAACTGTGCTTTGATAAACCCAAGAACTGAGGCTGAAATGTAATTCTAGGCATAGCTGAATCAGCAGAAGGATCCAGTGTTCTTATTCCAAGTCACTCCAATTGAGCAACTTGATCTCTATCAATAAAGGTTCCTGCCTGCAGTGCTGGGGCTGCTGTGAGTTGTGGGCTGACAAGCACCAAGCCTAGGTGGCTCTGCTGGAGGAAAGGTGGTGACTCTGGGTGGGCACATGACAAAATCCCACCAGCGGTGAGGACAGCAGGGGCTGGTCAGGCTCCATGTGCTCTTGGGCAAGGTATGGCTTTCTCCCAGCCCCTCAGGATGTCCTTTCCCTTCCATCAAGCTGCCAAGGGAGATAAAAAATGGCAACAGTACCATTCCAGGTATAAAAAAAAATCAGCTAAATGACTTTCCCCAAAAGGAGTTATTTTATTTCAGCTTTGCTTCACAAGAACAGTCCTCTTCTTAAAATGGCCAGCTCAGTGTTGTGTGCCAGAAGGGCATCATGTGCCCTGGGGCTGGGGACACTGAACCTGCTCTGGGGCAGCCTTTGGAGCCCCACTGGAGCCAACCTGCTCTATGGTGCACTTGGAACACTGCCCTTCCTGCACTGGCTGTTTTGGGGTTTGTTACTGCTTCTGTGGGCAGGCTTGGGTTGTTTACTGTCTGTGCATGGGAGCTCACAATAAAGGAAAGAATTGTTGCAAAAGCAAAAACCTGCAAAACCAAAGGAACTGCGTCACTTCCAGGCACCTGTGGCTGCAGGGCCCTTCCTCCCCGTGGCTCCTGGGGGTGAGAGCCACCCTGCCATGCTCGACAGCTCCCTCCAGCCTCTGGGTTGGGTGGGGGTTTTGTGGAATCCTGATACAATGCAAGCAATTCCCTCACTTTTGGGGAGCTTCAACAGGTGAGGCATGCTGGGCTGGGGCAAGTGACAATGCTGACAGGCTGAGGTCACTAGTGCCCCTTGATTCAAGCATTCCTCTACATGTGCTACAAAGTCCAGGAAGATAAAACCACAGGCTAATCCTGGCTGTGGGGCAAAGGTCTGCTTCTGGAGTTTGTTCCTCTAGAATGAGGAGAGCAGCCCCATCTGCCACCTGCCCTGGGACAGGGAGTGGGAGGGACACACACAAGGGTGAGGTCAGAGGTGGCTCTCAGCTCCCCATTTTCTTGGCTCTTTCTCTTACCTGGTCCCAGCTGAGTCACACACAGTCCTCCCCGCCCTTTATCATGGCCTCAAAAGCCACAGTGCTGAGGGAGGTACACGATGACCCAGTCCTGTGGAGTCTCTGGTGTGCAGTACAGGGGTTGGTCACACTGGCCTTCCCCAGGAACAAAATGGAAGCAGATCTGCCCCTCATTCTCCTTTCTGTCCTTGGCTCTGTGCACACAATGGAGGGACCAAGGGGCCTTTTCCTCCCCTCTCTCAAACCCTGCTGATGTCAGTACTGGGCTCAGCAGCTTTATTGTGGGGAGACAAGCACCAAGCTGTCACATGGCCTCTGCCATTGCCTAAGAAACCAGCTTGAAAATGAAAGAGAGAAAGAGAGAAAGAGAGAGAGAAAGAGAGAAAGAGAGAGAGAAAGAGAGAAAGAGAGAGAGAAAGAGAGAAAGAGAGAGAGAAAGAGAGAAAGAGAGAGAGAAAGAGAGAAAGAGAGAGAGAAAGAGAGAAAGAGAGAGAGAAAGAGAGAAAGAGAGAGAGAAAGAGAGAAAGAGAGAAAGAAAGAAAATAAGAAAGAAAGACAATAGAAGAACAATTTAAAGAAAAGTAAAGCAAGAAGGGAGAGCAGAGGGCTGGAGAGCCTGACGTAAAAGAACAATTTAAAGAAAAGTAAAGCAAGAAGGGAGAGCAGAGGGCTGGAGAGCCTGACGGTAACCAAGGGCCACCACCACCACACAGCACCCACAGGGCCAGATAACAGGGGAGCACTAGAGTTTAAAGCATGCAGGAGGAATGGTCCCTGTCCCTACCATGCCCCTACTGCCATGGCAGAAGTGTCAATCTCTCTGCCAAACCCCACACAGGGAGTCCAGCCCTTAACCATCAGTGGGAAAACAGCAGGAAGGAATAGTTTCTCTCTGCTGGTAGTGAATCAAAACCAGGGGATAGCTTCTGTGACACAGCCAGCAAGGGGGGAGCAAAGAATAATCTCCTGGCCAAAGCAGAGTCCTTCTTCAGTGACCCCAAAGCCCTACCTTGCTTGCAAATTTAAAAAACGTAACACAAACAAACCTCCAAGAAAAATAAAACAAGGACAAGGTCTCATCACTACATCTTTTTAATTGCATCGACACCCAGAAATACACGTCAAGAGCCACCCATCCAAGAGGGCATCCTTCCATGGTGGGTCTTACTTTCACACTTCTTTCACTCAAAAAAAAAAAAAAAAAA
>VWYO01009069.1:50279-73244 GCA_013400275.1 Rhadina sibilatrix
AAAAGGAAAAAAGATATAATTGCACTGGTTGATGTACACACAGAGTTTTCCCTTTTCACACAGTGGTGGGTTCTGCTGGAACAGGAGGTTGAAGCTCTAGCATGCGCCCGGCCTGGCCACAGCAGCTCCCCAGGAAACAGTTGTACAAAACAGTATGAAGATTTTTCTTATAAACTGCAGTGTTTACTGATTGGTTTTTTGGTTTGGGGTTTTTTTGGTGGTTTGTTTTTTTGTTTGTTTTTGTTTGTTTGTTTGTGTTTTTTTGGGGTTTTTTGTATGTTTTCTTGTAAGTTTCAAAACTAGGTTTTGGGTCACTAATGGCTTGTATCTTTTATCTACAGTAAATTTAGCATAACTTTTTATTTTTAGGAATGTGTAAGGCATTTTGGTAAGTTAACTCTAAGGTCCACAGTGAAGATTCATCAAACTGAAGTCCCTTCCTTTGAACTGTTCTGTTTCCCCTGGAGAATGAAAAGAGAAGTGGGTTACTTAGCTGGGCCTCACCCTTATTCTCATGGCAGCTCAAGGCCCAAGGGCCGCATGGGGCCTATGGGGCAGGGAGGACCTTGATCACCATCTCATGTGGTCTCAGGATTTCTCAAAAGCCACCCAAATGGTTTCTGGCAGCAAAAAACACCTTGCCTCCACTATTAAACTCCTGCCTGCTGCACACTGCCCCAGGGCCTCCACCAGCATCAAGGGGAGGGACATGGCCACCATCAGTACCGTTTCCTGAAGCTGTTCTTTCAACTTCTTCACCATTTCTCTCTCTTTGGCCAGTTGGTCCTGGGTAACCTTCAGTAGCTCCTGTAGTTTGGTTGCTGCCTGGCCCAGGTCCTTTGTTAATTTTTTTTCTTTTTCAAGTCTTTCCTACATGGCAGTCAAAAGAAGGCACCTGCCTGAGCCTCCCTTTGCTGCCTGGTAACTTTCCCCCCTTCAAAACATCTCAGGCCACCTCAGGTCTGCATCAAGCTGTCTCAGTGACCATAGCCAGAGGAACACTCAGTTTCCACCTCAACAGGGAGAACAGGCACCCCCAAATCTCTCTCTGGCTCCCTGGAGATGCTGTGGGCTAGGACTGGATGGTTTCCCAGTGGTGAAAAGTCCAGCCTGTGAACGTTTGCTCCAGGCATCACACTAATCTCGGCCAGCAGGGATGCAGTGACTATGGCCCTGCTGTCCTTTAGCCACAGTGGAGCTCTTAGCCCTCTCCTGCAGGATAACCATAGGCATCGCTCCCCAATCCTCAGAAATGATCAGTCATGCCCATAGTCCTGCTCAGACATAACTTCTGCTGTCATGGCACAGCCAACTCACCTTGAGATGCTGGACCTCCTCCTTGTCTGAAGCTGCTGCATGTTCAGCCAGTCTCAGCTTTTCCAGCTCTGCTTGCAAGCTGCGTGCTAAACTCTGGGCCTGGAAAGGGACACACTCAGTAAGCAGAGAAGCCAACGGTGCCATCTTCCACACATCCTGCTCCAGCCATCCCTGAATGCCCACTGGGTGTGTCCTGCTGAAGAGCTGGGTGGTCCAGACACAAGGCATTGCATGCACTGATCCAGCTTCCACTAGGGAGATGGCATTTCTTGCTTGGAGCAGCAGGATACCCAGCTAAAGCCTGTAACCCTCAAAGGAAAAAGCTGGCACAAGACATGGGGGGACTGGGAGAGCTGAATTTGAGGGACCAGTGATGCCACATGGCCTTAACACAGCTGCTGTAAGAAGTCCTTCAGATGTGGGAGGGAATGTCTCACAGTGATGTCTGAGGTGTGGAGAGTGATGCAGAAAAACCTTCAGATCAATTCTTCAAATTAATCTTAAGATTAAAAAATCTTGAGCTTCATTAGCAGCCAAGAATCCAGGAAGGCTTTGCAAACCCTGGTATCTTTCTCACCCACACCTACCTCCTCCAGCTCCTGTGCCAGCTTTTGCTGCAGCATTTGCTCCTTCTCCATCAGTGTTTCGTTCTGCTCCAGCTGAGTTTTCAACTGTGTTAAGAAGAGGGGAAAACACCCAGAAATAAAATCTTAAAAAGACTCAAGAAATGAGGTAGAGGGACATCACCAAGAGAGCTGGGCTGGACAGAAGAAATAAAAACAGAAGCTTTCCCTATGGCACCAAAGGGCAGTAAGTACCAGCATCCCCACTCTGCTGCGAGACTGCTGATAGCGAGCTTGGGGCCTGGCTTAGCACTGCCAAATTTTGCTTGCTCCTCAGGCAGCACCAGCTGGGATGTGGAATGAGAGGCATGCCATAGAGAAAGATGTGCCTGGCAGATGTGCCTCCCCTGTGACTAGTAGAATGCTCCACAGTCAACAGCATTAAAGGAGAAAGACAGAGCATTACCACTGGTGAGAGCCTGGAAGGGAACAGCTGCTGCTAATGCCCTCAGCCCAGCTCCAGCAAGATTTATGGAGCCTCTGTAATCCTAATCCTCCCTGGCTGGGAAGGGATCCCGGCACAGCTCAGGATGTTGGCCTCTTCCTCCGAGACTCTGAACCCCACAGAGCACTGTCACATGGCAGTGCGGGCCCAAGGGCTTGCAACATGTCCCCCAAGGCTTGCCAGCCTGATGCCAGGACAGAGGGCTCCCAAGGGTAACAGCCTGGTGAAAGCTGACTGCTATGTTCCCTATAGGAACAGGATGCATGTTTAATGAAGGATGCTGGGCTTGCTCCCCCCAACACAGGATGGGACCCAACAAAGCTGTGACAGCCCTGAGCAGGGTCATCTTCAGTTGTTCATGTGGTGAGAGATGGTGACACAAGACATGGGACATGGTTAAGGGTCAGAGCCTCTCCAGGAATGGTCTCACCACCCTAACCTTGAGTGGTGCAGCCTCACTTGGCTCAACTGGTAATGCCACCACTTCTCCCTCTTGTATGTGGCTCTTCGCCTCACTCAGCTGCTGCCTGACCTGAGGGATGAGCAGCAAACCTGGTTCAGTGACACATCCCTGTGCCACAGCCTTCACACGACCCACACGGGCCTGCAGATAAAGCCTGCCAGCTTTTTGGGTTGCACACAAGCTAGAATGCTTGAAAAACCACCTCAGTTTCTGCCAGAGCAGGACAGTGGTATCTAACCTGGGCAGCTGGAGGCTCAACAGCTCTCAGGGGTGCAGAGCAAATGCTTCTACCTCATAAGCTCAGAGATGGATGGATGGATGGATGGATGGATGGATGGATGGATGGATACCCAAACCCCTGCCCCAGGGTGGTTGTGGTGACGATTGTCCAGAGGTGGGGCAGCTGGGTTTTTCTGCTGCACACCAGCTTGAGCAAGCCTTGCTGCTCTCCCTTCCTTCCCACTCCCATCACAAGAGGAAAGACAGGCAAATAAAAATCTCCTCCTGGGTACCAGCAGTTGCCTCTGAACATGTGGTCCCCAGCAGCAGCAGGTTTGTCCATGCAATGGTTGTGCCTTCCTGCCCTCCCTCAGCCCACAGGAAGGGTGCTGGCCCCACAGCTGCTTTGCAAACCAGCCCCAAGGACCCAGCAGGGCAAGTCTCAGGGTCCCTCCTTACCAGGGCGAGCTCCTTGCTCTGCTTCTGTGTTTCAGTCTTTGCTGCCTCCAGCTGCTCCTGGGACTCTGACAAGAGCTGCCTCAACTGCCAAGGAGGAAAAGAAAGAAAAAAAAAACAAAACAAAACCAACTCCTTTTATGCACTTAGTTTTGGAACTCTTTGGCCCAAGGAAGCTTTTTTATGATGCAACATCTTCCCAAAGAGGTCATGGTGTCATCACATGCTGACCTACCTGCTGATGCCTGCTCAAGCAGAGACAGCCATGGGACAGGTGTGTCTCACCTGAGCCACAGAAACCACACAGGCCACCCAGGAGCAGCACACAGCACCTCCATAGAGATCTCCCTGACCCATCACCTTGCCCATGACTCCTGGCTCCAGGAGTCTACAACCCAGAATGGAGCAACCATTTCCATCTGTTTTCTTCTTCTTTGCAAAGCTGTGGATCCCTAGGGCATTTCCCAGATGCCCAGGGCACTCCTCAAATCCTCAAAACGTGCATGGGTGGGGAGTCAGGGTTAGAAGAAGGTGAAGAAGGCAGCAGCCTCCACACTTACAACTCCAACTTCTTTTGTGTAGTTCTGGCGCTCAGAGCTGGCTGTCTCCAAGTGATTTTCCAGTTGTGTTTCCAGAAGAGAGGTGTATTCCTTTAGCTGCATTAAAAGACAGGAAAGCAGGAGAGGGTTGATTGTTTGAGGTCCAACACATCCCAAACATCCTATGGTTAAAGCCTGCCCTCCCCAAGGCAAGTCAGGAGATGGGGCCTGACTCAACCCAAGCACAGCATGTGCCTCTCTGGCATCCATGCAGAGACCTCCTCTCCCCAAAAAATCTCACCTGATCTGTGCTCTGCAGATCTGCTTTCAACTTCTCCACCACGCCTTCCAGGGATTTCAGCTGCAGGTGTGACTGAAGCAGAAAGGATCAGAGAAGGACACTGAGCACCTTTGGCTCAATCAAAAACTGGATGCTGTTTTGACTCCCACCTTTCCCACTTCATCCTGTACCCATCAGGTAGAGGTCTGACATCCAGCTCCTCTGTGGAGCTCCCCTTCCCAGGGAAGACAAGTCTAACACACACAGGCCATAAATGGTGGAGCAAGGCAACAGGTCTTGCCTGCAGCATTTCAGGTGGCTGCAGTCAGGTTTCAACACCCAAGAAACTGGCACCAGACTCATCACAAGCTTCCTGCTGAAAGCACTTTTTGGTTTGGAAGCAGCAATTTTCCAATGAGGTGGCATGGACTTCACTATTAAGAGAGGCCAAGCTGCCAGAAAAAGCACTTAAAACCCAGGCTCGTTTTTGAAGAGGCCTCTACAGATGCTGAAGTTTTTGGAAAGGAAGAATTGACCTCCTCTCCACCGAGAGGCAGGATTGCTCTGGGAGCTGCCCTAGGCACCAGATGTTCTTCCCATCATGAACACCATCAGCGGCCACGTCACCCTGTGCAATCCTACACCAGCCCTCAGCAGTGCTGGCGCTGCAGGAGCCAGCAGTGGGCTGAGAAATCAAACATCTCTTGTACAACAGCTTTCCCCACCTCTCTGCAGTCCTAGTTAACTCCAAAATGCCATGTGATGGATGGGGAGCAGCCAGACCATGGAAAATAGCTCAGTCTCAGTTCTACATTCAAGAGGGAAGATTCTACATGAGGTGGGCTTTTTGTCAGATGGCTTGGTGACAGGAGGGGTAGATTTAGGGAGAAAAGAAAGTTCCTGTGTCTTGGTGCTCAGAGCTGACAGTAACACTGAGGGCCACCAACCAATTTATAGCAAACAGAGCCCCTTCTCCTGAAGTCCAGCTCCAGAAGCACCCAGCTGTGTCACCCACACGCACCTTTTGGAGCTCTTCTTCAGAGGCTGTGAGCTTTGCCTTCCACACCTGCTCCTCCTCCTCCACGCTCTTCTGCAGGTTTCGCAGCATCCCTTCCTGTGGGCAAAGCCTCAGCTGAGCCCAAACCTCCTCCAGCCCCCACGAGGCTAAGCAGTGTAAGGGCTGGAAGCCCTGGCATACTCAAAGCCTCTCCAAGGATTTGGGCCAAACAACAGGTAACAGAATTAGAATCAGGTGGGGCTGGAGGCTTTTAATCCCTATTCTGGCTCAACCACCCCAGTCATCAGAGCTCTTGCTGTGTGTCATCCCATCACCACCAGCAAGGTTTCCAACACAATTAGGCTGAAGAGGAGCTCTACAAACTCAGCTTTATCCTGTTCCTGTCTCACTGACAAATACTCTACCACAGGACAGCTGCCCCAGTTCACCAAGGGATGCTCACTCTGAGTTCATCAGCAGTCTGGGCTGACAGGAGACCTCTCGAGAGGGATTTCTAGTGGGAAGCCAACACAGTGCAAAGGGCAGGAACTTACTGTCTCTGCAAGGATCATTCTGTACTGCTCACATTCTGCTTGTAAAGTGCTTTGCGCTTCCTCTGCCTCTTTTAATTTAAGAGCTGAATCCTAAAAGGAGAATGAAGGGAAGGAGAGATGAGAAAAAACATGTGATCCTCCAGCACACCCTCGCCTCTGCATTTTCCAGCCTTCACTTACTGGTGGCTCTGTTGTGATCATCTGCTGCCTTAGCACACCCACGGTCTTCTCCTTAAACTCCTGTAGCCATGTGTCATAATCCTGAGTTTGGAAAAAAGAGAAGGTGGATGCTTAGACATCTCTCCTTCCCATGCAGAGGGGACTCTGGGAGGGGTCTGAAGAAGCCTGTCCCACCTGCTGTGAGGACACGGTGACTCCCGGGAGGGTGGAGAGCAGCACCTGCTTGGTTCGCGTCTGGAGTGCCTCCAGCTGTTGGGCCAGCTCTTCCTGAAAGAGGGACAAACTGCAATGGATGGAGGCCTTGGGCACCTGCTGGCCAGGCTGACAACACTGGTCCTGTTTTTCTGTGCCTACAGGGCTGGGGAAACCAGCCAGCACAGAAAACTGCTGATGCTGGGAACCATAAAAACATCACTTCCAGTTCAACCGTCTCCCTGGTTCCCCAACCATGACCAGTACCAGGGCTGCACGGCCCTCAAGAAAAATTCTGGAGAAGCCTACAGAAGAGTTGGGCCAGCACTGTTCCTAAGCAGGCAGGCAACCCATGGCAGGCCTCCCTGATGGCCTGGGGAAGCTGAATGTTTCCCTTCCAACACAGGGAAATGCCAGGCTCACCTTTGCTTTTGTAGCAGCAAGCAGTTTCTCCTCACACGCCTTCTCCACCGTGGTCAGTGCTTCCATTGCCTTCCAGTTCTTTTCCCTAAGGTCCTGTGGAGACCACACAGAGAGGGCAATAAGCCATATGCTGTGCCAAGGGCCACAAAGCTGCTTGCTGGCGCTGCAGGGGATTTCAAAGACTCTGCTTAGGGAATTGGTTTTGGTCAGGAGTCTTCCACCCCATGCCTACAAGCATTTCTTTCTCCCCAGTCTTTCCAGTGGCTCCACACATGCCATTACTCTGGCAGTGTGCTGGATAGGGCAGGAGCTCCAGCAGCATGCTCAGGATGCCTGCAGGGGACACAGGCCAAGTGCAGGGATGCAAAGTGGTCTCCATACAAGCAACACCACCTTGCAGTAGAGGGATAAGGAGCAGATAAGCAGGAAGGTATAAAGGACCTTTCTCAGAGATTGCCTTGGCCATACCAGGGTAGAATGCCTCTTGTCTTACCAGGTCCTAAACCTTCCAAGAGAACAAGGGACAGACATGTCACCTCAGGCAGCCCACTAGCTCCAGCTGCACAGCCTGCCAGGGGTATTCCTGCTCTCTGGCAGACATGGCAATGCCTCTAGGGCTCTGTGGGGCTGGAAGAGCCTCTGGCCACACCCTGGAGCCATCAGTAGGTGACCACGTCTGTCACTCACGTACGTTGTTTTTCACCTTCTGTTGCTCCACTGCCTCCCGCAGCTGTGTGGCTTCCCTTTCCAAGGCTGAGAGCTGGTTTGTCTTCTCCTGGAGTCTAGAAGGGCAGGATGCAGGAGTGAGCCTGAGCAGTCACCTCCCTCGGCAGCAAGCTCCCGAGATGGAGACCACAGCCCTTCCTATCCTGGTCTGCTCTGGGATCTACACACAGCAGGAGGAAGAGGGAGCAGGACTAAAAACCACAGCCATGGCAATACTGGAGTGGGATGTGGTCCTCTACCCCCTTAGCAGCAATGAAATGCAATCAAGTAACTAGCTGGCTGTACACACACAAAAAGAGGAAGAAACAACCTGATGCAAAGGCCAGGAATTCCTGCTTGCACAACTGGGACTGCTCCTATCCATGGCTCATTGGGCTGAGAGCTCACAGCTCTGCATTTTGGCAGTATCATCCTACTATGCTGAGTAATCCTAAATCAGGGCTCCCAACTAGACAACAGAAAACTGCGGGTTCCCTCCACACCCTCAGATCCCCCATCTGCCCTGAAGTGACCCTCAGTTTGAGAAAACCAAGGTTCAGGTCCTTGAGAAGAACAACACATGTCTCTTGGGGTCTCAGGAAAACTCAAGAGCTGCCTTCCTTTAGAGGGATGCCAGATGCTTGCTGGCAATGGGAGCATCTGAGAAATCTTCCCCACAGGCAGAGCCTGGGCCTTCTTGGAGGTACCCAGCACATGAACAAGGAACAGGCAAGACTCATGACATGGGAAACTCCACTTAAGTGCCAGGAAACCTTTCTGTGCTGGGGGGTGAGGAAAGAAGTTATCAAACACTGGAATTGGGACCCAGAGTGGTGGTGAATCTCCACCCTGGAGATACCTGCAAACATCTTAAAAAAACTTCCTCTGGTTGGCCCAGCCTTGAGCAGGGACTTGGACCAGAGACATCCCACACCCAGCACCAACACCAGCAGAACCTCCTGTTCTGTAGGAGAGATCAGACTCCATGCGCCTGCCAGCAATTCAGTCCTACTTCAGGATGCACTGGCTGTTACATGGGACCATCACCAGAGCCAATTAATATTTTAAACAGCACTACTGGCCAGGATTGATCTTTACTTCACAGCTGGGCAGTCCCAAGCCTGCCTGGAGGGCAGGAAGCCCTCAGCCACACGCTCAGTGCTCGAGGAAGCCCGGGACATATGGAGAGCAAGCTGGAGGTGCCACTGCAAGATGTGCACCCGGACCCACCTTGACTGCAGCTGCTTCATTTCTGCTTCATTGGCTGCCTGGAAGAGAGAAAGCACTGTGATTACCTGCCCCAGGCATGTGATACAGGTCAGCCCTTTCTGTGGCATCCCAGAGAGGATCCCAGAGCAAAGATAACTCAGGGATTGTGTAAGCAGTGTCACCCACTCCCCTCCTCTCACCCCAATTAAGCAAGGATACAACCTGCAGGTCTCTGTCTTTTTCTGCCTCCCGCATCTGCCCAGCCTCCAGCAGAGCTTCAGTGGACTTGATCCTCTCCAGAAGCTTTGTATTCTCCAAGCTGGCATCCTGCAGTTTCCCTTTCACGCTGTCCAACTCCAGCAGCTTACTTTTAACCTCTGCCTCAGAGCTGAGCAGCTTGGCCTGCAGTTCTGTTGGGAGGGAAGGGTGACACAGTAGTGCAGGTGCAAATAAACCTGGGGACTCCCCACCCTGCTCTGTCCACACAGGATCTTAGCCAAAGAAGCCTTGGCCATGGACGCTTTGAGGAGGCACAGAACGGGCAGGCAGGGATGCAGGACAGCACAGGAGAGAGGCATTGGAGTAACATCCTGGGACAGAAACAGACCAGCCCATGTCTTGCTCACACCAACACCAGGCAGCCTAACTCACCCCTGGATCTACCTGTCCTGCCCTAACTGACTCCTCCAAGCTCTCAAAGTCTCCAGTCTGCCCTACAGCCCTTCCCGTGCCGATTCCAATTCCTTACCAGCAATGCTCTGCTGCTGCCCTTTGGTCTTTTCTGCATCTGCCAACAGGCTCTTGTAGCTGCTCTGGGTTTTGCGGAGCTCATCACTGACCTCATCCAGCCTCTTCTGCAGCATCACCTCTGCTTCCCGTTGGTAAGCCTGAAGAGAAAAGGTTTCCTGGAGTATGACAGACACCCCAGCCAGTTTGAAGCAAAGCTTCACATGTCACATAATCTTATTTTTCAGCTGTGTTTTGTGGGATAGTCATCCTCCTGCCAAGCTCCCCCTGAGCATGAAGCACCCTGTGTTGTGCTCACATTATATCCCGTGTCAGCCCTCACATTGGGAAGTAGACAATACCTCAATGTTTTGGTCCTGGGCCAATTCCATGGCCAACCTCCCCTCTGGAGAGCTCTGAAAAACCTCTTAGAGCCCTGATTCAAACCACATCAACCCAGAAGGGAGAGGTGCTGGCATGGGGCTTTGCAGAACAGAGACACCCAACCACGTTTCCACACATGGAGGAATTTTCTGTGCAATTTGGGCCAGGGAATACTTTTTATTTTCCATCATAGAAAGGACAGGAAAAGGTAAACCAGCAGGCCTGTCTCTGTCCAAGGGATGCTTTCACCACCACCCGGAAAGCAGGGCTGCTCTGGTTTTTGAGCATTTGACTTAATATCCTCAGTTCAAAGCTCCAGGTGTTACTGTGGAACACATCCTCCCTAGCACCTTAAGGACACCCCTGACTTTAGTCTTCCAGCTAGTGTGATTTATTTAATTAGCATTAAGGTGTGCAGTGAGTTGACAGCCCTGGAGTTCTCCCAGAAGTATGTCTAGGAGCTCCAGCTTTGAGCCAGGGAGGCAGCTCCTGCCTTCACACCAGTTGTGTGCTCACATCACCCTCTTTGCTCCTCACGTGCAAAAGCAGCAGGAGCCTAATGCAGCCCACCACATCCTCAGGCACACAAAAAATTAAGAGCAAGGATATAGAAGGCCCCTTGCTCCAGGAACTCCTCTACAAAACTATTTTGGCATGTGCAGATAAAGGTCTCCTCCACTACAGCCCCTTCTTGAAGGGGCCAGAGCAATTCAGAGACCACAGCACACTCCTGAGGGACATCCCTCACTCTGTTAGCTATACTGAGATTAACGCTCCAGCACACAGCTTAGCAACATCCCAGCAAAATCCCAGCAGGAACACCGTCAATGTCCCAAGAAGATGCTTTTCCCTGTGTGAGTACAGCCTGCCTGCCAGCAACATACCTGTGTGCTCTGCTTGGGAAGTGTCCTTTCAACACCCTGAAGACCCCAAACCCAGCCACTCTCTGCTGGCAACCAAAAACACCACAAACTCCATCTCCTACACCAGGGAGAGTGAGCAACAAGCTTCAAATCATCTGAGTTTGAGATAGAGAGCATCTGCAGAAGAATGGCTTCAACCAGGGCATCCTGCTCCCTGGGCTCTGATGGTGATGCTACACAAGGGGCACATGGAATGTGACAAGATAATGGGGAAGAGAGCAATTAGGAAGCCTGCCAGTCAGCTTCCTTCCCAACCATGGACATTCACCTCCCTCCTAGCCCTTCCCATTGCCATGTGCATGGATCCCCTGCCATTTAGCCACCCATCTCTGCAAGGGGAGAGGGTTTGCCAGCGCCTGCCTGACCTGCAGCTGCTCAATTTGCTTCTCTGAGGCCGCCGCTTTGATCTCCCAGTTCTTCCTCTGCTGCTCCTCTTGCTGCAGCACCTCCGACTTCTCAGACAGCTCTTTCATCAGCTTGCTGCACTCCTGCCTCAACTTGGCGAGCTCAGCATTTTGCCTGCAGCAACAGAAGAAGGGTTACTTCAACCCATAGGCCAGACAAGTCTCTCTGGTGTTGACTGGAGGAAACACATCTTTCTGTGGGCCTGATACAGGACTTGAAATGGTGAACTTTGTTTGCCTGTTTCTAGGACACTCCTGGTCCTTCAGGGAGTGGGTAGAAAGAGCCAACAAATCACTTTTTAAAAGTCCTGTTTCAGTTACAGGAGACATTCCTTTCTCATGAAGTAGAGGACACATGGATCTGTGTTCCCAGACAGAGGAGGAAGCACTACAACTGGAGTCCACTCTGTAATTATTTGGCTGCTGTTAATCACCAGTCATTTCAGACTGTCTATAAAAAGGAGTGTGAAATTCTTCTACCTAGCTCCTATTTGTTCTGCACACACCGGGCTGGGATCTGTTCTCTGCAGCATCACTCCTGTCGAAGAGCCAGCTGCATTTTTCTCAAGTTTGAGAGTATGAGCTCCCCTATCAGGGAAAAACACTACAGAGCCTTCTGATTCCCTCTCCCCCCTCCACTGCCTGTTGCTTCTGGCATCAGCAGAAGCAGAGAGGGACCCTAAAGCAGAGAGGGATTCCCTGCCCTTTCACTTGGGAAGAACATCCTTGTTTCTCCTGGCACCCCCAAAAGCCATTTGGCAAGCTCTTCCTCCCTCATTCCCTCTTCTATCTCCAGCTAGTTGAGGTGTCCATAAAAGGACCTTTGGGAAAAGGGGTGGCCAAACCAAGGTCTGCCAGAGGGCAGCCACAGGCTCTGCCCCCTCTCCCCAGCCTTACTTGCTCTCCATCTGGCTGGTAGCCTGATTGAGGGCATCCCTCAGGATGGAGTTCTCCTGCTGCAGGCGAGCCAGCTGCGTGTTGGGGCCGTTCTCCAGCTGTTCCTGCAGGGTCCGGATCTAGAGGAGCCCAACAGGGGTTAATGCCACCACCAGCCCTTTTGCTGCCCCTGTTGAAGCCCATGAGATGAGCAGGAGGGACTTTCAATGCAGGGGAGTGCCTGCTGATGCTGACAGCCCTCAGGGGTGTGACATCCCGTGAAAATGCTCCAATGTGCCTCTTCTCCAAAGAGGTTTGGAGGAGGCTTAAAGGGGTTGGGAGGAGGATATTTGGGGCATTTGGGGGGTATTTAGTGGGTCTTAGAGGGGTGGGGGGGAACCTGAAGGGGTTTGGGAAGGGATTTGGGGGAGTTTAAGGAGTGTTTAGGGAGAGGTTAAAGGGGTTTGGGGGGAACTTGGGCACCACAGCCCAGGAGCACTGCAGGGTATTGTCTCTCCCCGAGGCTCTCGCTCCCTCCCACAGCTCAGCCTTCTCCAGAAGGTCACACAGCAGCCACGAGCAGCCACCTGGCAGAGGAAGGAGGCAGGTGCAGAGCACAGCCTGGGGCTCACCTTGCCCTGGAGCTGCTGGGTCTCGCTGATGTGGTCCTGGTAGCTGGCCTGCATCCGTGCCTGCACCGCCATGATCTCCCGCTCGCGGGCCAGCAGCTGCTCCTTCAGCTTGCCCTCCACAGCCACCGTCTTGGCCCGCTCAGCTGCCAGCTCCTTCCAGGAAAGGAGGCCTCCAGTTAGTGCTCACAGCACAGGTTTCCCCATTATAAGAGGATGTGGCCTCCTTGCTCTGCAGACTACAAAGTTTAGCCCTTCCATTGCTGCCCCCATGCCCAGGTACATTTAGCACTTACATTTCCTCCTGCATTTTGTTTTGGGCTCTGTGGCCACTGGATGCCACTGTTGTTCCATGTTGGGCAAGCTAAGAGAAAGGAGGAAGACAGCCTGGAATTTTATTTTCCTCCCCCAGGATAAATAACATCACACAAAGTTTGGGGCTAAGCAGAAAACTTAAGCAGATGGACTTGACAACTTCAAGTTCAGCATGGCAGGGATCTGTTCAGCCTTCAACACCCAAAAAAAGGTGGAGGGAGGGGGCTGACTCAGGGAAGGGTACTGTAAATAGGATCAGATTCCTTACAATGGCACCATCTCGGTTCAGGGGAGCTGAAATGAGGAAGGATTTGCTTTTCTCTCTGAAGGAAAAGAAAACTGCAATCTCTTACAGAAAGGGTGTTCCCCTGCTTTTCCCATGGCTGCCAACGGGCACTACCCTGTGGTTCTTTGGGCTGGCACCTCCCCAAACTGGAGCAGGCCCAAGAGAGGAGGGCTGGGGAGGGTCTCCTCCCCTTTTTGGGAGGAAAACAGCTAACAGGTGAAGGGTCCAGAGTCCCATCAGGGGGCTGAGATGTGGGGAGCAGGAGGCTCATGGAGAGCCACCATGAACAGAGGCTACACACTGGGGATGCCAGGAGGGCCACACAGGGCTTACCTTGCTCAGCTCGCGCAGTTTGTTCTTGGCAGCAGCTGCATCCTCCTGCTCGGCAGAGAGCTGCCTCTCCTTCTCCTCCAGCTGGCGTTTCAGGACAGCAACTGGATCACCCTTCTGCGTGGCCTGCAGCATGGGGGATGGCACATCAGTAGGGACCACCACCTCCAGACCCATTCCCTCCACCCCATACACGTGACATCCTGCCCTCTGCTCCAAGGGAAAATTCAGCTCCATTCTCCAAGCCACCCTCAGGGCCAGCCTGCCTGAAAATGGGGTGCCTTCCCTCCCCTTGCACTTCCTGAGGCTCAGCAGAGCCGTGAGAGCCCTACCGTGTGCCAGGTGTCCTGGATGATTCCTGCTTTCTCGGTCAGGATCTCAATGAGTTGCTGGGCCTCCCCCTCACTGAACACCATGCTGCTGACTGTGGACATGAGTGTCTTGTAGGGCAGGTACAGGGCCCCATCTGAATCCACAGGTGCTAGGGAGGAGAGAAGAGGGATTGGGACTTCAGGGGACAACAGCAGAACTATTGTATCATCTCAGCTGGCTTCAACCCCATAGCTGCATCTCAAACCATCATCCACCCAGATTTTCATAGTCACATTTGGTACCTCTCTGAGTAGAACAGTAGGAAAAGTGCTGGAGATGATACCACACACATGCTCCTTGAGTCAGCTGTCACCTCTGCCTGGCTCAACAAGTCCCAGCACCTGCCATCATCCTCTACCAAACTGAGAGATTCTCAGTAGGAGCTGAGAGTGCTTTGCCAATACCAGGGGAATCAGACATGTTAGGCATCAGAAGCTGGACCACACCAAAATCCAACCTCCACGCAGTGGTGCTGTTGCCAGTGACATCATCTCCCACCTTTCACCAGCCAAGTTTGTTCTAGCTCTTTGTTAAGGGAGCAACATGACTCCAACCCTTCCCATGCTACCCTGGGAAAAGCCAGGGAGCATCAGGGACCATGATGCTGTTATAGGCCCTCTGTGCACATGGTCACAATACACATAAGGTGGCAGGTAGTGATTTAGAGGATCCTGCATGTATCTATGGCCCAGTGAGCTCTTTTTCCTGGAAAACCACAAAAGGAAACGCAGTTTTGAGTCCAGTAGCTCTAGAGCCCTTGAAGTCATTAACACCAGAGTCTCATGAATACAAAGCTTTGGATGCCCCAAGCAGCAAGGTTCAAAGAAGAAGGAGGAAGAGGTGTTGGATCAGAGATTCTCCTCTAGAGAACAGACCCCATGCTGGAACAGGTTCCTCTTAAAGGACTGCAGCCCATGGAAGGCCCCACACTGGAGCAGGGGAAAGCTGTGAAGAGGAAAGAGCTGCAGAGAGGGGTTGTAACCACAGTCCCCATCCTCCTGCACCACTCAGGGATGGGAGGTACAAGTCACGAGGGAAGGAGTGAAGTTGAGCCTGGGAATAAGGGCAGGAAGAAAGGCATTGTTTTAATTTCCAAAAAAAAAATCTCTGTTTCTCATTTATTTTAAAGGGGAATAAATTAGTTTTCCCCAAGTCAAGTCTGTCTGGCCAGTGACAGTAACTGCTAAGTGATCTCCGTAGATCCAATTGTGATGGCAGCGCCAAGTCCTGGTAGCAGCCAAGTCTGTGTCCCCAGCCACAGCCACTTCCTAGCAGTGCAGCTGGGGCAGCTCCACCCCCTTGTGCAACCAGGGCCTGAGGCCTGGCTCACACTTTACTCATGCTGGCAACTGCAGGGCTGGAGGACAGCACACGGCATCCCCTGGCAAAGTCCTGCTGCGTGCAGGGACACACAGAGTGGAATTCTGCCCCTCCCCAGGTGGAGTTGCAGGAGAAAAATACCCCAAGCCATTCCTGTCAGTTTTGCCATCTGTTTCAGTGCTGAGGATGTGTCCTTAAACACTTTGAACACCCATTCTTATCTGCCACAGTATAATTTGTTCCTTTGCATTTGAGGAGGAGAGACCACAGCCGCTCAAGAGACATTGGTCAAACTGCAGTTTGCTTCATGGCACAAATCCTGCCAAAAGCCTTGCTTTGCAAAATCCCACAGGAGTAAGTAAGACATCACTCTTTGCTTTCAGGACATGCAGGATTGGCACTTCATAACCAAGGGAATCTAAGTTGGGAGCACCCAAAAATCTCCCAATTTAACAAATGCTGAAAGTTCATCTCCCAGCCACATTCCCTCAGCTGTTACAGCTTGGATTTATGGCTGTGTTTTTCACATGGGTGCACACAACAAAGTCACCTTGTCACCTCCAGTTTCCCCAACACCACCCCTCAATACCCTCCAGGAGCAGCTTCTCCAATCATTCCAAACCCCACCACCACGTGGAGATGGCCTTTAGTAAAATCCTTCCCTCAGAAGAGCAGATTCAAGGGGTTTAACCCATCTCTGAAACCCAGCAGCTGCAAATGTCCTGCTGAGTAGCAGGCCCTCTTCCAAAACATAGGTGTGGAAACTGCCAGGCTGCACAGCAGGTTTGGATGTGCTGCAGAAAGGCAGCAAGAAGGGATGTCTTTTAGTTTGGTGGGTTGGGGATTTTTTCAGTAAAGAAAGAAAGAAATGAAACCTATGCACATCACATGACATCTTTGAGAACACCTGAGAGACTTCTCCCATGTGTCCACATGGGAACCCTTTCACAGATCTGAAAGCAGTCACATTTTTAGTGCCTGCAATTATCACTTAAACAAAAATAAATCTCAAACTTTTCCTAGTGGTACAAAGAGAGGCAAGAATCCAGCTAAAGAGCTGATTTTCCCCTCCCTACACTCTTTTTTACTCCGCGGAGTTCAGGACCATCTGACCTCCTCCATCTCTGAGTAAATCAAGTAAGGCACAACTGATGATGGGCAAGTTTTCCCTTCACTGTAAGAGATTCCAAGTCACTTCCCTCTAATTACTCTACAATCAATCCCCTGCAGTATAAAACTCCATCAATCCTCTCTGCTTGAAGAATCCTTCTTCACCTCCACCAAAGGAGATGGAAACACTAGCAGTGACCCAGCTCCATGTAGAAATGTGGGAGAGCTCCTCTGTACTTTTAACAGTCAGGGTTCTACAGGGAGAACACCTCATCCTGGCTTTCCATCCAGATGTGCAGCACCTTGACAGCTGTCCCTCTCCCAGGTCTAGGACATGCACCTCTCATTCATTCCCATGTGCAGATCCCACAACACACCGCAAATCCCAGAGGAACCTGTAACTCTCCAACACCCATCTGCTGGACCAAAGGGATATAGGCAAAGGAATTTGGCCTTACCCGGCTCGCTCTTCTTCTTGGATGCAGCCTTTTTCTTGGCAGGTCCATCATGCTTCTGATCCTCCTGGGCTGGAAGAGCCTCAGTTTTCTTGACAGTGACAGAGCTGATGACTGGAATGCTTTGCTGAGTGCCAACTGGGGGCACTGCCACAACAGGGACCTCCTTAGGGGCCACCTCCCGGATGGGAGAACTTTTGGGGATACTGACAGGGGGTGGAGTCAACACTGGGCTAGGAGCAGGCTCTACCTTTGCCACCTTCTTCTCCTTCTTCCTCTTCTCCTTAGGTGATGGAACAGGTTTCTCCTTTTCCTGGGGGACAAATGCCACCGCTGCAATTGGAGTCTCAACTATTACAGGCTCAGGCACCACAGCACGCTCAGGAACCACCTCCTTGGGAGGGTCTGTCACTTCCTGAGTAAGCTGCTGCTCTGGGATCTTTCCATTTGGTTTCTCTTCCTTTTTCTTTGCTTTTCCTTTTTTCTCAACTGTTTTTTCTTTCCTCTTTTTCTCTAATTTCTGCTGCTGGGTCTTCTCGAGCTCCTTGCGTTGCTTTGCCAAGGCTTCCTCATAAGATGTCTCCTTCATAGAAAAGGTGGATACCAGGAAGATCCCAATGGCCGAGATTACCATGAAGCCTCCAAAGACCATAACACCCAGTGTCTGAGGGTCATACACATCCATCCTGCCTCACTCTTCTGTGCCTGTAAGACACCAGGACAACAGTTAGGGGCAGGAGGGGAGGAAAGAAATGCAATGGCTTTTCTGAGCAATATCTTCACATGGGCATCTGTACCTTCCAATGGCACCATGTACTGGAAAGAGAAATACTCCAGATTCACATGGCTCAGGTTGACCTGCTTGCACACCTCCAAGTTTGTGCTCTTCTGCTACACTGCCCATGCACAGGGGTCCAGTTGTACCTCAGTAACTAAATTTCATCTCCAGAACTGAAGAGAAGGAATTAAAAAACAGGGATGCAATCAGAGACAACCACGAGCCTCATTCTATGTCCAGTGGAGTGTGACCTGTATGACCCTAAGCCATACCACTGCAGTAAGAGAGCCCACTTTTAGACTGCTGGGAGCAGGTTGGCCAAAATCTGGGCTTTCTCTGGAGGACCTGGCTTTTTCACTGCACCCAGATGCACATCCAGGTGTCATCTTTGGAATAAAATATCACCCTGGGAGGAGTAAGCTTTGCAGCAGCTCTTCCCTCGTCCCTTTGCCAGCTGGCCACTGCTGCTGAGCAGCAGCAGAGACCACACTACCTGCTCTGAGGTCTGGTGAACAGGGCTCAGCCACGCCTGGAGAAAGACGCTGCTATCTCCACTTCTCTTAATGGCTATTTGACCCTATACTGGTTTCAAAGACAATTTTTGCTGGCCCATCCATGTGTTTCATCCACCAGGGCATCACTTCCACTTGGTTCTGCGGTGGCTCACAATCCCCCAGAATCCCTTAGACTCTGGGAAGGGACACTTTCCAGGAGTTGCCATGGCTGTAGTTCCTCCTCACTGTCCATCAAAACAGAACAAACAAAATACAAACACTCCCCACCAGGAGTTCTCATGCCCACACTTCACTGTCGACATTATCGTATTTCCTCTTTAAGGGGTTGTGGGTTGAGGAGGGAGGGAGGAGCTGGAAGGGGAAGAGGCAAAAATAAGAGTAATACTAAGGAGATCAGCATCTTTTCAAACATCAGTGCTTGCAGGGAGACACCTCGGAGGCCCTTCCTTTCTAAGAGCTGGAGCAGCAAACTTGAACCTGCATATCAAAGCTGCTCGAGGTGGGGACAAGTGCAGTGAAAACTCCAACGCCCAAGCAGGGGGTGCAGAGCTGGGAGAAGCTGCAAATCTCCCACTGGAGATACCAAATCTGCCTGAGAAAGGATGTTCTAACCAGCAGCCCAGCTCTCCCTACCCACCTCTCCAAGCACCTCAGGAAAAGCAGCAGAGAGAGAAGCTGGCAGGCAGGAGGGCTCACCATGCCAGCTGGAACCAGCCAACCCTGTCAGGGCCAATTTTCTACCTCAGGGCACTGCTGGAGATCCCAGCTGATACTACAGGAATCACTTATTACTATTTCACATCTACCCTGGCCATTTTGCACTTAAGTGGCCTCAGCCCACACTATCCCAGCACATCTCATGGCAAGTCATTGCCCTCTGACTAGGCAGCATTGCTTTGGGATGGTCCCAGCCAGAACAGACAGATAATTCCTAACCCACAGGGTGAAAAGGACTGGAATTCCTCTCCCTGGAAGTAATTAAAAAGTAGGGCTGGAGAACACAAACCCACAATCTTGTGCTGGGTTTAGGGCTACACCAAAGCACCCAGGAACTGTGGGCAGAACAAGGTGACCTACATTCGTCACCCAGCAACCCAAATATATTTGTAAAAATAGGCCCTTCTTGACCTCACAGCACCACAGTTTTAAACCTAGATAAAAATCCATTGCTCCAGCTTGGGGAAAGGGCATCCCCAAGTGCTGACAAACACACTCCAACACCACACACTGGTACTGCCACCCTCAAATGCAGCTCCCACAGGGGATGGGAATGGGGGAAGAAATCCCAATCTCCCCTACGGAGGATGGATGAAAGGACAGAGACAGGGGTAGTGCAGGGGTGAGATGGCAGTGCTGGATGTGGCATCATGGCACCAGAACCATGTGCCTGCCCCACACCTCACCCCACAAGACTGTTCCCCAGAAGCCCATCCAGAGCACCGTACCTTCTTTCCCTCCCCCTTGCAGAGAGCCTCACCCAGCGCCACTGGCTGCAGTAAAAAGCTGCCTGTACCTTGCCTCCTGCTTTAAAGCCAGGGTGAGATAAGGATGCAAATGAGCACTAAAGTCCTTCCTAACAAAACAAAAGCATCCCAACAACCCCCTCCAGACCAAAAGCAATACAGGAACAAAGCAGCTGGGAGCACTGAGGAGTTGTCGACCTGCAAAAGAAGCATAGCAGCTGCCACAGCTCCTGAAAGCAGCCGAGATGCTCAGAGAGGCCATCCAAGCTCTCACTGCTTGACCAGGGGAACCCTATGCTGTTTCCAAGGACAGATGTGCCAACAAAAAATCCACAGGAAGCAGTGAGAGGCACCAGCCAGGAAGCAATCACTGCCAGCAGCACTCTCATGGCAAACCTTGGTCCTGTCCCAACGCTAGTGCCCCGCAGTCCCAGAGCTGACCCCGAGAAGCAAGTTCTACCTGTAAAGTTCCTCCTGTGGTAGGGACTTGGCACGACCAGCCCAACTTGTTCAGTGAAGAGCCCATCTCTCCAACACTGCAGAAACAACCACACACACTTAAATCAAGTCAGGCTGGCCTTGGCATTTGGGGGATAAGGAAAAGTCTTCCTACAGGAACTTCCTGGTGCAGACATGCCAGAAGCATTTATGCCACGGTGTTAGCACTCAGGAGAGAAGCTCTGCTTTGACATTTCCTGACCTTGCCACCTTTGCCCTTCCAAGGGCTGGAAGTTTGCTCCTGGACTTGCAAAGCAAGACACCATCTCCCTCACAAGCACATGTGCCCTTTGGCAGAAAAGCCCTCCATGCTTCCCACCTGGACAGCCTTAGCCAGGACATGGCAAAACAGGGCACCAAATGTAGTCTCACATGTTCAGCTTGACAGTCACGCATTGAAGAGGCTCAAAAACTTCAGGATCCTCCCTTCTGTAGCTCCTGGTTCTCCATGGGACATCTCCTATGACAGCATTTTCCCATCCGTTTGGGAGAGTGCGGATCCTTCTGTTTTGAGGAGGCTGACACCTGATCTTACTCTCCTTGTGTTATCTCCTCCCTCAACCCAAACCCTAAAACTTCTCCCCTGCAATACCCCATAAAACCCACAACCCTGCCCCTGCTCTCTCTTGGTACTCATCCCCTCCCCAGCTCGGGGTGGGGCGAATAAAAACGGATTCTTGAGCTTAACAAAGAGACTTGTCGCATCTGTTTCCCTGCCAGCAGCTGTAACCTCCCTGGACACGATGATCACTGCTGCCACACATTGCAACAGGAGGGAGTTTTGTGCCCAAGAGCTTGGTGGACACCAGCAGTTATCGGAGTCCATGCTCAAAAAATCGAGTTCACATCCAACACCGAGCACATTTACTTCCATGAAGTTTCTGGAGCATCCTCCACTTCTCTCCCAGCCAAAACAGCAGAAATCATGTAGTATCTCCTACATATACACGTACTTCTTCCCCAAAACAGCTTGTCCAGGTAAAACTTTTCCCCACCTTCAGAACAGGAATAAGATGGACAACTGGTGTTTCACTTGGCCTTCTCATGTAAAGGAGCTGGCTGAAATGCTGTGCCCTGACTCTTCCATTCCTGTGGCCTTTTCTTGTTATCCATCAAGCTTCCCAAAAGCCCAAGACACATGACCTCCCTCATTGCCCTGCACATGCAGTCACCTCTGTCTGAACTGAGCAAAAGTCCAACTAGCCTAAGGAAGCAGAACCAGAAAAGCACTCAGCCTTGCAGATTTTTCAGCACTAAACAATTTCCAGGATGAACTAATGCACAGACTTGTGACATGACAACAGGAGCCATGCTAAGTGTCTTGTGGTCACATTTGTCACTGATAGCTGTGTCAAAGCCCAGGCTGGAACCGTGCCACCTGTTCAGCCTCCTCTCCTCAGTGACCCTACATGAAGTCCATGGGAATTCAGCATCATTAAGACCCAGCCCTCCACCAACCCCGGTTTATATCACCCAGGCCACACAACAGGTGGGCAGGAGCAATGAAAAGTCAGGTTGTGCAGTAACTACAGAAACCTTATGTCTTTCCACAGCCAAAAGAAAATACATGTTATCTCCTCCTGGTGTCAACAGGCACTGCAGATAGGAAAAGATGTTCTTTGCAAACAGGACACTGTCCCCCCGCAATCCAAGTCTTCCACTTTGCCATGGTGTCAAGGTGGCACCTCAGTTTAGAGCAACAGAGGAGAGGTGATGAGGGGTCATAGGGCAGAGAGACAACTAGGTTCATATGGATGGGCTCTGCATAACCCACAGCAATCCTGCCTGTGAAGCACCTGCAGCATTCCTTTCTCTACATATCCCAGCAGCTTAAAAAAAACACAGGAGGGAAAAGGCAAGGACAAGGGAACTGGGAGGCCTGATCCTGTGAACAGCAGGGCAGCTCAGCAGCAGGAGAAAGCAACAGCATTGCCAGCAGACAAAAAACCATCACCAGATACTTCTCCTGGATTTTTTCTCTCTGCCCTGTTGCAATAGAGAGAGACAAAAATTAAAAACAAACGAGAAAAGCCTGCACACAGCAGATCCTGCCCACGTCTCCAGCAGCCTCTGTTTAAATACATTTTCTGTGTGACTGTGCACTTCCAGCCTCTGAGCAGCATGTGCTACTCCACGCAGCAACTCAATCAGCCAATCGTCAACAGCTAGAGCTCAACTTAATTGAACGTGTCTTAGTACTCCATTAGCTTTGGCAGTAGCAGCCAGCTGGCTTGTGCTTGCCAGCAGTGTTGCCAGATCCCTTCTTGAGCCCAGGAGTGAGAAAGCAGGCAGAAAATACATGTATATATAGAAGAGTGTAACAGCACCACAATACAGCTGCAGTGGATGTTAAAAATTTTCTCTCCCCTCCCTGGCCCAAAGAGGCATTTCACTGCCGGCTCACATCCCAGGTAGCCCCAACTCCTTCCAGCCATTTCCTGCTGATGCGGGACTTCGAGGAAGATGAGAGCTGGCATTCCAAGCGCGGACACTTCTCCATCCCGCTCAGCCACGTGTGCAGCACACGCTCTTCCGCTGGACCGCTTCCTCAGCAGGCGAGGAGCGGGGGCAGACCCACGGGAAGACTGTTCATGACCCGGCTGCAGAGACCCCACGGGGGTCGTTGCCTCTGTCTAAAAGCTCTGCTCTGCCGGAGAACTCCGGGTGCCAGCAGAGTTTTGTTGGGGGGGCTTCTTTCAAGAAAAAAAAAACCAAAAAAAAACCAAAAAAAAACCAAAAAAAAAAAAAAACAACAACAACAACAACGGACAAGAGACAATGGCCCAAGCGCCGGGACCTTCTGTAAACGCGGTTAATCAGATTAATAATTGTCATCGGCTGGCGCTGGGGCAAGACGGCGGCGCTCGGGGCTGGGGGCAGCGCGGGGCCCGGACCTCGCCCTGCCCGCACACGCCGCCATTCCGCGCTCACTCGCCGTCATTCATCCGCCCGGCTCCGCCGCACGGACCGGACCCCGGG